>NW_024121377.1:5602161-5807500 GCF_016745375.1 Pimephales promelas | reverse complement strand
TAAGTATATATCTGGTTTAGATATTCATATAGGCTACATATCCACACTACTGTAGAATCTCTAGGAATGTATGTATCGTTAAACGATTTCAGATCTGATTCCTATTAATAATTCTGGTTCCCTAAAAGAACTGTTATTTTGAGGAAAAAAAATAAAGAAATGGCAAATGCTTAAAAGTCTATGATTGGATCATTATTGGAGTGATTATTATGTTTTGAGCATGTTCTTCTAACACTAATCGATGGAGTGTGAAGCATTTCATTTCTTAAACAACTATGTAGGATGAGACAACATGGCCATATTCCAGGATGACAATGTCAAGATTCATCAGGCTCAAATTGTGAAAGAATGGTTGGGAGGGAGCATGAAGAATCATTTTCACACATGAATTGGCTCTGAGTCCAGACCTTAAAGGAGTAGTTCCAAGACGTCCGTGTCTTTCTTTCATCAGTCGAAAAGAAATTAAAGTTTTTAATGAAAACATTCCAGGATCTTTCTCAATATAATGGACTTCAATGGGAACCAAACGGTTCAAGGTCCAAAAGACAGTTTCAGTGCAAACTGCAAACTGTTGAAAGGGCTTTAAACGATTCCAGACGATGAATAAGGGTCTTATCAAGCAAAGCGATCGCTCATTTAAAAAAAAAAGTTCAAGTTTTAAGCTCAAATGCTCGATTTGCTTTGTTCTGTGTGACTCTCCTGTACGAACTCGTTCATCAAAATGAACGAATCTTTTTCCGAGTCAATTCGTTCATTTCGTTTGTTGAATGAACCAAATGACTCAAAAAAAGATTCGTTCATTTTGATGAACGAGTTCAAACAGGAGAGACACGAACGCGCATCACAGAACAGAGCAAGGCAACCATTTGAGTTTATAAAACTTTTTTTTTAAATGAGCGATCGCTTCGCTTGATAAGACCCTTATTCATCGTCTGGAATCGTTTAAAGCCCTTTGAACAGTTTGCAGTTTGTAGTAAAAGTGTCTTTTGGACCTTGCACCATTTGGTTACCAGTAAGGTCCATTATATGGAGAAAAATGTTGGAATGTTTTCATCAAAAAACTTAATTTCTTTTCGACTGAAGAGAGAATGACATGGACATCTTGGATGACATGGGGGTCAGTAAACTACTCATTTAAACTCATTGAAAGTCTTTGGGATGTGCTGGAGGAGACTTTACAGAGTGCTCGACTCCTGATCTTGACCATAAATTGATGCACCTCTGGAATGAAATAACATCACGACTTTTATTTCCATTAAGAGGTGCATCGATTTTTGGTCAAGATCTTGTATTGACAATGCAAGAGTCCAGCACTCGTCAAAGTCTCTTCTAGCACATCCCAAAGACTTTCAATGAATTTACTTAACTGATGCACATCTTTAAACTGATCTTAACACAGTCTCACAAGCCTTGAGTACAACATAACAGTCATTTATATGTTCTGCACTCTTAAAAATAAAGGTTCTTTATCGGCATTAATGGTTCCTTGAAGAACCTTCCTTTTAACATCCATGGACCCTTTCCAGTGCACAAAAGATTTTATATAATGAAAAAAAAAAGGTTTTTTAGATTATTAATTAAGAACGTTTCACTGAAACACCCTTTTACAACCATTATTTTTAAGAGTGCATGCGTTTGGTTCACTATATAGAACAATCTCAAAAGATTCATTACTTTGTAAATCGAACTACATAATGCTGAATGGTTCTGATTCACCAAAAGAACAGGTTCATTTGTTCGAACAATGGAACAAAGAGGTTGCAATGTAGATTTTTGATTTGCTAGTAAGAACCGCCTCATAGCAGTCATTTTGCACTGTGCATTCAGATTTTCATTTAAAATCATTTGATTCTGGAATAACAGCTCTGAATAAGACCCACTCCATAAATATAAACCAATTTAAATTGGCTATTTAGACATTGTTATACTATATTATGTACGTTACACTTGAATAAAACAATGCATAGAGCTCTATGGAGTAAAGCATCAGCTCCAGTGTAATCCCTGGCAATAGCGGTTTCCATTCAAAGTTGTGAATTTAACTTATGCGCAAAATTGATACCAAAAACACAGCTAAAATCAAGGGGAGATCGAGCTTTTGAAGTGGCTGGTCCCACACCATGAATTTAAAAAAAAGAGATACTTTTTTCGGTGGTTATCTGGTTTATCAAGTATGCTTTGTTAATTTAACTTAAACAAATCGTTGCCTGGTAAAAGGGTCTTTACAAGCTTAAAGAAATCAGATGTCATGGGAGGTTTTATTCTTTATCTTCTATTTTATACAAGGTATAGATTAAATCTTTTTTTCTGTGTTGGAATGAGAAAGCAGAGCTTTCAGTGTATCCATAATGCAATTGTAAAAACAAACAGCTTTGGTGAGTGTTTGGAAAGAGCTAAATGAATCCCAGGTACTGCATTGTACTCCCAACTGCCTTAATCTCGTTAAGACATGTCAATCACAAACAAAGAAATATATGGAGAGAAAGAAAAAAAAGAAGGTTGTGCTCTTCTTATCTCCTGAATCTGCAATTCTTGAATCTGGACTCGCTACAGAATACAGAGTCCATTAAAATGTTATCAGTCAGTCATCATGATGAATAAAAAAATCCTGTGTGTGTGTATTTTCATGTCTCACATCATTTTTATATCATTCTGTCCACTGTCAGTTTGGAACGGATCGTGCACTATAATCATGCTAAATGATGCGAACGTCACTCTGCTAACACGTTATTTACATTTGATGTCAATTACTGTGTTAAAGCACTAGAAGGCCCAGACACAGATTGTGATAGCTTATTACATTTACAGGAATGATAATGATTGATTTATAGTTCATATACGCTCCACTAAACCCTTTACGAATTATATGTTTTTATTAGTGCCGTCAATCGACTGAAAATCAAACTAATTACATGACATGATAAAATGCTAATTACATTTAAAATCACTGAATGATGAAGAATTACTGATATCATTCATTATACATAATTATATATACCCACATAAATACATATAGGGATATATTTGATTAAAATAGACATATATACATATTATTTATGGTATACATTAATTGTATTATATATATATATATAATGTGACTTAGTATCTAATTTAACTAGTTTAAGCTACATTATGTATAACTACATTGTATTAAACTGTATAATACTGTATACATAAATATATGTATTTACATGTCATAAATGAATTTTATTATATTTATTGACTTCTTATAGTGATTGTTTTAATGTATAAATATTTATATGTCTATTTAAAAGTTTTTGATAAATAAATATATCAATATGCCGCTTATGTATCAAAGTAGATAACTCATCTCACTTGGGAAGAAGTCATTTTTTTCCTCACATTTATGAGGATGTCATAGTGTGCTAAGACAAAAAATATTAGCTGTCCCCTCCCACTCAACATCGGCACCAACAAATGTGTCATCTCCTAACTAGCTTTTAATTTTCTTGGAGTTCAGTTTAGCAAACAGGGTCTTCTCCCTATATACGAGAGCCTTCGCTCAGTAACTAACTACACGCGGGATCGCAGAATGACGGCCTCTCGTCAGCTAACACCCATGCCGGCGCCACAAGAACACGCCAAACCCTCCTGGAAAAAAACTTCACTGCTCTCTGGAGGGTCCTCGCTCGACTGTTCGCTCTTTTCCTGTCTATCTTGGGCTGGGATGAAGTCTGTGTTTTTAGGAAAATTCCTCTGGCGCGACCCCGTAGGCCCAGCGTCTTCCCTGCGATCATTAGAAGCAGACCCCCGTCTTGTGTTTGTCCTATGCAAACAGCTCAGCTACCACTTCATCCATCTCGTTTAGCCTGCCCTGAAACTTCATGCTTCTCTTAAATGACATTTTCTCCCCCCCCATTTTTCCGACACAATCGTATGGGTTTTCCTCCCTGTGGTCTCGGACCTGTCTGCTGAACCTCCTGACTGCTGCCACTGCATCAAATATTTATCAAGGAGTTTCAAACATGTCCGTAAATCAGCGGTGCGTGTCCGTGTACCCTCTACGGCCGCACAAACGCGCAGACATCCTTCCTTGTCCCATAATTCATCTCCAATGCTATTGAAACAGTGGGAAGAGTGAAGACAGGACATTTAAAAGAGGAAATATTAAGTAAGACGGTCACACTCGTGCATATTTGTGCAATGTCGCCATCTCTTGGTGATTTATAGTGAAGCGTTAGTGTTGCAAGTCTACTGAAGTTCTGGAACCGAAACCACCTAGTGAATTCACCTCGAAATCATTCGAAATAAGTCTTCGGCTATATGAATAAGAATATCTGACAGACGTGAATGTCGGTGTAATAACACAGAAAGCATCACAATGTACTCACCATTCTGCTCACACATAGATGTTCCAAGAGGCCGTGTTAAGAAGTGATGATGATGAGGGCAGTCAAATGAACCGGTCACCAGTGGGCCAGGCAGCTGAGATTTCATTATTGATGAAACGACGGCATGGAGCGCTGATGACGGCTGATTCAGAATGCAAAACACCATTCGCTGAGCCATCAGACACTCTCAGCACAAGTCTGTTTTTTAACACAAAAAAGGGTCAAGGGAAAGGGTATGACATATCCACAAGAACTGCTTTAATTATAATATATGATGTTACACCAATATAACTTAGTTTTTTAAATATGTAGAATTTAAATATAATATTTTTCAGATTTTATCAGGCATCCATTAATATTCATATGTAAAGTTTAGATCTAGCACACACTTTTAAAGGTTTAGATAGACATGCTTAAGATAGTTAGACTTAGCTAAGAGACTTAAGTATCCTAAATAGAGGTTTATAGAATACTGAATAAATGCATTGATTTTAGAGTACTTGTATTTAACTAGATTAATTAAGCCGTTAACTGAATTTAAATCATTTAACCTGGCTGAAATTTTAAAGGTTCACCCAAAAATGAAAATGTTGTCATTAATTCCTCACCCTCACGTTCCAAACTTGTAAGATTTACGTTCTTTTTTTAAAACACAAATGAAGATATTTTCAATGAAATCTGAGAGCTTTCTGTCCTTCTGTAACTACCACTTTGTTGCTTCAAAAAGTTCATAAAGAGATCGTAAACCTAATCCATATGAATTGAGCGGTTTAGTCCACATTTTTTCAGAAGAGACTCGATCGCTTTATAATGATGAACAGATTAAATTTCACAAATAAACATTCATCAAGTCACACATCAGTTGTGATAAATGAAAGCTCAAGCATGTTCCTTTGACGTGCGAGAACCAATGAGGTTCATTCTCGTGTTACACGTCACATTTGAGCTTCTACAAGAACCAATGAGGTTCATTCTTGTGTAACACGTCACGTTTGAGCTTCTACAAGAACCAATGAGGTTCATTCTTGTGTTACGCATCACATTTGAGCTTCTACAAGAACCAATGAGATTCATTCTTGTGTTACACGTCACATTTGAGCTTCTACAAGAACCAATGAGGTTCGTTCTCGTATTACGCATCACGTTTGAGCTTCTACAAGAACCAATGAGGTTCATTTTCGTGTTACGCATCACGTTTGAGCTTCTACAAGAACCAATGAGATTCATTCTTGTGTTACACGTCACATTTGAGCTTCTACAAGAACCAATGAGGTTCGTTCTCGTGTTACGCATCACGTTTGAGCTTCTACAAGAACCAATGAGGTTCATTCTCGTGTTACGCATCACGTTTGAGCTTCTACAAGAACCAATGAGATTCATTCTTGTGTTACACGTCACATTTGAGCTTCTACAAGAACCAATGAGGTTCGTTCTCGTGTTACGCATCACGTTTGAGCTTCTACAAGAACCAATGAGGTTCATTCTTGTGTTACACGTCACATTTAACCTTCTACAAGAACCAATGAGGTTCATTCTCGTGTTACGCATCACGTTTGAGCTTCTACAAGAACCAATGAGATTCATTCTTGTGTTACACGTCACATTTGAGCTTCTACAAGAACCAATGAGGTTCGTTCTCGTGTTACGCATCACGTTTGAGCTTCTACAAGAACCAATGAGGTTCATTCTTGTGTTACACGTCACATTTGAGCTTCTACAAGAACCAATGAGGTTCGTTCTCGTGTTACGCATCACGTTTGAGCTTCTACAAGAACCAATGAGGTTCATTCTCGTGTTACGCATCACGTTTGAGCTTCTACAAGAACCAATGAGATTCATTCTTGTGTTACACGTCACATTTGAGCTTCTACAAGAACCAATGAGGTTCGTTCTCGTGTTACGCATCACGTTTGAGCTTCTACAAGAACCAATGAGGTTCATTCTTGTGTTACACGTCACATTTAACCTTCTACAAGAACCAATGAGGTTCATTCTCGTGTTACGCATCACGTTTGAGCTTCTACAAGAACCAATGAGATTCATTCTTGTGTTACACGTCACATTTGAGCTTCTACAAGAACCAATGAGGTTCGTTCTCGTGTTACGCATCACGTTTGAGCTTCTACAAGAACCAATGAGGTTCATTCTTGTGTTACACGTCACATTTAACCTTCTACAAGAACCAATGAGGTTCGTTCTCGTGTTACGCATCACGTTTGAGCTTCTACAAGAACCAATGAGGTTCATTCTTGTGTTACACGTCACATTTAACCTTCTACAAGAACCAATGAGGTTCGTTCTCGTGTTACGCATCACGTTTGAGCTTCTACAAGAACCAATGAGGTTCATTTTCGTGTTACGCATCACGTTTGAGCTTCTACAAGAACCAATGAGATTCATTCTTGTGTTACACGTCACATTTGAGCTTCTACAAGAACCAATGAGGTTCGTTCTCGTGTTACGCATCACGTTTGAGCTTCTACAAGAACCAATGAGGTTCATTCTCGTGTTACGCATCACGTTTGAGCTTCTACAAGAACCAATGAGATTCATTCTTGTGTTACACGTCACATTTGAGCTTCTACAAGAACCAATGAGGTTCGTTCTCGTGTTACGCATCACGTTTGAGCTTCTACAAGAACCAATGAGGTTCATTCTCGTGTTACGCATCACGTTTGAGCTTCATCAAGAACCAATGAGGTTCATTCTTGTGTTACACGTCACATTTAACCTTCTACAAGAACCAATGAGGTTCATTCTCGTGTTACGCATCACGTTTGAGCTTCTACAAGAACCAATGAGGTTCATTCTCGTGTTACGCATCACGTTTGAGCTTCATCAAGAACCAATGAGGTTCATTCTTGTGTTACACGTCACATTTAACCTTCTACAAGAACCAATGAGGTTCATTCTCGTGTTACGCATCACGTTTGAGCTTCTACAAGAACCAATGAGGTTCATTCTCGTGTTACACGTCACATTTGAGCTTCTACAAGAACCAATGAGGTTCGTTCTCGTGTTACGCATCACGTTTGAGCTTCTACAAGAACCAATGAGGTTCATTCTTGTGTTACACGTCACATTTGAGCTTCTACAAGAACCAATGAGGTTCATTCTCGTGTTACGCATCACGTTTGAGCTTCTACAAGAACCAATGAGGTTCATTCTTGTGTTACACATCACGTTTGAGCTTCTACAAGAACCAATGAGGTTCATTCTTGTGTTACACATCACGTTTGAGCTTCTACAAGAACCAATGAGGTTCATTCTTGTGTTACACGTCACATTTGAGCTTCTACAAGAACCAATGACGTTCATTCTTGTGTAACGCAGCACGTTTGAGCTTCTACAAGAACCAATGAGGTTCATTCTCGTGTTACGCAGCACGTTTGAACCAATCAACTTTATTCTCATGCGTCAAGCAAGTACTGTTGAGCTTCTGTTTATGGGAGTTCTTCATAAAAGTCTATGGGAGGTTTGCATTTCTGTATTCCAACAACTATGACTGTCGCCGGATATCGACAGCTCTCTATTAAAACGAATGGGATCATGACATTTTGTCGCTGGCGTTGTGAAAGTGGCTTCAGTATCTAAACATAAATGTATAAGTACATGTATAAATTCTACTAAGACAACATTCTGTAGGACAGGATAACAAGATACACACTAAATGTGTTTTGTCGTAAGAGTTTGACCATAGATCTTAAGCATTCCTTGCAAATGCATAAAACGTGGAAGATCAGCGCAAGAGAGAGCTGAGAAACGTGCAGCATTTGGATTTCATAACTCATTTACCTCTCACACCATCACACCTCACTAGACGAGAGGAACTGGCAGCTTCAGCGCTCTTGATATTGGCGACACGAGAGAGCTCTACCATCTCTCAGCTGCGGCCGATTTAGTTGCCTTGGAAGATCAGCGGCTAGAAAGAAATGAGAAGGAGAGGATTGGGTGCGTTAAATCAGTTCCACTCTCTTGTAAATTACAACCCTGCATTTTTAATTTCCTCTCCACATACAATGTTATTCATTGGCGTCCAAGGCAAACACGGGCCGGCAGGCTTTGCCGCGCACGAGAACAAACCGTCCTCTTTTGCGCTGTCAAAAACATGATGAAATGCACACATTCCTTGTGTCAAGCTGAAAAGTTTAGAGCCTGTAGATCAACAGTAAAACAAAAGGGGCTGTTGGAAATGAAAGTGACTGCGGGATGTGAGTGACGGGGTCCTGCCTCAAAATCAACCTCGTTCCTGCAAGAGCAAAACTGTGCGAGGAGTTTCTTCAATTACACGCATGGAGTTTCAGAGGAGTCTTGTAGGTATATTGTATATACACTTATTTCATGCCAATGATGCACCAATTAGAGACCAGTGTGTTCGTAATGCGCCTGAAGATAATGTCTTGGCAGTACAAACCACAAGATCAAATGCTGGGAAAAGCTGTCATAATATTGTGTTTTATATCGCAGGCTTTATCTTAATTCCATCTGAAAACCGTGAACCCTTCAATCATATAATCATTTAATGTGCTAGAAGAGATTCCTTTAGTTATTGGGGTTTTTTTTCTCCAAATGGTTATTTTTAGATTTTATGGATTGCATAAATTGAAAAAAATAAAAAATTTGGTGAAGGATCTACTTAGAAACAATTTGCACTCTGTAATTACTTGTGAAATTTACTTGCATATTACACAGCATTTTCTTGTAAAACATACTCACATCATCCTTTTACTTGCACCAACTAAACATCATTTTAGAGTAAATATTTATTCGAATATTTAGTTCGTAAATTCAAATGGAAACTGATATGCTGTACAGTTTCGCGTATGCAAATTCAAGAGTCACCTAAATGTCCTCCCTCCCACATATTATAAATGCAACACCACAGGTCGGCAAACCTTCACAATCACATCACACCAAACTTGATCAAGCAGAAGTGCAAATGAGATTTGAGCGCTACTGTGAAGGGAAAGATTTCAGTGGGGGGGAAACATTATACGAAACAGTGTGAATGAACCATGACATAGTAGTCCACAGTTGGTATGATCGGAGATCGGCTGATGGAGACTTTTTTGTGCAATTTAGCCTGAAATATGTTCTAGTACACTGTAAAAAATATCCGTGATTTTAACAGTAAAAGACTGTAAAAATGCTACAGTGCAAAACTGTTAATTGGTTAATAGAAAGTTTCCGTACTTTATACGGTAAATAACTGTGATATAATTTTACAGAAAAATTCTGTTAAATTTAATTTACAGTTTTTGAAAGTGAAAAAGAACAAAACGTTGTATAATTTACAGTGAAAAACCGTAAATTGACGTTCCCACAATTATGTGACACTTCACATTTGATGTATTTTTGTTGAAATAACTAGTTCCTCAGTTTTCATAGTAATCAGTTATGTACATTAGGGTTTTATGTTACATTTAATGTTGTTAAATTAATGTTTATTGCATTTTTTAATTTCATGTGTTACCATGATGGTATTTAATGTTTGTGTGAATGACACTGTGCAGCTTCTTTATGTAAATATTACTTAAATAAGTAATCATGTGATTGCTCAAGTAACTCTCATCACTGCTGTGATGATTGATGGCTGTCAGTGTATTACAATGGTCTAAAACAGATATCAATAAGTTGGTAAAAAAACATTTTATCAGAAAATAAAATACGGTTTATTACTGTAAATTTTAAGTTAAGTCTGTAAAACCATTAACATTCCTACCGTATTTTTAACGGTAAAGTTCTGGCAACCACAGCTGCCGTTTTTTTACCGTAAAATTTACGGTTTATTTTTTACAGCGTATCATAAATGATACTAAAAAATCTTTCTTTATTTCCATCATTAACAAAAAAGTGTAAATCTGATGGGATATAGCATGTTGTCTAGCACTGGAGATTTTAATGTTCTTGTCCTGAAGTTCCATTCCAAAATCTTTCCTTCGGATCACAGGGAAGCAGTTAGACCTAGACCTGGAGTCATGACAATAAGCAGTCATCTTCTGCACATTGTACAGTCTTGAAATCAATGTAAATACAAGCGTCCTCAGCACAGTATAAACACAGTACATGTGCAGCTTAGATCTGTTTCTATGCATGTACTCAAAACAACTAAAGATGTATATATGGATACACACGCTATATTTAAAAAGTTTAGGGTCAATATGAATCGAAATAGTGAAAACAGCAATATTATGAATATTATCACAAGTTAAAAGTTTTTATTTTAAAATATGTTACAAAATTTATAATAGAATTTATTCCTGTGATGGCAAAACTGTATTTTCAGCATCATTACATTACTCCAGTCTTCAGTGTCACATGATGCTGAAAATACAGTTCAGCATTTCTTCTATTATCATTTATCATACATTTTCCACGATACATTCAAAAGAAGATTCATTTGAAACAGATCGTTTTGTAAAATTATAAAGATTATAAATGTTTTTACTGTCACTGTTGATTCTTAAAAAAAAATCTACAAAAACAGTAGTGGCATATATTTGGCCTATTTGATATAATGGACCTACGCTATCTTACGACCAATTCGTACAAGTGATTCAAAAGTGGCTAATTCGACCTCACTCGTACGAATTCGTGCGATTTGTCTAAACCCACGTGACGGTTATGTTTAGGGGCGGGGTCAGGGGTAGGTCATTCATACGAATTTATTCGAATTGGCAAATTCGTAAAATATGTACGATTTAGCAAAATCGTACTAATTCGTACGAGTGAGGTCGTACGAATTGTTACGAATTAGCCACCTCGTAAAATTAGCACGAATTCCCGTGAGATCGGGTTGAATGGACTTATTATGCAAAAATATGACCCATGTGCCTGAAATTGCATTTAAAAAAAATTCAAGCTAGAAGTTTTTCTTAGATCACAATGTAGATGTAGTTTTACTGAGGATCTCTGGCTGTGTGTGAGCTGGAGGCTGGCGATGACCATAACTAAAATACACTGTTCGGAAGGTAACCCAGACATTTAACAAACACATTTTATGCTTGGACTCCTTTCTGAGGCCCTCCATTGTCATTTTCACTTGGGACCAGCTCTCATCAAAAGAAACCTCATTGCTTTGGATATCTTAGCCGAGGCAGGGGAGCTCAAATGTCCCGTACTTTGTGTTTACACATTATTATGTTTTGGTTTCATTTCATGACAAGCCCAGTCTAAACCTGTGAATGAGAGGCGTAATAGTTCTGCTTATATCATCCAATCGTGAAAAAAAAAAAAAAAAACGCACTCAGCACGAGCGCTCTACAGTACGGAGACCAGATGTTTTCACTTGAGCATGTGTTTTGTTTTGCTTTTACAATGTAGCGCCACTGCGTTGGCAGCTCCAAAACACTTCAGCTGCCCGAACCACTGTTTCAGTCCAACATGCTAATCAGATCAATGGATCCGAATGTGCCAAAACATCCATGGAAGAGCAATAAACTGCAACACATTAAACAACCGAGTACCACGTTGCATATTTCAAACAGTTTCTGATAGTGAATAGTGAACATTTTACATCAGAAAGTATTACGAACGTCAATTACAATAACATTAATTTCAGTCCTATTCTCAGTTACGTGGCCTCCCAAGTAAACCAACCTTAAAAGAATTAGCCGCTCATGCATATCACAGCGCGGTATGTAATTCCAGGCCTTACGATTATGTCTTGGCTACTTCGCAAGCATCACAGTTTAGTCAGGTATGCACCATTGGACTCATAAATAATCTTGCGTTACTCAGAAGAATGACAAGTGACGCCAGACAGGCGCGTTTGCTACAGCATTCGAGCAAAAGAAACCCTTAATTATCCATTGGCTTGTGGGTCAAACAAAGTCTTAATGATTTGGATGACAACAGAAGGATAAAAGTTTCCTCTAACCACTTCCGTCCCCCCATCGATAACCAGCAGACCTCAAGCTCTTGATGGCTTCTCCAGAAGGATACAAAGTCCATTCAACTGTGGTTGCTGTTTGAAATTAAGTGACAACTTTTTATGAGCTCTGAAACCTCAGAAACTTTCAGCGTCATGCCAAAACTGATCCCGGCAGATCCTTCACGGGGGCCTCTTGTAAAATAAGGGATGCCTAAACGGAAATAATTCCCTGTAATTGCTGCCATCATTGGCGACGGATTCTTTAGAGTAATGGTTCTTTTAGCCGATCTAATCTGGATTTCTGAAGCACGCCTGATTGATTGATTGATTGATTGATTGATTGATTGACTAATACACACACACACACACACAGAGCCCGACCCATAAAGGATTTTGAAGGCCGATACCGATACAAATATTTTTTGGTTTTAAAATCCGATATTCCGATATATCGGCCGATATTTTTTTTAATAGTTTTTTTATTTCAGAAACGTGCAACAAAACATTAACAGATTTTCCTAACATTAGTTATTTGTAGTTATTTATGAGTTTTAACTAAAATAATATGATAATGCAAATGCATTTTAAAAACAGAACAGACTGATGATAGCTTTATGGTTAGCTATAGTAACTATTACTAGCTAATTCCGCTTCACTCTCGGCTTATTTAACAGCAGCAAAACTGGACATGATAGTCAAATTTTGTCATGCTTATTTGAGTTAAGAGAACTGATGGGGATGTTCTTTTAATTGTTATTCAAGCAATGTATGTCTCGTGACCAACTCAATGAGTGTTGCCAACAAGGACAGTGTAGAGTGCCCTCTGGTGGACAAACTATACAACTCTAACACTCATGACATGGTTGAAGCATGTTTCGCCCGTTTTTATTTTATTTTTGAAATATTCATTTATCGGCCATTATAACTGCCGATACCGATATTTTGGAAAATGCCTAATATCGGCTGATAATATCGGCCTGCCGATATATCGGTCTGGCTCTAACACACACACACACATATATATAGCATTCTACACTATTTACAAGTGATCACATGTGCCAGTTGAGTGACTCTGAAGTAGAGCCCGACCGATAAAGGATTTTGAAGGCCGATACCGATAAAAATATTTTTGGGTTTTAAAATCCGATATTCCAGCCGATATTTTTTTATTTATTTATTTATTTTAAACTGGACATGATAGTCACAAATTTTGTCTTGCTTCATTTATCGGCCATTATAACTGCCGATACCGATAGTTTGGAAAATGCCTAATATCGGCTGATAATATCGGCCGGCCGATATATCGGTCTGGCTCTAACACACACATATATATGTAGCATTCTACACCATTTACAAGTGATCACATGTGCCAGTAAAGTGACTCTGAAGCCAGAATTTGTCGAAAACATGTTTAGAAATTGGGTGTAGGTTGGCATATTTTATGTCACACTCGATGCTCAACTCCACTGGAGTTTCCTCCGAATGAGGTGGAAAGAAGGAAATCACTATTTGTTTTGTAAGTGTGTCAAGATTCAAAGGCTGACAGGAAATGCAATTACTGTTCATTTGGTCTTGTGACCAGGCCCAATTTCTCAGCAATTTCTGCGAGACACCATCTAGTAAGTAGTCCTAATTAGTACTTTCATCTCTTACACACTGTAAAGCACCCATTTGTGGTTTCATTTCATTGGAATTCAATACTCATAATTTTCTACAAGCTGTTTATACTGTACACTCACACTGTGGACACATACGAGGACCTGGAACAAGCCGAGGCCTGTGTTTGTGGAACGCCACCATTAATAAACGGCCAACAAGGATTCAGTTTCTATTTGACATTTTTTGGGGCCAAAGGTTTCCTATTAGTCCAGGCTGGAACTAAAATATACATTATTTTCATAACCTAGCTGGGTGGCAAATTAAAGATTGTGTGTAGCTGGTTATACATACAGCATAAATTCAACATGTCTAGGGTCCTTGCAGTTTAACACACAAGGTTGATGCAGCAAAGACTCGAAATTTAAAAACAAGTCATGAAGGGTGAATTCAGGATAATTGAGACACTTTTTATGGGCAAAAAGTGTCCCAATCACCCTAAATTTAATACTGTAATCCTAGTAAACACATTTTTAGGACTACCGTATATAAACATTTGATACTTTTAAAATTGGCAACTGCCAATTCAAAGTTATTGTATATTACTTTTTTGTTCTTTTCACATTTTTGATGACTAAAGAGGAATCTCTCACCTTAACTTACTTTCTTTCTTCCATGGGACACAGAATAAAAAGTTTTGCAGATGCTCCTGTCACAAAAAAAAGGACAAAAAAAAATGCATTAACGCATCACTACAGTTTTATATATCACACAATTAGCATGTTTCTCTAGAAATGAGCAGCTCGGGGAGTCTTAAAAAAAAAAATTTGTGTGTGTGTTCCACAGAAGGAAAGTCAAACCGGATTGAATTTTAGGGTGAATTATTCCTTATCCAATTTTAAATCATCCATGACATGAAGCATGATATGACTGGAAATATATACATTAAAACACACTAAATACATTTGGAAAAACTTGTGATTAAAATTTTTCCTCCTGCTTTAAACTTCTTACCAGTCAGTGATTGTCCCTGGCAAGAGCTTATAAAAAACATATCATCTGTAATTTAATTGCTGAAACACCCACAATTAGTGGGGTAAGTTGTATTACATAGTCTTGGAGACTGTTTTCGGTCATCCAAGCCCTTTGCTACCTGTGCCAAGACACTGAGCCCAGCAGCACTTTTGCTGGACCACCCAAACTCCATGGAGGAAAAACCAACAAGGGTTTCAGCCACAGACTTAGCATAATCTCAGCCTCTTCTTAAAAACTTTGACAAAGGACTGTTCCCCCTTCATTAACTCACAGGCATATGCTGATTGAAGGTTTCAGTTTTCCATGACTGGGCAGTTTTGCAATAGGGTTCACAAGTGAAGCGGGCTGCCCAGAGCTGCCACTAGACTGAGTAGTAGCCTTTGGCACACACTTCAAACATGGACACGGTCTTCAGGAACATATTACTAAAACTAAACCCACTGTGCCAAAGAATGATGTTTCATCTCACAGAGAATCATTTTCAGAGATTTCATGTTTTTATCAGAATGACCAATCATTTTATAGACCCAATACAAGCCTTTCTGATCTGAGGTTTGCTGGTTTGTTATATGAAGCAACTCGAATGTAGAGTTTTTATAAAGCAAGGAATCTTTCTCTATTTGGTTGTGCAATACTGCTCTCTCATGGTAAAGACTTTGAATAGTTTGAGCCTGAAGTTTTAAAAAAAAAGAAACATGTAAAGTAAAAATCATTGAACCAGTTATATTTAATATATTCTGCAAAAGTTTGGGATCTGTAAGATTTTTTAAAGGTTTTTAAAGAAGTATCTTCTGCATTTATTTTATCCAAAATATAGTAAAAAAACAGTAATGTTGTGAAATATTATTACAATTTAAAATACCAGTTTTCTTATATAAATCTAATTTATTCCTGTGATCAAAGCTGAATTTTCAGCATCATTACTCCAGTCTTCAGTGTCACATGATCCTTCAGAAATCATTCTAATATGATGAATTGCTGTTCAAGAAACATTTCTGATGTTTCAGAATGTTTAAGGATTCTTTGATGAACAGATGGTTTAAAAGAGTAGCGTTTAACTGAAATATAAAGCTTAAAGTAACACTAGGTAACTTTTCAACCTTCATAATATATTTCCAAGTCTCTTGTGATGGTACATCGACTTACAATAGGTTGAATGACACGTCTGCCATAGCCTGACGGGGTCTGTAGCGTTTTTAATCATACTTTTAAACTTCAGGTTTCGGGTAGAAAGAGAACTACAAAATTCGACTGCTTTACGGCATATACGTCACTTCCACCACCACCCCCAGTTCCTTAAAAACGGACATGCGAGGCAAATGTTATAGACATGGCCGAAGCAGCACAGAAAACAAGAAAGCAAAGGTTTTATCGGAACAAAGAAAAATGAGAAAAAGAGAAAGTGGTCGCGTTAAAGGCAGAACGAGGATCAACATTGGGCCAGCGTTTTCTCGCTGGCGTGAGCTAAAAGAGGAGGAGGAGGACCGACCGATGCATACTTGGCTGTCATGCTTTTGGACTAGTAAGTACGTTTTATTGCTTGCATAATATCTCTTTGTTTTTGTTTTTTTGTCTTCCTGACTATGTTACGGAAGCTATCTTATCTTCATGAATCAAGTAATGCTAGTAGTGAATTATCAATCGGGTAGCTAGTAAACCATATTCTAGTTTTTGATGGTTAGCTATCGTCTAAACGGCGTGTACAAGTTTGGTAGGGGCTACATTCTTGCAAGTAAATATATAAGATGTACAAAGTCATATTTTAGGATACCTAACATGTCTGTGATATTCGTTTATTTTTCTTGCCTCAAGCTATAATGCAAATCGATTTGTAAAATTTGCAGATTCATTTATGGTAGCTTGATATAATAATATTGACGATATATGGTTATTATCTACCACTCAGACATTGCATTGAATTATCATATAAATTCAGTAAAACGGTAACCAATAGATTAGGCAACTATAATGACGCTGGCTTGTAAACGTGAGCATCGCGATTGTTTGTCGTTAGAAAAAAAATAAAATCCATGAAATTATATTCATATGACATGCTGAAATATATGCCACTGTACGGGATGAAGACATTTCACACGAGACGCAAGCAGAACACCTGTATGTGACCTCCTACAGTGTTCAGGGCTATCATGGTTGTCAACAAATGCGCGTTAATGTAGGATGACAGAGATTACGACAGTAGTAGAGGAAAATACTGTTTCCCAACTGTAGGGGGACCCCGAGAGCAAAAGTTACCTGGTGTTGCTTTAACTCTATCTGTCTACTCTATACAGTGTTTTATTTCCAATCAAGCTGTAATTGTTAAAGAAAGAAAGAAAGAAAGAAAGAAAGAAAGAAAGAAAGAAAGAAAGTTTATAAATCATACAAAATAATATAACCAAACCAATTTTCTTACGTAAAGTGCATGCAGCTTTGTTTCTGTTTTTTTAAATGAAAAACATTCCTCTTTAATGTTTCCTCCTGATTAAAACATGAACACAATTAAAAAATTTAAAGCAGGTTAAAACAAAGTCCCCATTAAAAATGCTCTGTCTAATTTGGAACTGGATGCATTATTTATGAAACTGGTCAACTTTATCCTATTTTATAATGAAAGTCTTAGTGTATTATATGGACAAAAAAGGAAAAGATGGTGTAGTCACGGCATCCGCCAGCAGGGGCCATTCCAACCTTCCAAACCCTGACACCATGTTCACTCACTTCCATGGCAGGTGTTTGCTGTTGTTTAGTCACTAGATGTTTACTACTGTATTTATTATACTTGTAGTCAAGCTACTCTGTTTGTTTGTGACTCTCTTAGGTCTTCTACCCCACCATCTCAGTGTACGTGAAGCTAACAGGAGACCTGTCTCCCCTGACAGCCTGTAAATCCTATGCTCCACAGCACAGCAATTGGACTGACAGCATAAGACTCTTACAGCTGTGCTCTGTCCGACCTCATACATAATATGAAAGACATCTAAAGCACACAGACAGATCTGGCATATATATATATATATATATATATAGCCAAACAACTTTTGTCACTATATGCTTCTTCAGCGCGGTTTGTAATGATTCTCAGTAGATATGATGGATATGATGAGTCTAAGATGCTCTTTTGGGGTCTTGTTAAATTAATTAGATATTTTAGTTATTAATGTAGGCTGGGTTGTTTATGGGACTGCAAGAAGAGGTAAAAAATGTATGAAACATCTGGAAAGCTTATGGTCTGACTTTAAAGAAAAACGCATGAAAATATCCTTGAGGGACTCGCTGGAAGAGAAACTGCATTTCTGCAAGTCAGCCTGCCTCCTCTATTTAATCATAAATAGACTTAAAAGTTTGAAATAGTTCAGATTTGTAAATGTTTTTCAAAGAAGTAAAAGAAAAAAAAGTAAAATTGTGAAATATCCATTTTCTACCCAAGAAACATTTATTATTAACAAGAGTGAGAGGAAAAAATCCACAAAATTAAGCAGCAAAACTTTTTTAAACACTGAAAATAAGCATCTCATTTTTAATAAGCACCAAATCAGCATATTAGAATGATTTCTGAAGGAAATCAACTTGTTCTTTTAAATTGTAATAATATATCTTACAATATTACTGTTTTACTGGATTTTTTTTTTTTGTCAAATAAATTCTGTCTTGGTGAGCATAAGAGATTTCTTTCAAAAATATTTTCTAAATATTCCAAACTTTTGACTATGTTACTGCCTGCTATACATCAACATTATCTCATAATCATTATTTCCAGAATATAATCACAGCTTTACAGCAAATGCCACATTTCAATTTATAGAGTCCACTTTACAATTTAGATTGATCTTGATTGATCAGAGAGGTTATGTATTTCAGAAATGTACATATACAAAATCAGTCAGCGAAAAAGGTATTAATTTAAACCATGTAATATTTATCCATTCTAATGATTAGTAAAATTTTAGTAACACTTTAAGAGTCTACTATTACCCTCTTAGAATCTCACTAGGCTTGAAGCTGACCGCTTTAATATAAAACCGTGTTTAAAGAAACGTGAGATCCAATACGTCCACAGATGTCATAGTTCAGAATCTGTTTAGCATCGGTTAATCTGTTTCAACACCGTGCTGAACTAAGTCACTAATGCATCTACAAATCAATCCCAAGTCATTCACCAGCTCTATAGATCACAACAGGCCATTTAAAAAAAGCTTACTGGTTAAAAGACTACAATCAATTGACTGGGGCTATTGAGAAAAGTCTTTATGCTAAAGAAAAGTAAAGGTAAATACTTGATCAATTGAGGTTTGTCACCATATCACTGAAGACCTGAATCCCTTATTCAATATAGAGCAGAGAGCCATGGACAAAAAAAAATGCAATTCAATTGCAATTCAAAACAGTACAGTGACTCAAAGTCTTGAAAATAAATAAAATTGTGCTTTCATTGTAACACTGACTAATCACAAAGATCCTTTAGTTTCTTCGTGGACCTTGGCTGAGCCATTCAAAGCAAATTCACAGTGCCTAGATATTTCTGGAAAATGAGACCTGTACCAAAATCTACTGAGCTGCCTCGCTGACATTCCACTTGCTTATTATAATTTTAAAGGGGCAATTGGCAACTATTTCAACTTAATAAAACCATTTAGAAATCATTTGAATGTTCAATAACGTGTTCTGGAGAGACAGGTGACTTTCCCCGCTCCCCACAGCGGAAAACCAACCTTCCAACATGGGGACTAACGTCCCGATAAATTGGTAATAGGAAGTCTCGTGAGAAGCGAGAACGAGCGAGAAACAAGAACTGCTTTGTGGCAATTCGACATAATTCTATGCTACTCTGTCTGCATGATGTATTACCCCCTCGGGAGACATGGCCCCACACGATAAAGTTGGCCGGCTCCGATAATAACAAATGCACATAAACAACGGTGGAAAGCAGGGGGGGGTGCCGCAACTTAAGTAAGTTTTTTTTTTTATGACAGTGTTCTCAAATATGCGCTCGGATGAGAACACATGCAACAACAAAAGTGAAAATCTGTGAAGAAATGGCTAGAGTAGCCAAGTTCCTCTTTAAGTAGCTTATTTGACAGAATTGTGCCATGCATATATTGTGCATCCCTTAAAAAAAAATTATTTTCTATTAATGTCCCCACAAAATTCACCATAACAGTAATTTGCTTTCAATGCAAGTGCTAGATATCACACAGTCTGACCTCCTCAGGAAAAATTAGACATTGCCCAACAAAATAATGTATTTAACCAACTGAAAGCCATCAGGAACCAACATCAAATAGCCAAGGTCTTTTGAAATGGTATAATATTTCACAATATTACTGTTTTAATGGATTTTGGCCGTCTTCAACTTGTCCAAAATGCAGCGGCCCGTCTGTTAACAAGCACTAAAAAACGAGACCACATAACTCCGATTCTTTATTCTCTCCATTGGCTCCCAGTACATTTTAGAATTCACTATAACATTTTATTATTCGTTTTTAAAGCTCTTAACGGCCTCGCTCCATCTTACATAGACATGCTGACCATTCGAAATTACGGTAGGACGTTGTGGTCGTCCAATCAGCTTATGCTGGAAGTGCCCAGGTCAAAATTTAAACACTGGGGTGACCGCGCTTTTTCTGTTTCTGGACCTAAGCTCTGGAGTAAGCTCCCCAATGAGTTGCGTATTATTACTGACCTGGGCCTTTTCAAAAAAAGACCAAAAACGCATCTTTTTAAAATGGCCTTTTTTACCTAGTAGTGTGATGGCACGTTTATATCCATTTTATTTTATTTATTTATTTTTTTATTCCTCTTACTTTTCTCCCATTTTTTATTGTATTTGTGTTATTGGTAGTTTTGATTTGTTGTTTATTCTGTTGTAAAGCACTTTGGTTCACCTATCGGTTGATGTAAGGTGCAATAAATAAAGTACAGTTACATTGGGGGGGGGGGGGGGGGGTTTGTCAAATAAATGCAGTCTTGGTGAGCATAAGAGACTTCTTTCAAAAATATTTTAAATATATTCCAAACTTTTGACTATGTTACTGGTATACATCAACATTATCTCATAATCATTATTTCCCGAATATAATCACAGCTTTACAGCAAATGCCACATTACAAGTTACAGAGTCCAGAGGTTATACACTAAGCTATACATTTCAGAAATGTACATATACAAAATCAGTCAGCAAAAAAAGTTATTAATTTAAACAATGTAATATCCATTCTAATGATTAAAATTTTAGTAGAGTGAACGAACACTTAAGAGTCTACCTTTACACTCGTAGAATCTCACTAGGTTTGAAGCTGACAGCTTTCAAATAAAACCGTGTTTAGAGAAACTGAAGGTTGTGACAGAGAGATCCAAACGTCCACAGCTGTCATAGCTTATTATCTGTTTAGCATCGGTTAATCTGTTTCAACACCGTGCTGAACTAAGTCACTAATGCATGAATCAATCCCAAAAGTCCTGGCTCTATTGATCACAACAGGCCATTTAAAAAAAGCTTACTGGTTAAAAGACTACAATCAATTGACTGGGGCTATTGAGAAAAGTCTTTATGCTGAAGAAAAGTAAAGGTAAATAATTGATCAACTGAGGTTTGTGTGTTTACCATGTAAGACCATATACAGGGGTTGGACAATGAAACTGAAGCACTGGCCAATGTTGGAGGTTTCACATCTATATGCCTGGCGGCCAATCTTCAGAGTGAAGCACGGGTGGATCAGTGATGGTTTGAGCTCCAATATCATGACAACCCTGATTGTATTTGATGGACACAACACTGCTGTGGACTAGGGGTTTCATCAACTAGTCGACTAGTCGACTGTCACAACCACTAGTTGGCACTGTTGGCCTTAGTCGACTAGTCGGAAACAAAATGATGACATATATATAGATTTATTTTTTTTGTTAACTATCCCTTTAAATACAAGCGGCAGTACTATATACTATAAGCACTATAAGGCGCACCTTCAATGACCTATTTTAGAACATTTTTCAAACGTTTGACTGGGTTTGCGTTATGCATCCACTAGATGTGCTAAAGGGAATGCAGCGAGTGCGCGGCGTCGGAGGTGAGGCGTTTATTTAGTAAGCTTGAGCGCGCTGGGGCGGGCACGTAACTTACATTCGCAGCCTGCTGACAGCAGTGTCTGTTCGTGTGTGTGTTAGAGAGAGCGCTCGTGAGCGGGAGATATTTTATACGAGGTTGAACTGGCCGTGTGACAAAGCGGATGGATAAAGCTTGAGAAAAGGCCAGATTGAGAAAATTAAAGGCTTTTAAGTGCGCTTTATAGTGCGGAAAATACGAGTACTACTCTCGCTTTTAGACCAGCACGCGACGTGTTCAGTGGCGTAGCCAGGGGAGGGGCCATGGGGGCACTGGCCCCTCCTGAAAACTGATTGGCCCCCCAGTGTGCCCCCACCCTTCTAATTGTCTGTCACTCAAAAATTCAAATCATAATCTTTCAGCTTGTAGTAGAATAATTCATGATTCCGCGTCACGCGATGCTTCTCAAAACCACACGGTAAGTTGATATATTTTTAAGGAAAGACGATGTGTATTCACCCTGCTGAGGGGAATGTGCTAAAGCCGGGAGTGGAGCGAAAGCACGTTCCTCTCTCCACTCTAAGCATTCTGTAATCACTTCGCTCATGGTCCACTCCGGTTTTTCAATTCCCGCTCACGGAAAAACTGCTCCATGTTCACTCAATTAGTCTTAGATTTTGAGAAGTGCATGTCAGGCTACTGCTCGCTCGTTTGCTGCGGTCGTATGATAGAAAACAGAACGCGGGTCAATATTGGTCGTTTCTCAATACCAAGAACGCAAACTTCGGAGAACGAACTCCCGAGGACGAGAGGACGCGAGTCCGGTCATTCTGCTAATGGAATAGCGCGTTCTTGATCGCGTCACTCAGCACGCGGCTACTCCGGTTATCTCTTATATGGTATAAAACACAACTTTGCTTCTTTTCATCAACAATAAAACGAAATACATATAAAACAGCACTCTGCCTCATTTCATTTATAAATGGACATATTATCATGAACAGATTAATGGCCACAAAAATGTGGTTCAGGTAACCTTATCTCACATTGATATCTTCACTGCATATATTTATAACACGAAACCCTGCTTCTTTTTGTTTTCATTTTAAAAATGTGAAACATTATTGATCATTAAAACTGACATTTAACAAACAGACATGTATCGTTTTATTGTATTACACACAGTGAAGAGAATGTATAGTAAAAACATACACATATAAAGAATATTTTATATATTTTAGAATATATAAAATTACACAACCCTGTCTCTTTTGTTAAATGTCAGTTTTAATGATAATATCCCATTCAACAGTATAAGTAGGCTAATAGGTAGGCTATAATAAGCTGAGAAATAAAGTAAACAATTCAGTTAAACATAAGTCAGCTCTCTAATGGGTTACAAAGTTAAAGTTAAATAGCCTAAAAGTTAAATATATAAAGTTATGAAACTTCACTTTTCCCTCAGCCAGTTAGCATTGTTTGGTCTTATAAGATAAATTAAAACATGCACTGAAAAGTTATGTAGATGGTTGATTAGGCCTATTTGTCAAGATAAGTAATTGTTTTTCATAGATTAAAATAGCTTTTAAATTACGCAAACTGGCAAAATTAGATCGGTTTAAAACATCTCTCCTTTAAACGCTATTGGTCTCGACTATTTAAATAAAGTTACAGGAATATGACTTGGCCTGAAAAAAAAAAAATCAGTCAAAAGAATTTTTTTTATTTAATCCCTGCATCCAGAAACATTCTCAAATAAAAAAATATAAAAAAGATAATTAAATAAAAATGCATGATTAAATAGCAAAATAAATAATTAATACTACTGGATAATTAAGTCACTGTTTCTATGATCCACATATATTACATTAAACTAAATCATACCTTTTTGAAAAAGTAGCTATCTAACAAAGTATTATATGTGATATTTTACAATCAATATGCTCAAGACTAATTAGCCTTCCTCGAAATAAGCAATAAGCAGATTTCAGCAACTGCTGAAATGCAAATTGAATAGGATGTGGGGAAAAAAGATGTATACAATTTTATTACAGTTTTATGAATTCATTAATTGTGTATTTATTATATGAATGATTAATATAATTATGCATTCATATAAATAATGCTGTTCTATTATTATTTGTGAGTTGGACACTAATACATTGGATTATTTTATTTATTACACTTTTGTAAAGTGAAAAGTTAATATAAATTGTATTTTATTGTTTTGATTTAGAGCAGTAAATAACTGCTATTAAAAGATAACAGGGTATCACTGTTTATTGCTGATTTTAAAGCTTACTGAACTTGAAATGATTTGGATATATATAGTTCTACATAAATACACAACATAAGAATGGCCCCTCTGTAATAATTGTGGCCCCTCTTGTGCCCCCCAGTTGAAAAAATCCTAGAATCGCCCCTGGACGTGTTTAATATAGCCGCATATTAGCCCATACCAGATTTTCTCTCAAATGTTTGCTTTCACTTTCTATATATGGGGAGGCTGCACTTTAGACATAGCCAATTCTGTTTATGTAAACATTATGTGTATTTAACAGTATTGGCATAATAAGACTTGAAAGATAACTTAGTCCAGTATTCAGGCGCTGTTCGACAGGCTTCTAATGCCTGTGAGCGTCGGGGATATGCCGCGCGCTCAGGAAAGCGCACGTTAGAACAGCGCGTGAATTAAATGTTTAACCGGCAAGGCTTATGCAAACAATGAACTTTTGTGAATTGCAGTGTCCCGTACCTATTCCTTAACGTGTGATGTTTAGGCTACGTCGCGTTGTACAGTTGAGAGGCGCCAGAACTGATAGAATGCACTGTAACACGATACTACTACCATATTTCTTCAAAAGCAGATCGTGGAGACATTTACTATTCGTGTTGTCGCACACCCCTAGAATAAACCATTTAACGACTAGTCGACTAGTCGTCGACTGTTATGCAAAACTAGTCGACTAGCAAAAATCAGTAGTTGTGAAACCCCTACCGTGGACTACCAAACCCTTCTGGAGGATCATGAGCACCTGATGCTCAAACCGTGTATCAGCATGATCATGCACCAATACACACAGCAAGACTTGTGACAGAAGGGTTTGATGAAGATGAAAGTGACGTTGAACATCTCCCATGGTCTGCACAGTCACCAGATCTGAATATTATTGAGGTGTTTTGGAGGAGCGAGTCCACCAGCATCATATAGTGACCTGGACACTGTTCTGGAAGAGGAATGGCTCATAATCCCTCTGGTCACTGTGAAGGACTTCTATCTGTCAATTGGTGCTGTATTTGGATGCAAAATGAGACCCTCACCATTCTAACAAATTATTGTGTTGTAAAACCAGGTGTTTCAGTTTCATTGTCCAACCCCTGTAACTGAAGACCTGAATCTCTTATTCAATGTTATAGAGCTGAGAGCCATGGACAAAAAATATGCTATTCAATTGCAATTCAAAAATGTCAAACTGCGCAAGCGTTTCTGCCCTCCTCCAACCGGCTCTCCTCTTTTCCAACCAACCATCACCTTCGCCACCCAGTGTGTTTCGAAGTTCAGGTCCTGTTTTACTCGCACAGTCTGACCTCCTCACGAAAAAGTAGACATTGCCCATGAACAAAAAAAGATTTCAAGTTTCAACCCACTGAAAGCCATCAGGAACCACATTCAAAAAGGGCAAAATGACCTTCAAATTATGAACAGAAAATGAAAAAAATGAATAACGGAGGTGAAGGAAAGTGCACAAACTGTCTGAGATGAAAAATGTCTGACCAAGCCATTCTTTTGAATCTTTTAAATGAATAGATCTTTTGTGTGCATTACTGGAGTTATGATAAGAAGTCGCAAACAATGAATAAGGAAGATTTGATTTCTGTTGACTTGAAGGTAACAAGCCCTTCAGTGAAAGGTCCTACAAAATGTACGGTTTCTTCATCCCAAAGTCAATGGGTTTTTTAAATGGGTTTTTGATTAAATGTCTGAAATAAGGTCTGTGATAAACACAAGCTTAAGATATGCTTTATTCTACAACAAAAATACATCAGTAATACCCTACGAGATATACGATCTTATTGACATCATTGTTATTTTTGCATGGTCTGCTTTACAGTTTCAGATTGAAGTCATTGAACAAAATGCGTTATTATGACCCATTACGATATTACGCTTGGGATTTTAAGTTATGTGACTTGAAAAAGTCACTAGCTAAAAATGGGACTAGAGAGGTTGTCGGGGACAGGTAAACAACTGTACTTGCTAGTCCAGTTTCATAGCCTTTATACTCGCAGCAATGTATTATGGCCTAACTTTACATTTTTATGTCTAGCAAATACATTTAGGCTTCAAAATTCAAGTAGTGTTTATTTGTCTAGATTATTTTGATGAGCAAAATGTGTAAGAATCATAAACTTGTCAGTCACATTTTCCAAAAGCCAATGAAAAAAATCTTATTGGGTTTTTGTTGAGGGAACCAAGGTATGGCTAAAATTCACTTACATAATGATGAGTTTCATCTTCTGCAATATATATATATATATATATAAGGGTACGACAGTTGTCCGTTTCTGATAAGTTTGCAAAAGTGACACATCCCAGAATTCAATCTTGACTCATTTTGGTGGACAGTTTGGAAGCTACAGACTGTCACGTTGTCACACCAGTGTAAGTTGCAATCCTAATCAACAGGATGGGTCTCTATGATTCGTATGCAAGCTCAAGTAGCTCACGAATGACTTTGTGTGGTCGTCCATGGATGAAGAGGGATTACTCGGCGAAGGTGGGGGAGAAATTAAGAGCGCCGTGCTAATGATTATGATTACAGGAGGTCAAATTGGAGTGTTTTTCATGGCAAAATAGAGATTGAAAACCCCAGGATGACGTTCGCAGACAATTCCGACTGAGAAGCTGGAATGGATCGATACACCTCTAAACTGTCTCCTGCTGTTGATTATGGTGCGGGGACGTACTTGCTGGTGGTTGGTAAGCGTTGCTTTTTCATAATACTATTGAAATATACAAGGTTTTACGTTTTCAATATTAATGACAACTCTCTGAATTATAGGTATGTTTAATGCATGAAGAAAGTGGGTGAAAAAAAAGTTTCATAACCTTCTTCCAAGTTCTTTTTAAAATATTAATGATTGGTGGAAAAATATATTCTGAAGGATCTGAATAATATGCATTTAGTTTAAATGAGACTTGACACTTGAGTGAGAAATTGAATCATTTACACAAAATATGTCAATTATGTGATATTTGCAGTTGTTCGATCAACTATATACATGTTTTTATCTTAAATTTGACTGTGTAAATAAATTCTGTCAGATATGGTGATTTTTATATGCAAGGTATTGGTACACGTATCACGTTTCATTTGCTTAACCCCAGAGCAACAGTGTGATGCCACTGTTATCACTAGACTCCAGTAATTTCCTTGTTCACGATTTAGTCAGGAGGGCATTGGCATTACATTCACATTAATATTGAGGGTGCATGCCAGCAAATCACAACCTAGGCTACTGTTTGACTGTCAGGCTTGATGGTCAAAGTCAAAGTCTAGCTTATTTCTAGAGCACATTTAAAACAACAGAAGTTGACCAAATTTACTACATCCAAAGTCATACAATAGAACAACAACAGAAATAAAATGACAACAAGAAGACAACAACACACAGCTCTCAAACTGAAGTAAAAGCCAAAGAAAAAAAATATGTTTTAAGACTAGACATAAAAGTGGAGAGTATTGGGGCCAGCCTCACATACAATGGTAAATTATTTTCATAGTTTAGGGGCCGCAACTGAAAAGGCCCGATCTCCGCTATTTTTAAAGGGTTGCCGCCGTAGTTCACACAAAAATGATCATGCGTCACTGAAGACTAGGAGTAATGCTGCTAAAAATTCAGCTTTGAGAGACAGGAATAATTTACTTTTTAAAATATGTTAACATGTAAAACTTATTTTAAATAATAATAAGAAAATACTGTAATACTAATTTTACAATATTACCGTTTTTACTGTGTTTTTGATTAAGTAAATTCAATTGGTGAACATACAGTAAGAGACTTATTTAAGAAAAAACATTTAAAATACATATATTTAATTCACAGATTTCTTGTTAACTTTATTAATGAACTAGCTGGTCATCATAGCTGGTGCAACTTAGTGCTTGGATCAGCAACAGGTTTCCATATGATTATACAATCTTAAGGTGGTCAAGCTGGTTAAAGGAACATGGTAGCAGGTAAACCAATTAAGAGTAAAGAACGAGTGATGTGCCGTCTATATCGGATCTGACAGGAATTGTGCAACACACAGACTCTGGGTCGAACATGTATGGGCGAATCATTCCGGTTGCCATTTTACAACATTGGACGTTTTCAAAACAATTTCCCCCAAGTGCATCGACGGGTGAGTTGAAACTCATTATAATATGCAAAACCGTTATCCACTCACAGCAATGAGCGTTTACTTCCAAGTCTTCAGTGCGAGATGCCCATAAAAACCGAGCGCTTTTCAGCTAGGCTCAAAACTAGGGTAGAAAATAGCCTATTACTTGTTAATTTTGATGCTTTTTGAATGCAAAAACCAAGCGAACGTCATAAGTTGACCTCAGACAACAATATAATCAAATTTAAAAAGCCAGTTCATGACCCCTTTAAATGTAGCAGTGGTTGAAAACCTCTACGCAGGTTAATGAATCACTTGAATAATCAATTGAGATTAACTCAGACAGCACTACTGCATGCAAAATTGCAAATAGTCGCAACATGCTCTAAAAGATGCGCTTCTCCTCTTTAAATCTTCACTCGGCATACGTTCACGCTCACCGGCTCAATAACATAACAAAAGATATGAATAGGACCATTTTATGCATTTTATGACCTTTAAATGCTGACCCTTTCTTATGAGGAAAAAGTCCCCAGTAATCTTCAGAAGAGATCAACAATTTCAAGTCAACCAAAGTTTGAAATCATAGATGCCTACATACATTTGCCTACATTCCTACTGTGCACCACTATGAAAGCTAAAAAAAAAAAATAAAAAAAAATCACAAACTGTCATTTAAGTCTATCATTTAAGTATTAAAGGTGCCATCTGGAACTAAAAATCAAAAAATATTCCATATTCCATAACAGATGGGGGCAGTATACCTCCAGAAAATGTGTTGTGCCGCTGCGCCGCACGCACTCACGTCTTCAAACAACACAAACGAGCGCTGTTTTGCTCTCTTTCTCCGCATATTATTCAAATCATTTGACACGATAGTAAAAGGTCGGAAGACCGCAGTTTCACGTGGAGCATTTGGAGATTTTTAGAGATCAGAGAGTAAATGAACAACATCTCAACACTAAATGATGAAGACCGACTCATAGACGCCTGTCTCAAAAACAAGCTGTTGCATTTCGACGATATGGGAAAATAAAAGCCTGCAGGCTATTTTTTTAAGTTTACGGTATTCGTTTTGTTCATATTACACTTTTATTGTTAGTTTGAATTAATTTGACTGACAGCATTCGCTGCTGCCAGAGACACATGCAATTAACACTTAGCAAGCAGGTTAGTTAAGCTCTCAGATTCTGTCAATTTTATTATGTAATTCAAACAATAAATACCGTTTTGGCGCTTGTACATGTTACACCACAGATCCCTAGCGCACGTGAACCGATCATCTCTACTAGCTAATGGAAAAAGAACCCGAACACTGTTGAAAGATACAGTATGCTACAACTTACCAAAATGTATTCCTCATGCATAATGTCAACCAATCATTTTTTGAACTCTTCCCTGAACTGAAATGTAGTAATGGGCTGTATTTCCACACGACTGACATCAGGTTCAAGTACACACACAAGCCGGCGCGAGCGCGACTCACTCGTGTAGTGCAGTTTGGCTGGTGGTAACGTTGCCCGGCCGCATACCGCCTCCCATGGCTGGAACTGGTATTACGACACCTGCCGGGCCGGGGCTAGTAATTTAGCATGCTAATTTAGGTTTATATCTCGGCAGCACTATAACTTGCCAGTTTTTTAATTACATCATTGCACTTATTTCTTCTCATTCTTTTGATGCGTGTAGCTCATTTTTTGGATATTTTTACCTTAATTATTACATATGGCACCTTTAAGACGTTGTTGTTTTTTATGTTGTTGCTGTGACAATGATATCATACCACTGATTAATTATTTAAAATATTATTAATTATTTAAAATGTTGGTGAATTGGGCAACACAATTTGTATATGCACTGATTCAATGTCAATTTACTGTACTGCCCTACAAAGCAAAAAGGCAGTAACTGCGGTTTTGGTAAAGCATTAATTATTACAATTTTCATGACATTCAAGGCATCCTTTGTTATGTGACAAAACATCTCATCTTAAATGCGTGTCGTTTTAGAGAAAAATGGTAGTCGTTTGTACAGTAACTTCAAAAAGTCCTAGCAAAAGTCATTTTTCTCAGTTCTGCACTCTGCGTAGTTACTGCCTTTTTGCTTTGTAGGGCAGTGTAGCAACCTCGAGGGTTGTGTTATAATGATTTTTAACCATGTCTAGCACAAATAATTATAAAGACGGCTACTGAGCCATTACGGGCCTCTATAAACTCTGGATATCCGTTTTGATATTTACAGAGATGTATAAAGTACTAGAAACCCGGACTTGAGTAAAAGTACAAGTGCTCTATCAAAAAAGTGACTTGAGTAGAAGTTGAAGTGCTCTTTAAGCACCACACTTAGTACTAAAGTATTCAACAATTTTTGTACTTAAGTATTGCAAGTAGTTTATATTAAAATTCACTTAAGTACTAAAAGTAAAAGTACAAGTATTTTGTCATGTAATTATTAAAGAAAGTAGTCAAAAGTTTGAACTAGCAATCAAATAACGCGCTTTGGCGGGATACAAATTTGCTTTGGCGGCCGCCAAAAAATGTCATTGCAGGACAACCCCTGCATTAGTTGTCAATGTTTGAGTCAATCAATACCATTAGCCTATAAAACTGGCGTGTGATTTAGGCAGCATGAAAGCGAACTTGCAACGAATGATTGGTAAAATTTTTATAATTGTAACGAGTAACTAGCAGAACATTAAAAAAATATCGAAGTACACTGAAAAAAATAATATGCTTTATCTAATCAATAAAATTGTGGCAACATAAAACGAGCAATATATATTATTAATTAAATTGTACGAATTAGAATTAATTACAATGTTAATTTGATTAACTATTACTCAATTCTAATTTGTTCAATTTAATAAATAATATTGCTTGTAATCTGTTGCCACAATTTGATTGATTAGATAAAGCAAATTCATTTTTACAGTGTAAAAGTATTAAATTCATCGAAAATATCTACTGAAGTAAAAGTAGAAGTATGAGAAAAAAAACAATACTCTAGTAGAGTACAGATGCAGCATTTTAGTACTTAAGTGCAGTACTTAAGTAGTTCTACTTCATTACTATACATCTCTGGATATTTATCTGCAGTTTCACTGTCTCTGGATATGCATTGCACAAACATGAAAATCTTACATTTTTACTCTGAGAATCTATTCATGTTTAATAAAACTCTGAAAAGAAATACCAGAATAGAATGATGGCATTCTGCATTAGATCATAAGCTGAAGAAATGCTCTTTCTATCTCATTTGAAGGTCAGAGGAATAAGGTCATTGAACATGTTTCTCCTATTCCCTCAGGGAGGGTTAGACGTACAGTACACGTGCACACTAAATAACCTTCTGTCAACACAATAGGAGGATTACAGTATATGTGCTCTCTGAATGCCCCTGTTTGACAAATGCAACAACTTCAAATGTGTCTATCTGTATACTATAGGCAAGTGGCACTGCAGTGCATTTACATTAAATCTCTAGCAATCCACACATGGATGGTGGTGAGAATGACAGAACACAGCTGAGTCAGAAACTTATGATAGCTTTGCATCGCTGCTCTTAAAATGCAGTATTTGAGTAAAAATAACCACGGCTTCAGGTCTCAAACAGCTTTCAACAGTATAGCTACTTTTTCAAAGTTTATTTCACCTAAAAAATTCTATAATCATTTTTAGATAATAAGTTAGGGGTTACATGATATGTGTTTTAGGAGTGTTTTTAAATCAGTATCTGTCAATATTTAATATTTATAGTGAAATGCATGCTCATTTCCTCCATTTTTACATTTAGATTACCTATAATGCTCATCTTTGAAAGTTCACTAATAATTTAAGAACACTATGAAATGTAGCAAATCTCAAAATGAATATTTTTCATACTGTGCAAGATGCCTAAATTCACTTGTAGCATTTAAAACATTTGATTTTAGTTTTTAGTGTTTAATTTTTTATATATATTTAGAAAAACAATATAGTTATAATGGACATTTTTGCACTCAGTTATCAGCAATAACATTAAAATTATCATCAAGCATCCTTATCGAAATGTAATGAATATATATTAGGGCTGTCAAATGATTAATCGCAATGAATCGCATCTAAAATAAATGTTTGTGTTTACATAATATATGTGGGTGCACTGTGTATAATATACTGTATATTCATTACATTTAAATATCACTTTCATGGACCTTTGGTTGAAAAGATCTAGAACAAATAATTTTTTTCAGTTTCAGTGATTGTCTATTTCTAGAAATAAACTGGGAAAAAATAATACGAATTTTTGGTACACTAAAAAAACAGATTTACTTTGAATATTTTTACTCAGAAATTGCTAAATTTCACAAATAAGTACAAAGAAAAAGAAACGGCAAGTAGAAAGACTGAAATGGCATTCTCTTGTATAATGGACTCCAATAATCTGTTGTTGAATGCAAGGTAGATACTAAAAAACATTATGTCACTTTAATCGGATATAATAAAAACCGCATGCATTTAATAAAATAAAAAAGGCAGCATTTTTCAGCTTTTTTGGAGCAGACTGGAGGACGGAGCAGTGTTTCCTGATGTGCTCAAGAGAATGCTGCGCTCCACTGAGCTGAACAAAGCAAATCACAGAGATGATGAACGTGACGTCTTTGTAATGCTCTCAGAGACTGCTCACTTGACTGTGTTTACCGTTTACACCAGATCCATGCAAATCCCTAAGAATGCACCAAGAAATATCTGACAGTGATTTATGAATTTGTCCCATTTATTTCTGACATGCAATCGCAGGAGTGAAACAAAACATGCAGCGCTTAAGAAATAGCATTAAATCTAGTTATGTAAACAGTTTAACAGCACAGCACACTATTAAATACTAATTTAATGCTTTTCTGGCAAAGTCGCAATAGCGCTTTGTCTGATTAGAGTGAGATTAAACATAGGATAGGAAACAATATTGTTCTTTTGCTTAATTACTTTTTGGCACCTCCGAGCCTAAAAAAACACACTGCAGAAAAAAGAATCATGCTGTAATTATTTTTCTAGCAGTCGCCTGCGTTTTTTATTGCAAGATCATTGAAATGAGTCATGTTCATGTCAGAGTGCATCTGTTGTCAAAGAATACCTGTTAGGCTTTTCTAAGAATCTGTTTTAACCCTGTCATGAGGTTAATGTCCCTGCTTGTATTTACACATATATTTATGAACACAACATGAACAGATGTTGACATGGGTAAATGTCAGTGATGTGACATTAAGTGTGCTAATGTGAAAAGGCCTGCTTCCGACAAACTATAGATAACGCACTATAGATCTCTAAAGCCTGCCTTCGTCACACATCAGCCATGAGAAATTTGCCTCAATTGAATTTTTATATGGGGCAAGCTATTATTTGCGTAACTAGCTCATCGAATTGAGAATTGTTAATTTGTATTACATAATGGGCTGCAACCCATAATCAACTGTGCCTCTGCCTACATTTTTGCAAATCTCCCAATGCATACCTATTCAATTTGCTCGGTTTTTACCAAGATACACAGCAAAATACAGTGTGGTAAAACCTGCAACGTTTACCTTTTTTTTGCCTCCGGCACTATGACTGGAGTTGCAAGGAACCGAATAACATTAAAATGAATATTACATACTGCTGATCTGCAAGATCAGATGCCATCTCTCAAAAGACACATTTTCTTAAAGGCCCACTGAAGTGACTTGAAAAGCGGAGCATTAATTAGTGTGTTGACATAATTTCGTTTGAAACAGGAAGACAGGGTGGGACATGTCAAACAGCTCCTCCGCTTTTTTAAATAGCCAATAAATCTAAAGTCGAAAAAGTTTGAGATTAAAGTCAAAACATTTAGAGATTAAAGTGGAAAAATTTTGAGACTAAAGTCGAAAAAGTTTGAGATTAAAGTCGAAACATTTAGAGATTAAAGTGGAAAAAAATTTAGATTAAAGTCAAAAAAGTTTGAGATTAAAGTCGAAACATTTAGAGATTAAAGTTGAAACATTTTGAGATTAAAGTCAAAACATTTTGAGATTAAAGTCAAAAAATGGGATTAAAGTCAAAAAAAAGTTTGAGATTAAAGTCGAAACATTTCGAGATTAAAGTCAAAACATTTAGAGATTAAAGTGGAAAAATTGAGAAAAATTAATACAGAAAAATTTTGAGATTTTTGAGATTAAAGTCGAAAAAGTTCGAGATTAAAGTTTCAAAGAATAAAATGAAGAAACATTTAGAGATTAAAGTGAAAAAAATGTTGAGATTAAAGTCGAAAATTCGAGATTAAAGTCGAAACATTTAGAGATTCGAGATTACAGTCTTCCGTAGAAGTTGTGTGTGTGCTTGCCATTGTTTCAAAAGCGCAGCATTAATTAGTGCGTTGACATAATTTCGCTTGAAATAGGAAGATAGGGTGGGACATGTCGAACAGCTCCTCCTCTTTTTTCAATAGCAAATATTAGCCAATAAATCTAAAGTCGAAGTTTGAGATTAAAGTCAAAACATTTAGAGATTAAAGTGGAAAAATTTTGAGATTAAAGTCAAAAAAGTTTGAGATTAAAGTCAAAACATTTAGAGATTAAAGTGGAAAATTTTTTAGATTAAAGTCAAAAAAGTTTGAGATTAAAGTCAAAACATTTAGAGATTAAAGTGCAAAAAAATTTAGATTAAAGTCAAAAAAGTTTGAGATTAAATTCAAAACATTTTGAGATTAAAGTCAAAACATTTAGAGATTAAAGTCGAAAAAAATTAAATTAAAGTCGAAAAAGTTTGAGATTAAAGTCGAAACATTTAGAGATTAAAGTCAAAACATTTAGAGATTAAAGTCGAAAAAATTGAGATTAAAGTCGAAACATTTAGAGATAAAAGTCAAAACATTTAGATATTAAAGTGGAAACATTTAGAGATTAAAGTCAAAAACATTTGAGATTAAAGTCGAAAAAGTTCGAGATTAAAGACGAAACATTTAGAGATTAAAGTGGAAACATTTAGAGATTAAAGTCAAAAACATTTGAGATTAAAGTCGAAAAAGTTCGAGATTAAAGACGAAACATTTCGAGATTACAGTCTTCCGTAGAAGTTGTGTGTGTGCTGCTTGCCATTGTTTCACATGTAAAACACTCGCTATGCACCATTCATAATGGTGCATAGCGAGTGTCTCACAATGTATGCGTGTGTGTTTTGTTTCAACAAAAGGAAATTCAACAGGTGCCAATCTACCAGCATAAGGCTACCATTATAGGATGTTATAAAATATACTGCGCCAGAATAGACTTTAGCCAATAGGAAAACCAACCTGGTAAACACTTTTCAGACTGGATGGAGATAGCTAGCTTTATGAATTAATGGAGGCTTTCATATCTCTACTAGGCCTACACTCAAAGCGCTTTACCATATCAGAGAATCTCTCCTCGACCACAATTGTGGTTATAAAATAAACAAACTTCATGAGTGCATTTCTTTACACACACACACACATGCTGAGCCAGTGGACGTGGACAGTTATGAATGCACACAGTTCTATGGAAGACTGTATTATCGTAAGGTTTTGACTTTAACCTCGAACTGCTAGATTTTTTTATATATATTTTAGTTTTTTTACAATGCGGTTCAGGGCTTCCATAGCTTAGAGATAACAGTAAGGCTAACATATTCATACTAAAAGCCAAAAAAACTTTCATTTTGATTTCAGGGGGCCATTTCCAAGAACACTGTTGACCACAAAAGGGAATCTGTCGGATTTCAGCCCTGCTTTTTTTTACTGCCGCTGGCTAGATTGCCATGAAACGCCTTACTGTTCAACCCTGCAAAATTGATCATTCCAGCATAGATGATGTAGAACATATATTTTCAGTTGAGGAGTCATCATGATTGCTTAGTGACATTTACTGTAGATTTTTTTTTTTTTGGTAATATTTGGGGGATTGGGACATCATATTTACTGTATTGCACTGTATAATTAGTTCATACTTTGATATGATTTTAAATGCAATTTAGTTTTTCCTGTTCATTATTTAGTCATGCTTATATTTCTGTTTAACTTTATTTCTCAATGTTTATAAATCCACCCACAATTCATACAGTACAACACATGTAATTGGGGTAAACGAAGGCCAAAAGTCATTGAAAACATTTAGAAATCAAGTATGAAGGAACAGTTTGACAAACGCATTTAACCTGCAGTGCACAAACCTTTAATGGAAACATGCATACGGTTTATTACAGCAACACAATCAGTAAAACATTGTTACCTATAATGTTTCTATTTACAGATTTAGGTTGTTTTATTTTAGCAAAATCTAGCTAGTTCATGAATATTTTTGTGGTTGATTTTACGCAAATAATGAGGCATTATATGGAGAAAAATCCTGGAATGTTTTCATCAAAAACCTTAATTTATTTTCGACTGAAGAATGGACTTCTTGGATGACATGTGGGTGAGTACATTATCAAGTTTTTTTTTTTTTTTTTTAAGTGAACTAGGCCTACTCTTTTAAGGGTTCAAACTTGAAACCCAACAAATATAAAGTCAAAATAATTTGTAAAATAAAATAAAATACGTTTTTTAAAATAATAAAATATTCTGTATTCGCATGTAGGCCTACACGTTACAACAGCATCTTCGAACAACATTTCGACAAGGCATTATTTGTCTGCTGTATGCATTACATATATACTGTCATTATTTATCAATTTACAGATTTATTTTAGATTTAAAACGTCTACAAGAATTTGACTGTAAAGTTCTGGAGTCGACAAAATTTTGGCTCTCGCGCGATTCAGATGAAAATGTAATTAGGCCTAGCAGTATCTATCACATAACGTTACTGTACAGCTCAGTCAAAACCCGCAGAATATAAGAAGCCGCTAATATGAGTGAATAAAAACCTTAACTTACCTTAAAATCCTCTTGATGTAAACAAACATCCAAAAGTAATCCAACACAGTAGCTAATCCAGGTGCGATCTGTCAAATATGAAGTCAAATTAACATAAGCACATTGTCAAACTTTGAGTTGGTGGCTTTAAAATCATAAAATGAACAAATTAAACACAAATATTATTATCATTAGCATAGCAAACGGACCTTTCATTTCTAATGGGGGTTTAGCCAACTTCTGTGACCGTCTATGTTATGGGATCGCGTGCGTTGTTAGCTAACAAACAGAATGCGAGTAGCTAGGCCTACTATATTTTACATAGCAGCCTACATCATTTTGAGCAGCATTTTTGGGCGATGATTTTTGTGTTGTGAATGTGATGTGTCCTGTTCTTCTAGCCTGCAGAATGCACGTGCCTCCTTAACGACGTCATTATAATAATTTTTAATAATAATAGTTTGTTCAATTTAAAGTATAATTCGATTATTTTGATACTTAACCCTTTCATGCCTGAATTGACAACCTCAGTCAAGATTTTCCCGTGTTTTTATACGTCATGAAAATAACTTTTATTTTTTTTACACATATTTTTCAAAGAGATTTTAATATGTCGACTTGAGTAGACATTGTGCGTTTTTGACGAGATACTGTTATATAAAACAGAAATAAAAGAGACTGTACATGTTTAACAAACCAATGATTAGATACAAAAATATATAAAATAAATTATATATATATATATATATATATATATATATATAGGCCTATATAACACAGTCACAGCTTCAAGGTTAACAATGACTTCTTAGATGTTACTTGATACTACACCATTTTTTTTTAACCTGGAAGAGTCTAGAAGGAATGGGTTGATTTTCTGGAACAATTTGGCATTTCTGACTTGCCGTCGGCCATCTTGGTTGGATTTGTTTTTTTACAACGGCTTGGCACTCGGTGTCAATGTATAGGATGATCCACTGGTGTCCACTGTAAAGGTTGATGTGCTACTATCCCGTCAAAACTCATGCATAAGAAAAAAATTTGAACAGCTGTCCATTTAGTGACCTCTGTTTGAAAGGGTTCAAATACATTCTTTGTCACTGGTCATGGATGAATGTACTTGTGACTAACCTAAGTTAGGCTACCCCTGTTGGCAGTGTATATGGCCCTTGTGTTTGTTTGGTTTAAATTATTTCTATAGCCTAAATGTTTGTTTCTAATTATTTGGTAACTTTTTTCTAGTCTGAGGTGCACATTAGACTACTAAAAAAAAAAACACCAAGAGATTTATTTCTTTATTTTCTTTATTTTGGTATTTACATAAATCATTAGTTTTATCCTCATTTGCAAAACTAACCTTCTGGGTTCATGTCTGCAGCATGGTTTCCGGAGGTGGTTGTCTTCTTCTTCTTCTTATATGATTCCGGCAGTGTAGACGCTGCTGAGCGTATTACTGCCCTCCACGGGTCAAAGTTTGTACTAAATTCTTACATACAATCCTGTGTCATGCAGGAATTGAAGAACTGCTTTGGAGATCAGTTTATGCTCATCACTGTGTCCAAACAAAGAAAAGACAGAAAAAGCCTTAACTCCATATCCTGACAGTTTACTAAAGAGAACATTTCTTTCAACCCTATACTTTCTGCATTCCAGGAAAACATGCCCTACAGTCTCAAGACTCCCACATTCACACAAGCCAGAAACATGCTTCCCTACAATGTGCAAAGAATAATTCAACCCACAGTGCCCCAATCTCAATCTGCACATTTTAACTGAGTCCCTGCGGGACAAAAAGTTACATGAGCATCTTTTCCTAACTTCAGGTTGTATAGAAAAGTAATGTCTACCCCTAATTTCCTTTTCCCACCCTCTCTGCCATTCTTTTATTAAACTCTCTTTAATTTTTTCTCTTAATTCCACTCTTCCTAATAATAAATGAACATCTACTTCTCTTCCTAAGCTCTCCTTTGCAATATTATCCACTCGTTCATTCCCACTCACCCCAGCATGCCCGGGGACCCAGCAAAAACTGATGTTGCAAATAAACCTAGTACTAAAAACCACATTCAGGATGTCATTGACAATGTCAGGACGAGATTTAGATTTTCCTACTTTTAAATTATCTAGAGCACCTACAGAATCAGAGCAGATAATAACTTCTCTAGGTTTGACTTCCTCAATCCACCATAGAGCCCATAGAATTGCCATTAATTCAGCAGTGAGGACAGAACTTCCATTAGAAATACGCCGACTAATTTCCAACCCTAACTGTTCCACATACACCCCAAATCCAGCTCTCCCACTAACTGGATCTCGAGATCCATCTGTAAAAATAATCATTGTGCTCTGCCTAATTGAATTAAGATATTCCCCTATTTTTGGTGCCACTTTCCACTTATCTTTTTCCTGTAAAAAACCCAACTCAATATTAATTTCAGGCAACATCCAATATGGTATTGGTAAGGTGGTTGTCTAAGAGGACGCGTGGCCTTTCTGTAATAGCCGCGTTTCCACTGCCGGGCTAGGGCTGGGCCAGAGCTAACAGCGAGCCGAGCCGAGCTAGTGGCCTCGGGCCTCAAGCACCGGGCTTGCGTTTCCACTGCCGGGCCAGTAGCCCCACAGCGCTGCATCAGACCCCACCCCTAACACGCCTTTCAGGATCAAACGTCATAAAACCCAACCCATTTCAGCGGGTATTATGAATTAATTTATTTTTTAAATTAGGAAGATAGCATGTATTAACTCACCTGCCGTAGTGGCTGCAATAGTGTCCCGAGACCAGTACAGGCGATTCTCCATTTCAAGCAGCGATTTTTTGCGCGATATAACAAGTAGGGCTGCGCAACACGGGCACGTTTTCAAGTTATTCATTAATCGTTAACCGAGGCCCATCGGTTAATACTCGGTGTGCGCGCCGCAACCTCGAGATACAGAGTAAATTTTTAACACCTTTAATAACTGATTGGACCCCATTTGAAACGAAATTAATTTATAGAAATAAAACGCAGCAAGTACGGAGCAGTTAAAGCCCCATTTCCATCACCCTTCAAACTGAAATTGCCAATTGAAAATAAGCAAAACGTCCATTTCACAAAAACTCCGTGTCTGCAAATAATAATAATAATAATAATAACCATCATCATCATTATTGTAACATTTTATTAGGCTGCATATGTAGAAGACGCCTTTATCCAAAAAAGGAACAGAGCACAAATAAACACAATATTTTTGACAAATATCAGCGCATATCCAGTGTGTGTCGAGCACGCACTGATGGCTGCGAGACGCCCACCATGTGAACAGTTTCATTGCATTTCTTTCAGTGGAAACAACTTAAAATACTCTTTAATTTCTGGTCATACAGAAAATAATAATACATTATTCGCAAATACATTTATTTATAACAAGAAAACGTTGTGCTTTAACAATTAATCAAGACGCGCTTCATGATCTCCATGAACTGAAGCGCGAGACTGAAACAGCCACCGCATTCGAATTTGTTTGTTTTAAATTGGACATTTAGCTTTAGTCTACAGGGGTTATATCCTTTGTAGATTAAAGCTTTAAATGTCCAATTTAAAACGAACAAATTCGAATCGAAAGCCAATATCTTCTATGTTTATGTAGCTTAATTTCTCTCTAAATGTGCATCCGGAGATGGAGATATGTTTTTAGCCGAAAATCATTTAGAAAACAATAGTTTATTAATAAACAATTAATGCCTCGTTATTTTATATTATTTTATTATCAGACACATTTATTATAGCCTATAAATCACCCATAAATCCCCTAGGCTGTCTGTGGTTACGGCTCTTCTCATTCAGCACTGCGGGGAAAATATCATTTCCAGGTTCTAATTTGGCCTCAGAAAACCAGTAAAATATATATTTTTTTCATATTAATTTGTCAAATATTTTAAATGTTTAAGGGGCAAAAAAAATCAAATATCTGAAAATTCGTCGATATGTAGCTATATATAGCCTATATATTGTTGCGCAGCATTTGGCATAGGCCTACAGTTCAAATTAAAATGTTATGCAATTTTAACCGGTTAATCGGTTAAACATGGACACCCCTATGTGCATCTTGCTTCAGATCATAACGTTCCATAACACCGATAAACTCCGCCTTTTACCTTGAGCACGCCTCTAGCCCGAGCTGGCCCCCTCTGGCCCAAGGTATTCGACGGGCCAGAAATCCTGGCCGTTGGCCCTGAGGAAGCACCGATCAAGCCCCGGAAGTGACAGTGGAAACGCGACTGGCCCTGGCACGCACTAGCACGGCCCGGCCCTGGCCCGGCAGTGGAAACGCGGCTATTTTATGCCATCCCAAAGAATTCTGGGTAGTGTAGGCATATACCATTTCTCAATGGGAGCAGGGGGTTATTGTTTCATGTTCATTAGTAGAAATGTATTTGTTTATCATTGGTATTATTTTCCTTGTATAATTAAGGTTGATGTAATTTGAATAGTATTTTCATTTTCATTCAGTCTAGTAATGTATTATTTGTGTGAACATTATTTAAATTCCCTACTACTGTAAAATGGTTGACCCTTTCAGTATAACAGAATGTATGTTTGTGAAAGCAGTTCTGGGGAGGGTCGGTCATATTGTGTGGTTTTTGTTTATGTTATTTTTTATTTGGAAGTCAATAAAGATTTCACTGACTGCAAGCAGTGTCTCCTGCCTTTGCTCTGGTCATGTCTTCACAGTAATGTTAGTTATATCATACAGTACAGGTGAAGATAATCCACTTTGAATCATGAACAAAGACTTCTAAGAAATATAACAGAAATATAATTATGATATAATATAATAAATATAATTAGAAATATGAAGACGATGCACTCATATGAATGGGAGAAAGTGCAACTTTGACAAATGTTTTAACAATATTTGAGCAAGTAACAACGTTTATGGGACAGTTTATGTCAGATTGTTGTTGCTGATTTGAAATATGTAAATGTGAATGTGGCAAGATTTCAATTATCAATCACTTAAATGGACTTGGTCTTGGCTGTCCAAATAGCTATCATGAGGTGTTGGAAATATGGTCGCCGAGCGACTGTCATAAATCAGACAAAATATTGTTAGTTAGTTGATTGATCTAAAATTGTATCTTCACTTTGTTTACCACAAATTTTTCTCCAGCCTTCTTCTCCATCCTGGGCAACGCAGCCGTCCTGGTAGCAGCCTCTTGGCGTCACAGTGATCTCAAAGCTCCTGAGCTCCTCACGGTCAATCTGGCCGTGACTGACATTGGTATGGCTCTCAGCATGTACCCACTCTCAATCGCCTCTGCCTTCAACCACGCCTGGATTGGAGGTGACCCTTCCTGCCTGTACTATGGCCTGATGGGAATGATCTTCAGCGTGGCCAGCATCGTGACTCTGGCCGCTATGGGGTTAGTGAGATATCTGGTGACAGGAAACCCTCCGAAATCAGGTACATTAGGATCACATTTAGTCCCAAAGTGAGATTTAAAAACATTGCTTTATTGATGCTGCATCCAAGCACAAAAGGTCAATGTGTGTTGACCTGTCAATGAACTGTTGTTTTATTTTTATATATGAAGAGTTCAGATGCAAAAGCCTCTAAATGCCATTTGAAATTTTCTTCTTTAATGATGATTTTTATCAAACTTGTATATTTAAGTTCAGTAATTTCACTTAAATAACAATTAATAGGTAATTATCATTGCCATTTAAGTGAAATTACTGAACTTAAATATACAAGTTTGGTAAAAATCATCATTAAAGAGGAAAATTTCAAATGGCATTTAGAGGCTTTTGCATCTGAACTCTTCATATATCCTGGGCAATAACAGTGGAAATTTCTAAGATTTGTGTCAAAAACTAAACATTGAGAAATATTCACTGTAAAAAGTTTGACAACTAGCCTGGTCTCCCCTATAAAACGAATGGTTTTACACAGGCACAAAACCCCATTTGTACTAGCAAATGTCATAGAATGTACTCACAGTAAAATAAGAAAAAAATAGATGAAACATCAATGTGTTTGTATTGTTTGATGATAAAACAAGATCATAAAAGGCAGTAAGCCACAAAAGCTACACATGGTATGAAGTTGCTGAATATAAAGGGTACCATTATGTGCTTTGCTGAATGAAAGTTTTCAATGGTTGATGAAAAAAGAAATGTAGGCAAAGATTTCAGAAAAAAAAAAACAAGAAATAATATTTTCTTCTATATCCAATTATTGAAAATAAGTAGGTGGAAAGACTTGATTCTTTCCATCTGTTGTTGATTGTATGCAGATCTGAATGTGAGCTTGCAATGATTTAAGTCTATTGTTTCTCTGGAAGATTTAGAAAATACAATGTAAGAAAAATTATGTTATTGTCTGCCAGGACATTATCCATTAACAGACATTTCCTTTAACCCTAAAACACAATGTTCATAATTCAATATATGGGTAAAAAACCTGTGAAAAATCAATGCTGAAAACACATTTGGCCCTGTTTTTAATTCCAAGAAATATATTCATGTAAACTTTCCAGAAAAGGTAGCTTGTATAAGCTACTTACATTTAATTCTGTCATTTCGTGGACAATGACCCATTTTTGTATGATTCATCATCCAAATGAGATTTTAAAAAGTTCTGTATACTGTGTACATTGTTGAATAACTGTGTTTGTATATGTACTTTTCTGAAATACCTAACTTTAGATCACTAGATTGAAATTAGACACAAGCTGCTGTGAAGCGATGTGTAAGCGTTATACAAATTACTGTGAAATTAATTGAATATGACTCTTAACTATGTACTTTTTAATTAATTTGTGTGAAACAGCTAACGTGAATCACATGCAAAGCAATCACGCTTGAAATCCTGAATGACGCATGAAAGGGTCATTGGGGAAAATAGTAAGACTGACGGTTAATCTGTGATTTTCCAATTAGACAGTTTTTGTTTTCCTTTTCAAATTTACCAACCTAATTAACTTTCAATCTCCTCTGCATTTATAAAGAAACTCTAAGGAAAAATAGGTTATTGGCAATGGGATTTGTTACCTAAGAAGTCTTGAATTTTCTTCATAGGCATGGCTAAAAAAATGTTTTTCAAATCTGTTTCAGGAAGCAAGTTTCAAAGAAAAACTATAAGTATATGGATTGGTGTCATCTGGCTTTACTCACTGCTGTGGGCAGTGTTTCCTCTTCTGGGATGGGGAGGATATGGGCCGGAACCCTACGGTTTGGCCTGTTCGGTGGACTGGGCCGAGTATCAGCACTCTTTAAACGGCTCTTCGTTCATTATGTCTTTGGCCATCCTGTGCACCCTGATCCCATGTGGAGTCATCCTGTTCTCCTACGCTGGCATCGCCTGGAAGCTCCACAAGGCTTATCAGTCCATCCAGAGCAATGATAACCTGCCCAACTCAGGGGCCGTTGAGAGAAAAGTCACTCTGGTAAGGGCCATCCAATATCGCACACAAAAATATTAAAGGGATACTCCACCCAAAAATTGAATTACCCTCAAGTTGTTGCAAACCTGTATGAGTTTCTTTCTTCTGATGAACACAAAGGAAGATATTTTGAAGAACGATTGGAACCAAGCAGTTGTTTGGCACCGTTTACATACAATGGAAATCAATGGTGCCAAAGTTACAATCGTTCTTCAAAATATCTCGCTTTGTGTTCAGCAGAAGAAAGAAACTCATACAGGTTTGCAACAACTTGAGGGTGAGTAAATGATGACAGAATTTTCATTTTTTTGGGTGGAGTATCCCTTTAAAGGAGTAGTTCAATTTTTAAAAAAAAACTTTTGCTGATAATTTACTCACCCCCATGTCATCAAAGATGTCCACGTCTTTCGAAAAGAAATTAAGGTTTTGGATGAAAACATTACAGAATTTTCTCCATATAATGGACTTCATTGGGAACCAAACGGTTCAAGGTTCAAATGAGAGTTTCAGTGCAACTTCAAAGGGCTTTAAACGATTCAAGATTATGAATAAGGGTCTTATCTAGGACCCTTCGAGTCATGACTCTAAAAAAGATTCGTTCATTTTGATGAATGAGTTTGAACATGAGAACGCTCATCACAGAACAGAGCAAGGCGAGCATTTGTGCGTATAAAACTTAAACTTAATTTATTTTTTAAATGACCGATCGTTTAGCTAGATAAGACCCTTATTCAACGTCTGGTGTCGTTTAAAGCCCTTTGAAGCTGCACTGAAACTCTCATTTGGACCTTGAACCGTTTGGTTCCCATTGAAGTCCGTTATATGGAGAAAATCCTGGAATGTTTTCATCAAAAACCTTCATTTCTTTTCGACGGAAGATAGAAAGACATGGACATCTTGGATGACAAAGTGAACTACTGCTTTAGAAGCTTTCTCAAAATTGAAATGTCCATTCTTCATTTTCAAATATCCCTGAAAATATGGGAATATGTAAAAATAAGAGTAGTTTTTTTCTCTTTAAAAGAGCCATTTACTTTGAAAGGTTGTCTTTTTGATTTCTGTTAAGCAACTGCATGCTGTGAGGACACGTTTGCAGATTTTCAACCTGTTTTGTATTGTTACAGTGTCTGTATATAACTGAACAATGTATAGGCTACTCTTAATCCATTGTAACAACACAAAGCTGGTTAAAAACCTGCAAAACTTTCCTTTTAAGTGTTTAACCACATGCAGGGTCACAGAACATGCAAACCCTGGAGCGTTCACACATCTGGAAGCTCAACAGTTTTCCTGCTACAGTGACAGACGCCGATTCACACCCCATCTCCATCTTCTGCCACAACAACAAATTGTTTCTCAGCTGGTTTCCAATCTAAAATCATAAACCTAAGAGGAACATTTAGCTTTTTGTTTCCCAAATTTTAGAAGTGGGTAAATGTCAAGATCCAATCCCTCCTTAAAGGTCACTAATGGAAGGAAACCGATTTCAAGAAATAGCCCCATCATGTGTGTTTGTTATTTTCCAGGAACTTGCATTTAAAGTGTTTTGTATATTATATTGTTAGGGATGTCCCACCTGGAGGTAAGGGCAAAATAGTAATCAGGCATTTAAAAAAAACAAAAAATGTTGTTCATAAACCTCAATTATTAATTATTGATTCATGTGGGTCATTCTGAATTTATGCATTCGTGCCCTTTCTTTCAGACAATAGCGGTAGCCTGTCCAACATGAATCACTCTGAACTGCCTTCTGTTGTCAGTTCAAGTCTCCCTCCTGTGTTTCAGATGGGTATCCTGATCAGCGCTGGCTTTATTGTGTCCTGGACGCCCTATGTGTTCATTAGTCTCTGGACCATGTTTCACTCCGAGGGCAAAGACAGCATGGCGCCCATTGTTAGCTTGCTACCCTGCCTCTTCGCAAAATGCTCAACGGCGTACAACCCTTTTGTCTACTACGTTTTCCGCAAATCTTTCCGCCGAGAGCTACGACAAATCTGGATGTGTTGTTACCAAGGCTGCTGGGATGCTGTGAGCAAAATGACAGGAAGAGAACGCTCAGAGGAAAATAGCGGGGCACAAAAGACAGGAGAAGAGTGAACACACAATGGTAAAGGTCACCCCTAAAAATATATTGGAGAGGTGAGGAGATAAGCTTCAATGAAGCTTCAATGAAGGAAAGAAAAGTTGCCAGCTTAGAAACACTTGATCTTGGAGTGCTAATGCATCTTCAACAGTATCAAGTCTGTGTCTACAGAACAGAATAGAGCATTGCATGAATGTAGGACACAAAAATCAAGCAATCGGTTGAAAATATATTATTGTAGACCATATTTCATTCCAGATATTCTTAGGATATTCTCTACACTGTAAAAAATATCCGTGATTTTAACAGTAAAAGACTGTAAAAATGCTACAGTGCAAAACTGTTAATTGGTAAACAGAAAGTTTCCGTACTTTATACGGTAAATAACTGTGATCTAATTTTACAGTAAAATACCGTTAAATTTACAGTTTTTGAAAGTGAAAAAGAACAAATCGTTGTATAATTTACAGTGAAAAACCGTAAATTGACATTCCCACAATTCCCTGTGTGACACTTCACACTTGATGTATTTTTGTTGAAATAACCATAGTTCCTCATAGTTTTATTGTTTTTTTCTAATCAGTTATGTACATTAGGGTTTTATGTTACATTTAATGTTGTTAAATTAATGTTTATTGCATTTTTTAATTTCATGTGTGTTACCATGATGGTATTTAATGTTTGTGTGAATGACACTGTGCAGCTTCTTTGTGTAAGTATTACTTAAATAAGTAATCATGTGATTGCTCAAGTAACTCTCATCACTGCTATGATGATTGATGGTTGTCAGTGTATTACAATTAGGGTTGGGAATCATTTGAATTTGAACGATTCTGATTCCGATTCCGATTCCTTGTTTCGATTCCAGTTCCTAACGATTCTCGATTCTGATTCTTATAAGAGGCAGGGTCAAAAAGTTTAGCTAACCTTGCTAACCAACGGTCTTTCTGAAGGAAATAATCCTTTCTAAAGGAAATACTCCTTCTGTCACAAATACTCCTTTTGTCACAAATTGTGCATTTTGCCGAGATTTCGTTATTTTTAGAAAAGTGAAGCCACACTTTGGACCGCCGACGTAAGCTACTCATGTTCGACTCGCGCGGTTATGCCAACACTTCCGGTAGACGCTTCTTCGTAGGTGTTGTTCAGCGGTTTCTTCGTCCGCTCGGCGGACTGTGAATATCGAAACTAGGAATCGAAATTTTAACTTCTGAACGATTCCGGGAAAAACGAAAAGTTAGTCCCGATTCCAATCGATACTCGATTCTCGATACCCAACCCTAATTACAATGGTCTAAAACAGATATCAATAAGTTGGTAAATCAATATTTTATCAGAAAATAAAATACGGTTTATTACTGTAAATTTTAAGTTAAGTCTGTAAAACCATTAACGTTCCTACCGTATTTTTAACAATAAAGTTCTGGCAACCACAGCTGACGTTTTTACCGTAAAATTTACGGTTTACTTTTTTACAGTGTAGTTTACAAGACTGTTGGTGATTCAACACACTCCCGTGTGTTATCTGTTCACTGACAATCCCATGTTTATCTGTTTGAGCAATGTCTTATTCTTTTGTCCTTTTATCTAATCTTTTATCGCTGTCGAACCTTTTCGCTTTCGTCAGATAATTGTGAGATACTGAAATCCTTTGTGATCGGCATGTTCCTTTCAGTTTTCCATTGAACCTGTTCATTAAAACCATTTATTCACACTCTCTGTTTCTTTGTATTTCCTTCCTGTGTTCATTGTTCTTCCATAATTGATGTGAATTTTTATTTATTAGTGCCACATAACTGCAATTACCAGTGTAAGGGGCTGATCATCGGATGACATAAAGATTGTAAGAAGGGTCCTGTTAAAGGCAGTTTGCATGACTCATGCAATACAAAAACTCCATTGAGACTTGATTTAAAAAAAGAAATCACGCTCAACATGTCAAGCTGTAAGGCACGGATGGTATCTTACTGTTGGATGTAATCATTTGAAAACTATTTACAAGAATCATGTTTCCAATCAGAGTCGTCTGATGTGTGTCAGCTCCTTTAGGAACTTTCTTCAGCTGGTCACATTGGTCTACTTTACAAATGCGTTTTATGTATAGGATTAATTGTTTTAGCCCAGACTTACAATCTTAAAATCACAATCACAAATATTATTTGTAATTTTTAATATAATTTGAGAGTTTGTGTTAATGATGAAAAAATCTTTTTGGTTCTCCCCCGACCATGGCTTTTCATGACACTATAGCTTCACTGTGGATCAACTCTCTGTGGGATTTCCGATTTGTCGGCAGTGTCTTCATGAATCAGGGAGCAGATCAAAGTGAAGAGGGCTGACCAGGTCACATAGCACACATGTCCTAGCAGCTTTCCATTCCCATCACTATTATATTACTAATATCAAAGAAGTGCAAATGGATACAAGTAGTCAACAACACATGTAGGATAATGTTCTTTAACATATAATTATGCTGTGCAGTGTCTTTGATTGCATGGCGTGTAAAAGCAATACATTCATCCAGCCAAAACACCCTTATCACAAATTTATGTTTATATATATATATATATATATATATATATATATACTCACCTAAAGGATTATTACGAACACCTGTTCAATTTCTCATTAATGCAACTATCTAATCAAACAATCACATGGCAGTTGCTTCAATGCATTTAGGGATGTGGTCCTGGTCAAGACAATCTCCTGAACTCCAAACTGAATGTCAGAATGGGAAAGAAAGGTGAATTAAGCAATTTTGAGCGTGGCATGGTTGTTGCTGCTGAGTATTTCACAATCTGCTCAGTTACTGGGATTTTCACGCACGACCATTTCTAGGGTTTACAAAGAATGGAGTGAAAAGGGAAAAACATCCAGTATGCGGCAGTCCTGTGGGCGAAAATGCCTTGTTGATGCAAGAGGTCAGAGGAGAATGGGCCGACTGATTCAAGCTGATAGAAGAGCAACTTTGACTGAAATAACCACTCGTTACAACCGAGGTATGCAGCAAAGCATTTGTGAAGCCACAACACGCACAACCTTGAGGCGGATGGGCTACAACAGCAGAAGACCCCACCGGGTACCACTCATCTCCACTACAAATAGGAAAAAGAGGCTACAATTTTCAATGCTCACCAACATTGAACAGTTGAAGACTGGAAAAATGTTGCCTGGTCTGATGAGTCTCGATTTCTGTTGAGACATTCAAATGGTAGAGTCAGAATTTGGCGTAAACAGAATGAGAACATGGATCCATCATGCCTTGTTACCAGAGCCGGCTTCAGACCGCTTTTAGCAGGGGGCATTTCTTTTCAATGGGTGGGCACTAGGTAGGTATGGGGACTTTTTTCCCGATATTAGATATCCTATATTTATTATTGCTACTGCCTTTTCTGTTAGCTATTAACATGAAGTAATGCAACCCACACAATAAACACATAAAACATTACACATTGTTGCAAGACGAGCGACTCTTAAGAAATTTGATCAAGGGTTAAATAGGCCTATACAAAAAAAAAATTGCAAGACCGACTCTGACCACAGCTTATAATAGCAAAGCTAACGAACATGTACACAGTCTCTCACTGACAGAATAGCCGTTTATATGCCATCTCAATGGCGGAAGTGAGAAAAAAAAAACTAAGTTACTCATCTTTATTCTGCTATGTTCTAACATAAGCATTTACATTCGTAGCCTTAAAAAAGCATCATGTAGTTACCTCAAATAAAACCTTTAACACCTTTAACAAATAAAAAACACCCACAACATACACAGATATTATTCTACAATTTCCATTTACAAGAAAATATAGGCTTAAACACTTTCTCCACGGCGGGAGTGAGTGACATTTCAGGACAATAGGCAGCGCAAAAACTAGGCCAACTAAACTATTAGTTTCATCACGTGACAACACATAGTGAACATTACAGTACATGCCAGATAAATAGCTACACTTACGACTCGGACTCGACTGTCTTTGGTCTCGGTCTCGACTACAACACTGCACGGTAGAAGCACCAAATACCAAAGCCGGGCTGTCGTTGTCTTGCTGTATGGGGTAATCGATGTGTAAGGAGAAACTGTGGTATTGAACCAATTTCTAATTTCCATTTTTGGAGAGTTTTCATCTGTTTGCTTTGTTTTGTTTTGAATGCAGGAAGCTCGCGCGGTCGCGCCAACTGAAAATCATTTCATTCAAGTATTAACGTGCGTGATTGGGGGGGCGGCAGGGGGGGTTTCCTCACAGCGTCACACTGGTTTTTATGTTGGCTTTATTGTATTTTCAGCTAATGAGCCGTTTGTAGACATATATTTGTACTATTTCTCACTGAAATGTGAATTAAATTAAACTGATATTATTTTGTAAATTATATCATAATTCAATTTGGGGGGGCACAAAATACATTTGGGGGGGCATTGCCCCCTAATGCCCCCCCCATAGCGCCGGCACTGCTTGTTACCACTGTGCAGGTTGGTGGTGGTGGTGTAATGGTGTGGGGATGTTTTCTTGGCACACTTTAAGCCTCTTAGTGCCAATTGGGCATCGTTTAAATGCCACAGCCTACCTGAGCATTGCTTCTGACCATGTCCATCCCTTTAATCTACTGTAGTTTTAAACTGGGACTGTTCATGCTAGAGTGACAACAGTCTGGGGAGGATATAGGCCCTCCAGCTGGTGATCATGATACACATTACTTATATTGTGTTACCTCCTCCTACTGGCAATCAGTATGCTGGAGTGCTATTAAAAGGGTCTCAAGTAGCTCAAACACAGATGCATGACTCATCAAAGGAGAAAAGAGAGGATTATATTCAGTATTCAGAAGAGAGCTGCATCTTCTAGATAGTTCAAAGACAATAGAAAGACATTCCTCCTTCAGAACCCAGCATTGATGATAAGTTGCATCTATCAGAGACTTAAAATTTAAAGGTAAAGTGTGTCACCAAACAGAATTGTAGACAAAAATCTCAAATATATACCTCGAGTGCATACATTACATCACATGTGTGCATGCAGCGCTAAATAAAGCATAGTCAATTTGCACTTGCGATAATGTTAATAACATTAAGTTGAGCCTTGTGAAACTTTCAGAGCTGTACTGTAAATCACATTCATGGAAGGAAGGGTGACAGATTTATGGTTTAATACAACTTTCTTAGAGAGCTACATCAGAATGAAAGACACCGTCTGGCCATTATGTGCTTGACTCGAGACAAGTACTTTCAGAAGTTTGGAAACTATGATGAGTGGGATGGGCATCATTACGATGAAGTATTAATTCAGATGTGATTGTAAGGCTGGAAGCATTCGCCGCTATTTTGAACCAATAATCGGAACAAAAGGCTGACGTGACGTGTACTGTATAACATAATTAATCTGACTCAATTAAAGTTGTTGTTACTCTTTAACCTCTCATTCTTAAAGGTAAAAGGTCTTTTGTTGAACTGATAGGAAAACATAGGATTTAACATGATGAATGGCAGGAAACCAAAAGATGAGGCAAATGGGTGATCAAGAGGGGGAGAATAACATTAATATTCTCCTCAATTCCTGTTTAGTACCTGGATTGTACATTAGGATACTTCTAATTTTACCACCAATCATTTCAGTTTATAAGCTGTCAGATGAGACCCAACATGGCATAGTTACATATTAGAACACACTAGTAAATAAACAGTATGTAGTTGAAAGCACATGTTCTCTGAAGCAAATAGTCGACGAGTCATTGAGGTGCAAATGACTCTCTCCCGACAGAACCAGAGTGTCGCAACAGTCCTCAATCAGCATATTGATGAAATCCCTTGCACTCCAACGTCATTGTTCCACGTTTAATTCATGTATACCTTTAAAAGGCTTTTTGAAGTCGCCTACGAGAGCAGTAAAGACTTCTGCCCATATTTGCTCAGCCATACCGAATTAATGGGTTTACAAATTGAAAGCACTATACTGGATTGAACAGGGTCCCGTTTTCTCTTGGAAACACTTGATCTGATTACACAAACCACCAGTGTTGTAGTACTCGAGACTCGTCTCGGACTCGGTCTCGAGACCACATTTTAATGGTCTTGGTCTCGTCATGGACTCGTGTCCATTTGGACTCGGAATTGACTCGTACTCGAACATTTTTTTTTTTTAGGACTCGGACTTATTTACGAGTCCACTCCAGTTCAATTCAAAATATTTTTCATGATTATTAATGTATGTTAATAAAATATTTCTTTAAATTGATTGACACGCCCAGTGATTGCTGATTTTCTAGTGCGCAACAGCGCATGATAAATTGTAATACAATTACTTTTAACACCACCTACTATGTGGCCTTTTTACCCTAAACTGATCATATTTTTTAAACTCTAAGTAAATTCAGTAAAATAAAAAAAGGATTTCTCTAAGTAAATAAAAGTAAATTAGGTAATCAACCCTCACTGGTCTCGGTCTCGACTCGGACTCGACCGTCTCTGGTTTCGGACTCGACTCTCTCTGGTCTCGGTGTCGACTCGGACTCGAGTGCGGTGGTCTCGACTACAACACTGCAAACCACAATTGCACTCAACAATTGTGTAGTTATGCATTAGGCATGTGTATACATTATAATACATACATATTATATATATGTGGATATACTGTATATACATTATGTATATGCTTTTATCCAAAGCGATTTACATTTTCAAGGTACAATTACATTCTTATCAGTCCTTGCTTTCCTTGGGAATCGAACGCTTGAGCTGTTTGAGCTACCGGAAACCAAACCAACATTTTAAATTAAATGTAAATAGCTATGTAGTCTAGGGTGGCTATTTTTATAACACAAAAAGGAGGGAACGGCAGTATACAGTGAGGCCTGAATAATAAAGAAATTAAATTAAATATAAGCAGAGATATGAACTTTTGCCCCCCTAAAGTTGATTTCTAGAGGCATTTTTAGGCAACTTTTTGGTTACACTTTATTTCGATAGTCACTTTAGACGTTCTACTAATTATAAGTAACTTTTCAACAACGTGTCAACTAACTCTCATTAGAGTATTAGCATATTATAGTAGACTGTTAGTAGACTGTTAGGTTATGGTTAGGTGTTAGGCTTTGGGTTAGGAGAATAAATTTACTTGTAGTCGTCAAGTTACTAATAGTCAGTTGAATGTCTGTTGAGACTAAAACTGATGTGGCTCACTGAGGAGTAAACATGTAGACTATGCTCAAAATAATACCCTATTTTGCTGGCGATTGGTTAACTGGTTAAACCCGGATCACACTTGACATTTTTTGCAACTGAGACAACTGATGTCTTTACTGAAAATCAATGAGAGATATCCCAAAATTAATTTGCATACAGAAAAATAGGCCTATGTTATGGATGATACTGTAGGCCCAAATAACACCAATGCTTTCAATATTCTGCATTTAATTAAAGTCAGAATTGTAAACTGTGAACAGTTATTATTAGCTCTTTGGATCAATGACGCTATGTTGAAACCTGACCGACAACAATCCCACCTACTGTACACAGACAAGCAAAACAATTCATCATAAAGCTTCCAGTCATGTCAGAAGTGGGTCTCTCTGCAAAGACGGATATAAAAGCATCATTGAGATTCCTGAGCTGTCAGTGCTGCCTCCAGATTTCTATTTTCCCACCATCACAGCTTACACAACACACAACCGTGTACAATCCTTCTTCACATGAGGTGAAAATTTAGTTTACAAGTCTGTCAGTTGGTGAAGAACAGCTAGACAGAAAATAATAGTCATTGATCTAGCTCATGATGAAACATGCTTTTGGGACCAAACTACATATTCTATCATTCTCCAGAGCGGCAATTAAACATGGATTATCCATCCAACAGTTTGCTAACATTCCCATTATTTCAGAATGTTCAAAATGTCCATTTTTCTTTTTCCAGCTCTGTTTTTTAATGGCACATTGGATGCAACATGTCCAAACCTATTGTTAATAATTTTCATGTTTTATTAAGACTTAGTTTTAGTGTTTTATGTCTAAAGAAACAAAACAGCCCACACATAAAAATCCAGCACACAACACCAGAAGAAATATGCAAAATCCTTCTAATTAGAACGGTTTATTATAAAGTGAATTCAGAGATAAGAGTTATGAATAATTCAAAAGGTATAGACAACTTTAAATAAGCAATGCAAATGTGTTATTAGAAAGGCAAAACAACATTACAGGCAAAGGGTGATTAAGTGTCCTTTCAGGTGGTAGTGATTGCATTTAAAGGAGTAGTTCACTTTTAAAAAAGCTTTTGCTAATAATTTACTCGCCGCCATGTCATCCAAGATGTCCATGTCTTTCTTTCTTCAGTCGAAAAGAAATTAAGGTTTTTGATGAAAACATTCCAGGATTTTTCTCCATATAATGGACTTCAATGGGAACCAAACGGTTCAAGGTCCAAAAGAAAGTTTCAGTGCAAACTGTTGAAAGGGCTTTAAATGATTCCAGACGATGAATAAGGGCCTTAACAAGTGAAACGTTCGCTCATTAAAACAAAAAGTTTTATAAGCTCAAATGGTCGCCTTGCTCTGTTCTGTGGTGCGCGTTCGTGACTCTTCCGTTCGAACTCGTTCATGAAAATGAATGAATCTTTTTTCATGTCATTTGGTTCATTCAACGAATGAAATTAACAAATTGACTCGGGAAAAGATTCATTCATTTTGATGAATGAGTTCGAACAGGAGAGTCACGAACGCGCATCACACAATAATTTTTTTTTTTTAAATGAGCGATCGTTCCACCTGATAAGACCCTTATTCATTGCCTGGAATCGTTTAAAGCCCTTTGAACAGATGGCAGTTTGCACTGAAACTGTCTTTTGGTCCTTGAACCGTTTGGTTCCCATTGAAGTCCATTATATGGAGAAAAATCCTGGAATGTTTTCATCAAAAACCCTAATTTCTTTTTGACTGAAGAAAGAAAGACGTGGACATCTTGGATGACATGGGGTGAGTAAATTATCAGCAAAAGTTTTTTTTTTTAAAGTGAACTACTCCTTTAAGTCACAAAGGTTTAAACATGCTGGTCTTGTCTTATTACCTTGAACAAGAGAAATGAGCAATGGGTTTACAATTAAGGTTACAAAATCAGCCAATCAGATATCTTCTGAGACTCAATTCTTTCCAGCTTGACACGTTCACAGCCAGACTAACCTGAACAGACTGATTTCCACATAAAGATGGTCAGTGAGGCATGAGATCTGACTGTTGGTGAGTTCTGCTGTCCGCATCAGTCAAGGTCACTGGAACCCCAAGGCTAAACTCGCAGAAAAATAATGCCACGTACGTACAGGGAAGCATTGTTCAACAGTGTGTGAGGCTGTGAGCACTTCATTAAGTAAATCGCAGATTAATGACTAGTGGCAAATAGAGTTTATGAGTGTTCAGTGAACATGTGCTGCGGTTATGTATTTGCAATGTCTTTATACACGATATTGTCAAAAGTATTGGGAAACCCCAAATCTTTGAATTTGAATTGAGGTGTTCCAATCACTTCCATGACCACAGTTGTATAAAATCAAAACACTTAGGCATGCAGACTGCTTCTACAAACATTTGTGAAAGAATGGGATGACAGAGCTAATTGTGATCCCGGACAACCCAACACTTCATCACAACTTCTCCATTCAGCTTGGCTCATCATCCATAACTCCATCAAGGTCAGCTAGGAACCTTAGGCAGTCCCTCCAGGATTTCACGATTTTTTTTTGTGATTTTTGCAATCAAAATGACTGATTTTGTGGTGGTAATTTCCAAAAATTTATATATAACATTTGCCATAATAGTAGTCAGTCCTTCCAGAAAAACACGGAGTTTTTTTGTGATTGTTGCGGGCAAAAATTGATTGATTACGCGGCCCGTTTTCTTTAAAAATGCGATGGAATATGCGGGATATTTATGCAATTTTATGAGATGAAATTGCAGGAATTTGCAAAAATTGAGGGAACTTGCAAAAATTGTGGTTTGATGAAAAAGAGAGAAAAAGTGATTCCCCAACATCCTGTTCTCACTAGGCTAATGTAAGAGTCAATTCTTATTAATTCCTTTGATAAGCAAGCATACTACATCATAGAAAGTGCTGGGAATATTTAATTTCTCATCTTGTTTTATTTCAGACTGTAACGAGTGTAAATAAGGTGTGGCCCCTTTAAGAGCTGCGCGCTCCCTGTTGAACTCTCTGCAGTGTTATATGTGCGCCTCGAACACCCCATGTGTGCGGGTAATTTCTGTTTGATGCTACTTCTTTTATCTTATGTTTTTTATTAAGTAACGATGTGACAGTAGAACGTGTGACAGACAGTTATACGAGTTCGATTTGTGAGATGTCAATCGCCTCCGTGAGTCTGTCTGGCGTCGCGTAATTGCGTCACTTCATAACGTTCCCATGGAAACATTTCAACTTTCTGCTAAGATACATGTGACGTTTTTTGCAACGAAAATGCGAGGATTATGAAATTATGCAAACCCCGCATATTTTGCACGGAAATCGGCAATTTATGCGGCGAAAGTGCGGCGTATTTGAAAAAATGCGGCCCCGCATAAATATGCGGACTTTGGTTGATTTTGCATTGAATTCAGCGATCGCATAATCGCGTTTTTCTGGAGGGACTGCTTGGGGTTGTAATTGATAATCAGCTGAAATTCACAGACCACATTGCCAGAACTGCCCGGTCCTGCAGGTTTGCCTTGCACAACATTAGGAGGATCAGGCCCTTCCTTACAGAGTCTCTTTGTCCAAGCACTTGTTCTATCCAGACTGGACTATTGTAATGCTCTCCTGGCTCTGTCAAACCTCTACTATTGAGAGCACACGTCACTCCTCTCCTCACAAAATTACACTGGTTGCCAGTTGCCGCTCGCATCAAATTCAAGGCACTGACGTTTTCCTACAGAACAACCACTGGCACTGCTCCCTCTTACCGTCAAGTCAAGTCAAATATATTTATATAGCGCTTTTCACAATACAGATTGTATCAAAGCTGCTTCACAGTATCAATCAAGACAACATAACAGTGTTTGTTTATTCATGAAAAGACAATCAAGTTTGGTAGAGCTGATCAATGGTATGATGAGTCATTTAATTTGAATATCCCCAACTGAGCAAGCCAAAGGCAACAGTGGCAAGGAACCAAAAAACTCAGACGGTGTCCTAAAACTCCATCAGATCACCCAATGGAGGAAAAAATAAACCTTGGGAGAACCCAGGCTCAGTCTGAGGCCAGTTCTCCTCTGGCGTTACCGTATTACTTCAGACTTATGTGCCATCCAGAAGCTTGCGCTCTGCTAGCGAATGTCATCTTGTGGCATCTCTATCTCGGACCTTTACCATGACTGTTCCCTGCTAGTGGAATGATCTGCCTAACTCAACCAGAGCTTCTGAGTCAGTTGCCACTTTCAAGAAACTGCTGAAGACGTATCTTTAGCATAGTAGCGTGATAGGTTGCCACCTGTGCAAGTCCATTCGTGAAATTCACACCAAATATTCCACGGTCAACTGTTGGTGGTGTTACAACAAAGTGGAAGCAACTGGGAACAGCAACTCAGCCATGAAGTGGTAGGCCACGTCGAGTCACAGAGAGGGTCAGAGTCAACACAGACCTCCAAACTTTTGGGTGGCCTTCAGATTAGCTCAAGAACAGTGCGTAGAAAGCTTCACGGAATGGTTTTCCATGGCCGAGCAGCTGCATCCAAGCCTTAAGGCCATTGCACACTGAGTACGAAATTTTCGTATGCGTTTTTTCGTGTTCGTCAGCCTTAAAATTCGTCACGCACAGAAACCTTGCACACTGAGTCCGATGCGTATTTATTAAACCAATTGCGGAAAAAAACGCAAAAATACAAAATGATGATTTTGTTGTCCTCTCGAGAAGAAAGAGAAAATATTGCGTCCATCCAATCCTGAAATTGCGCCGAGAGGAAGCACCTCCTTATTGTTGCGAATTTATGCCGAGCGATTCAAAATTTACCTCAGAATGTCAGTGGAACAGTTTGATGCTTTGCTTGCGATTCTGGAGCCACATTTTAAAAACAAGAATCCGTGAACCAATCGATTCTGAACAGAGACTGTCAGGTATGGACACACACACACACACATGCACACTGGGCAGGTGCGCCCGGTGGAAGCGCTGGAAAGACAGAAGCTGTATAGGCTACAGGTTATATATTGTACCCAAATAATACATTAGTTATTGAATTGGTGCTCAATCACACATTAATCGATCCGAAATTTCAATCTGATTGAAAGGGGTGGTTATTCCTTTCATAATGCAATCGAGAGAAGAGAAGATAAACACTTGAAAACTGAAAATGAAATCACTATGCATATGCGTAATGATGTGCAGAACGAGCTCCATAGACAGTAAAAGAGCTCCCCCCGGCCCTGAATTGTCAAAAAACCTCTCAAAATGTTGGCAGTGGATGCGAGAAACGCAGAAAATCGAACCCGATCCGAATTTTTTTTTTTGACGGACGAAAGTTTCGGACTCGGTGTGCAAGCATGATTGACATAACACAACGCATTCTCACCCCAAGGCGTCACCTTTGACCATGCTTCAATATTTGACGTTTTAGGCGCCCTTTAGCGTCACTTACATGACGCGATCCTACGGCGTCATCTAACTGACGCTAAAGGAAAGCGTCAGTTAGAGGACGCGGTTAGGTTTAGGTGTGGGGTGGGGGTAGGGTACACTCCTAGGGCGATAACAACAATTAGTACGATCCTAGGGCGTCATCTAACTGACGCTAAAGGGGGCCTAAAGTGTCAGATATTGAATCATGTCCAAATGCTTCCCAAGGCGTCAGTTAAGTGACGCCTTGGGGGTGAGAATGGGCTGCATAACATGAGGTCAATTTTTTTTTTAACGTACGAAAAGTACGGACTAGCGCACTGAAGACATGTTCTATGGAGTACGAATCACACTTCTCTGTCTGGCCATCCGATGGAGTCTGGGTTCGGTGGTTGCCAGGAGAACGGTACTTGCCTGACTGCATTGCGCCAAGTGTAAAGTTTTGTGGAGGGGGGATTATGGTGTGGGGTTGTTTTTTTTAAGGGTTGGGTTTGTCCCCTTAAGTTCCTGCTTCAGCGTATCAAGACATTTTGGACAATTTCATGCTCCCACCTTTATGGGGATGGTTCCGTCATGTTCCAACATGATTGCGCACCAGTGCACAAAGCAATGTCCATAAAGACATGGATGAGCGAGTTTGGTTTGGAGGAACTTGACTAGTCTGACCTCAACCCGATAGAACAGCTTTGGCGAGAGCGATTCAAAAGCATACGTAGCCGTGTGCTCTCTAATCGCTCTCGCTGTACTTTGACGTCATTCACCGATTGGTCTGTGCAATGCCGGCTCAAGTGAAACAAGTCTTTCTGGTAAGCACAAGGCAGAATTACAAGACAGGAGACTGTAACATAAAACATGAACCCAAAACAAAACTATACATCACAACATGTCTATACGATTTGGAAACATTACTATTTTTAATGTTTTTGAAGCCTGCATTTATTTGATCAAAAACAAAAACTGTGTGAGATATTATTACAATTTAAAACAATGCTTTTCTTTTTAAATATACTTAACTTAATACTTATTTATTTCTGTGATGGAGGAGCTGAATATCCATCATTACTCAGTGTCACATTATCCTTTTTTTTTTACCCTGATTCTTTTTAAATAAATTTTGGAAAAGTGTTGTATTTTTATTTTATTTTATTTTTTTTAAACCTGTTACATTATTTTAGGATTCTTTGATGAATACAAAGAACATTATTAAAGACTATAAATTTGAACTACCATTCTATTAACGTTACTTGAAATGTTACTAGAATGTTACTGGCCAAAGTTCAGAGAACCTTTCTTGTGCTGAGAAGATGTCATGGTATAACATTAACTATAGATAGCTACATGAGACAAGTGATGCAGGAGCGAGTGTGAAAAGAGCTGATGAGAAAGGACAACAACCGTGTGGTCCATAGAAACGCAACTATCAAAGATGTCATGCTCAACCTACTAGCATTCATGCTTTGTCTTTCCTACATCTTAGGAGGTCTATAATACCTGGAGAAAGCTATTTGTTAACATCCATTACATTTGTGCAGATGTTTTTATCAAAAGCAATTTGCAGTGCATTGAATGTACATTTTATCAGTTTATGGCATGCTTTCCATATGTCCCAGTTTGTTTCATTAAATTTACTTAAGGTTGGGAATTTACTCTATGTGTAAGAATAATCCACTTGTTTCTTTCATCATACTGTGTTTACTGTGTTTCTATAAACAAGTGTGTTGTGTGAGGATTGCATGATTGCAATTTACGCCTTTAGCGTAGCCTATATGTATATATATATATATATTATATATATATATATATATACACAAATATAATAAGGGAAATCTGTTTTGGACCACAGTCATTTTGGTCATCTCTTATTCAAAGTGCATTCTAATTACTGTATAAAAGCTGTAAAGTATATGTGTGTATTTGTCTGACTGCCTGTTTATTTATTTCCAAAAGGTCTGTCTATCTGTCTATCTATCTATCTATCTATCTATCTATCTATCTATCTATCTATCTATCTATCTATCTATCTATCTATCTATCTATCTATCTATCTATCTATCTATCTATCTATCTGTCTGTCTGTCTGTCTGTCTGTCTGTCTGTCTGTCTGTCTGTCTGTCTGTCTGTCTGTCTGTCTGTCTGTCTATCTATCTATCTATAGAGTGGTCCAGTGATTATGAAGCCCCTCCTGTTGTCTTGTAGATGTTATATATCAGACGCTGCTGTACAGTCGCGCTGGAGTGAGTGTGTCCAACGCGCACCACCGGCTGCTCATGGTATTCTTCTGTTTTACTCTTTACTGAGCGGACAGAGGCATCGTTTCATTCTCTCGGTCTGTTGGTGTGGTCGTAGTTTCATTTAATCGCGTTCTTAATCTCTTTGAAAACAGATGTTTCTGACACATGACAGCTGTGTGGATGATTACGCGGCGCGTGCATTTTCCGTAACTTTCCCCCCTCCGAATTGCACTGATCCATGTCGAGCACGTTCATTTCGGGGAATTAATTAACATCATCTCTTCCCGCTGAAGAGCACACTTCACTTGTCCTCATGGATATGTATTCCTCTAAACTATCACCCGCTGTGGATTATGGAGTTGGCGCGTTCCTGCTGCTCATTGGTAAGATTGAGTTTCTGGATCTCTAACTTTTTTGGTAACCGATTTTGTTGTGTATAACGAGTCTGTTTGTTTCCAGATGAATTAGCTACTGAAATGCACATTTTACATAATCGACTCAAAGGGGATCTGTTTTTCAGAAAACGAGTTTAGTTAAGATTATCAATCGATGCTTAGCCTTTTTTCATTTTTAAAAAACTTTTGCTGATAATTTACTCACCCCCATGTCATCCAAGATGTCCACGTCTTTCTTTATTCAGTCGAAAAGAAATGAAGGTTTTTGATGAAAACATTCCAGGATTTTCTCCATATAATTGACCTTATGCACAGCTGCACTACTTCCTGAACTTAAGCCAGCTCCTTGTTTCCTGTCTGACATTATTGGTCAGATTAATTAATCCAGGTGTGCCTGACCTCAGTAGTCACAGCAACAATGATCAAACACACCTGAATTAATCAAGTTCGGCTAATAATGGCAGACAGGAAACAAGGAGCTGGCTTAAGTTCAGGAAGTAGTGAAGCTGTGCATAAGGTCAATTGACTTCAATGGGAACCAAACGGTTCAAGGTCCAAATGAGAGTTTCAGTGAGTTTCTGGTGTCGTTTAAAGCCCTTTGAAGTTTGGTTCCCATTGAAGTCCATTATATGGAGAAAATCCTGGAATGTTTTCATCAAAAGCCTTAAAGGGATACTCTACTTTTTTTTTTTGGAAATAGGCTCATTTTACAACTCCCCCAGAGTTAAACAGTTGAGTTTTACCGTTTTCAAATCCATTCAGCCGATTTTCTGATATTTAGAAGAATATCAGTAACCAGACAGTTTCTGGTCTCATTGACTTCCATAGTACTATGGAAGTCAATGAACCTATTTCCAAAAATGAGAAAAAAATGAGTAAAATGAGCCTATTTCTTATCATTTCTTTTTTTTTTTTTTAAAGTAAAATTGTCTCGCATCCCACCACGTTTGCTGGCTCACATCAATTACATCACAATACACTAAACAACACAAAACAATATGTACACACGACTGGCTGCAGTGCATTAATAGTCATTTGTTTTCAGAAACCAGAGGCCTACTTAGATCCCCAACTCAATTAAGTTAACGACTGCTGATCAAAAGATTTTCTTAATCTGTTCATCCCAGCATATTCTAAATCTTCTGATTGATGGCAAAAGCTGAAATCCCTCATATAAAATATGAGAAGGGTTAGAGAAAATTTTACCTGCCAGAGACAACATTTTTTAGTATATAAATCTTGAAAACTTGACTCAAGCTCACAATCAAAAGCTTTGAAAAAATGCAGCAGTCTAGGCCATGCATGTTCTTGTATAACACTCTGTATTATAGAAAAAAATATAGCAAGATCTGTTTATTTGCTCCAAATGACTAAGAAAATAGTTCCTTTGTACCTTACATCAAACATAATCTTTATGTCCACTGGATATGGGCTCGACGTACCCTTCTCATATTTTCATTGCATGATTAAGCAGCATCCACATACCCAAGTATTTACAAGACACTTGTCAACACTTGTATGTTATCTTCAGTCACTTGTGTTTGATAGATACTCACTGGAAGACAACAAATCATTTCGTGTCTTCTTTCATTTATAATAAGTGAATTTAGACCCTAGTAAAAACAAAAGCACTGTATCATCTGAAAACTTATATATATATATATATATATATATATATACAGTATATATATATATATATATATATATATATGTGTGTGTGTGTGTGTGTGTGTGTGTGTGTGTGTGTGTGTTTGTGTGTGTTTATGATATCAGCTTTACAGTTGTCTTTATAAAAAGGAAAGATGTGCTCATCTAACCTGAGGTGCTCCTGAATTAGAAACAAGTTGAATGTGTCTGACTGACTGAATTCTACCTGTCAAAAAAGAGTACCAATAATCAGTATTAGAGTTACCACTGCATCCTCTGTACAGCAAACTAATAAGCATCTAATTTACCCTCTGACTTTAAAAGCTGTTTTGGCACTTCTTTCTGAAGAGGTAAACCGGTATACATTCCAGGAATAACATGAGTGTCTAAAGAGCATGATCATTATGTTTTTTTTAGGGCTATAGAAGGAATTCAATTAAAAATCATATATACATTTAATCAAAAATCAACTATAGTCAATATGACAAAGGTGGATGACAAATTGAAGCGGTCACATTTAAGTAATTATCAACATTTATGCAAGTTTTAATTAATTAAAATATGTTTTTGTCCAAAACAACGGTTATAGTGATATTTTTCTATGTTAAATTTACATTTTTGCTGTTTCATAGTTGTTTTGCTCTTTATATTTTCTTGCAGGTTCCATTGACAACATTCCCCAATATGTTGTGTTCAATGAACTTTCCTTTTTTTCTGAGCAGTAATGGTTGTTCAATTGCTTTAAAGTATGATTTTATGGAGAAATTGATTTGCTATTAAAATTTTTACAATCCCCAGTCCACCCTATGTGAACAGATAAATGCCTGCATCCTCTCCTTCAATCCCATCCTTCGTCATCAGCATCACTCAGTCATTTAAATTATGCTTTATTACAGTTTTTCTCAGTCGCTTTGGCACATTTCTCAAATCATCCTCGAAATTAGCAAAACAAGTTATTTTTCTCAAATCAATTCGTACACAAAACACCATGGATTACCTGCAAGAGCCAGTCTCTTGTTCAAATTCCTTAGTTCATCTTTAAAAAGTAAATATCTGTGTTAATGAACATTTCAGTGGCGTCAGAATGACAAGTCCTTTTGAGGACGTTTAAATTGCTTAGTCATGTTGTCAATATAACAGTGCACCCTAGAGAGATGTTCTGTTGTAAACTATGGATACAGTTTTGATGACAAGTAAATTGTAGGTTACACACCTTAATGTATGTGGGAGTTTGATTGGACAAGAGATTGGACAAGATTCACATTTACGCTTTTACTGATTGTACTGTAATTTGTTGACAGACCACCATGTCATTGCAATACAGAAAGGAAAGAAAGCATTGCACAAAGACAAAAAAAAAAGTAGAAATGTAAACATAGGCCAATCTCCTTAGGGAAAACTGTACATGCATATTATGACAACATGTTCAATCATTTTGCATTGTAAATACTACTAATGCCTAAATGTTGTGTTGGAGACTATTCAACAGAGACCCATTATAAGATATTTTGATCAACATGACATAAGCAATTGATAATGTGGAAAACAGCAGAGAATTGTACGTAATCATTTGCACGGATGTACCAAAGCAACTTCGTCAAAGAAATAAGGAACTGCTTTTTTGATGTGCACAAGTGACACTAAGATGTGAAGATTTAACAGGTTTTGAGAATTTCAATTCTGATCTGAGAAATGTACCAAAGTGACTGAGAAAAACTGTAACAAAGTTCGGGAGGAACATATTCAGATAATTAACACGAGTGGAGAGCACTCAGCAATCCACGATAAGAGGTGTATATGTCTCGCCTCAGTCCATTGACAGTTTAGCAGTATTCCTCCACCACCCCTTCTCCACTCTTTTAGTCCTAACCATTTACATACAGGGGGAGTACTCTGGGTTCGGGCTGAACACCGATCTCGGAGCCCTCCTCTGGACAGCACGCCAAATACGCATTGAAGGAGTAGTTAACTTTTGTAAAAAAAACTTTTGCTGATAATTTAACTCACCCCCATGTCATCCAGATGTCCACGTCTTTCTTTCTTCACTCGAAAAGAAATGAAAACATTCCAGGATTTTCTCCATATAATGGACTTCAATGGGAACCAAACAGTTCGAGGTCCAAAAGACACTTTCAGTGCAAACTGTTCAAAGGGCTTTAAACGATTCCAGACGATGAATAAGGGTCTTATCAAGCGAATCGATCGCTCATTTAAAAAATAAATAAAAACGTTCAAGTTTTATGAGCTCAAATGCTCGCCTTGCTCTGTTCTGTGATGCACGTTTGTGAATCTCCTGTTCGAACTCGTTCACCAAAGTGAAAAAATCTTTTTTTGAGTCAATTTGTTCATTTCGTTCGTTGAATGAACCAAATGATTTGAAAAAAAGATTTGTTCATTTTGATGAACGAGTTCGAACAGGAGAGTCACAAACGTGCGTCACAGAACAGAGCAAGGCGAGCATTTGAGCTTATAAAGCTTATTATTTTTTTTAAATGAGCGATCGTTTCGCTTGATAAGACCCTTATTCATCGTCTGGAATCGTTTAAAGCCCAGTTTGCACTGAAACTGTCTTTTGGACCTTGAACCGTTTGGTGCCCAATGAAGTCCATTATATGGAGAAAAATGCTGGAATGTTTTCATCAAAAACCTTAATTTCTTTTCGACTGAAGAAAGAATGACATGGACATCTTGGATGACATGGGGGCGAGTAAATTATCAGCAAAAGTTTTTTTTAAAGCAGCTCTACAGAGGGCAATTATTCAGCTCAATTTAGTTCAATCTAGTTTAAAGTCTTGAGTCTTTTCATGTCTCAAAGTCCACACACTTCGGAGAATTGTGTTGTAAATTACATATTGAGACATCATAAATAGAAACTCAGGTGCTTTCACGCTGATTTGGCTGGTGCTTCGGCAGCGGCTGACGACGCAGTCCTTGATACCCTACTACACATTGTTCAGGTCATAGTAACTGGGGACATTTAATCTCGTCGATACATGTCACAGCAAACTGCAGGTGTTTGGCAAATCTTTGGGAGCATTGAACCTATTGGCAAGCTGGGGATATAAAGGAATAAAGCTGATGGCTTATAACTTATACATCATACTGGATGAAGGATTTCACCAGCACAGCACAGATCAAACACGATAATGCTAGTAAAAATGTAACATTCAGCAAATTAAAATAGTGTTGTTGTGGAGTGGAGTTGGTCATGGGTTTGATTCCCAGGGAATATTTACAATATGTTCCTTGAATGCAATAACAGTTGCTTTGGATACAATTATCTGCCGAATGCACACAGTAAATGTAAATCCCACAGCTATTATAATGCAGTCTAAAGCTCCAGTTTGATTATAAATAGACCAGACCGGTATAATTTGGCGATAAAGCATCTCGACATCTCGGTGTGAAACTGTATATGGCTGAAGGGCAAAACAGGAAGGTTATCAAAGAGTCAAGATGACATACTGTTAGTTTGCTGAGATTAAAGACAGGCGAAAACACAAAGAAAGGACACAAGAGGCTGTTTGAAGATGGGGTTACGTAAGACTGCAGAAGGATTCGTCTGGGAATTGCCCCTAATATTAAACAAAACACAATATACAATACTCCCCTGTGGTTTAAACTGTAGAGAAAAGCCATGCAGTGCCAAGAACATGAAAAATGGACAAACGGATCATATCAAACTTAAAGGCAATGCATGTCACTTTGTAAAAGCAAATGCATAAATAAAAATGTAAATGTAAAATAGAACTAATACAGCGTCGGGTTATTCAGGAAAATCCTGTAATAAAGAGCGATATGTACAGCTATCTCAAAATCAAAACCCAGTCGCAATATATCATCCATTTCGAAATATATATTAAATAAATGGACACGAAATATCGATTTGATACATGTAATTTAGAGAATGAGGTGATTCTAAGACACAACTGCATCTACAGGTACGTTGAATAATGCTTGCACGGTCAATGGTATATAAAAATATCTGAGCCCAGAATTCAGGAATTGACCAATCAGAATCAAGAGTTACAGAGACATTTAGTTTTATACAAAATGGGACGGTTAACATATAAAACAATATGCACACAAACTACCGTTCAAACGTTTGGGGTAAAATATTTGCTGTTCACAGTATCAACAAAAATATGAAGTAAAACAACTCTTTTTAAATTGATAGTCAAACTAAATGTTTCTTGAGCAGCAAATCATAGCATATATGATTTCTGGAGGTTCATGTGACATTGAAGACTGGAGTAAGGATACTGAAAATTTAGCTTTGCCGTCAAAGCAGTTAATGATACTTTAAAATATATTCAAATTGTATATTTTAGCTTAGCCTACTTATATTTAGTTTATGAATATTTTTAGTTATTTTTTTTAGAAAAATAAATGTACACATCATTTTTTGCCAACAAATCACTATAAATGTACTGTAATTAAAGGCGTTGTTTTAAATAAGTAAAACTGTTGCTGTATGTACACATCTAATTCTTTTTACATATTTCTCCCTGTTATCTTTCACATGCAGCAATTCTTTCCATAGTGGGGAACTTGGTGGTTCTTGTGATGGCGTATAAGCGGTCAAACCACATGAAGCCCCCAGAGCTTCTAAGCGTGAATCTTGCTGTGACAGATCTGGGAGCAGCCGTCACAATGTACCCGCTGGCTGTAGCCTCAGCTTGGAACCACCATTGGATAGGAGGAGACGTAACCTGTGTGTACTACGGCCTGATGGGATTTTTCTTTGGAGCAGCTAGCATGATGACCCTGACAATTATGGCTATTGTTCGCTTCATTGTGTCTTTAACGCTCCAATCACCCAGTGAGTTCCTCAGGGGTCTGTCCTTAGACCTATTTCTATTCTGAATTCAGCATGTAATCCTAATGAGTGATCCAACATCAAGGCTAAAAAATGCTGGGTTATTTTAACCCAATTTTGGGTCAAATATGCACAAACCCAGCCATTGGGTTACATTTTTAAATTGCATTTTTTAACCCAATGTGTGGATTCGTCCATATTTGCAACCCACCATTTTTTAGATACAATTGAATTGCCTTTTCTACCATTATATTGTTTTGTTCAGAATGACAATGATGTATGTTTCAGAATGGTAGAAGTTCACATTTTTCCAATACATTAATCTGAGCTTATAAAAGTTAACAGATATTATACATGTACACATGCACTTTTTTGCTTATTTCTGTTTGGAGTCAGTTTGACCCCAGCTAAAGCACATTGCAGATTAATGCAATAAAAGAAATCAAATAATCTTAGAATTTATTGCAGGTTAAATCCATAAGACCCAATACAAATCCCAAATTTTCATGGAAGATGGTTGATGTGTGTTATCTGTTCTCATAAGATCATAAAAAAGTTCTGTAAATATCTGTAGGTATTAAATGAATATTCCAAGTTTAGTACAATTTAAGGTTAATCAACAGCATTTGAGATAATAATTATTACAATTTCCAATTAATATCTGAGTTTCAGTGCGGCGCTTACAATAAAATGAAACGATCAGTGTTTCAACATAGAGAATCGAGCTTCAAAGTTCTGCTTTTAAATCCTCCAAAACATGGCTCCATTCACTTTAATTTGTAAAGGCCTCTACATTTTGGGGTTTATTTTAATGGAAAAAGAGTTGAAATCTTTTTTTTGGTAGCCTAATCAACATTATCCCACAAATGCTATCGAATGAGCTTAACTTGTCCCTTGACCATCATTTTCAAGTTATTAAAATGAGCCTTGATGTTTCTAAGACCTCATACAGAGAGTTCATTTAAACATCAAATATTACAATATCAGTCTTGAGAGTAAAAATAAGTGATTTTTTTTTTTTAAAGAGCATGGAGGGAGATTTAGTAGGCCAATACAAACTAACAATATATACATTTTGCTAAGTCTCAAACATATTTAAAACATATTTTTAATGACGACAACTTGTCATTTAAATGTTGACAAATGTACTTCCCTCCTACAGTTTCAACAGTCCAGCAAAGTAAATGAGATCACCACTAAAAGAGTGTTTTTTTTCCTTCTTCGGGACGATATAAAATAATATCTCACATTCGACATCCTCAAAATAGGTTGTGCAAACAGCCAATCATTTCAGATTTTTTCCACTATAATAGCAAAATGAGGTTTCGACATCCACAAATGGTTTGACAGACGGAGCGATCTGGTTTCATCTCTGTAAGAGGTCATGTTCACGCTGAGAGCTGCTGGGGAACTCTGTTACAGCACATAGTTGTCATTTACGCACAAATTCAACATGACAGTTCAGAAAGCTAACTTAATAGAGTTTTTTGGTTGCCTCATGCCCTGGAGACAAACACTGAAATATTGAAATTGAAAACTCGGCATGGGAAAACTGCCGTGTAGAGAAATAAACGGATCTCTTGTTTTTTCTTGTTGCCAGACAAATCCTGACAAAAGAGCTAAAAGAGATACTACACCAGAAGAGCTCATTCAGTAGGTGGTGTTGAGTTAAACAACCACCCAACCTAGCAACCATATAGCAATGCCTTGGCAACCCCCTAGCAACCATCCAGAACACCATAGCAACTGCATAGGTACAATAGTACGATGCATTGTTGAAGAAATCAACTAGCTAGTCACGACTGTTCCCCAAAACCCATTGTCGCAAAGTATCGTTCAACCACGTTGGTTTCGCACGTGGTGGAGTAATAACGACTTAATCAAACTGTTTGAGATCCAATTAACGCTAGATTTTTAAATATAAATGACAGACATGTCATTGAGGACTATTTCTAATTGTTCTAAAAGTTATTTTGCTTTATTACCAGACTCATTATTTGGCTCGTTCTTACATAGTAAAGCAAGTTTGCACATGCGCACTCTTCAAACACGGTACTTTAAATCTTTTGACAAACTAAAAGACGTAAATTACATTTGTTTGTATTCTAAATAAAAGGCACCGGTTGCACTGAATGCCAGCTTACTTATTTTGCTCAAGATAAGGATTTATTACGTCCAAATGTCATGCAATATAGAAATATAGACCACAGGTCGAGAGCTGTCGTTCAAACCACACAACTTTGCGATGCTGTTTGCGAATGTTTGTTGGAACGATTGTTTCGGGAAACACTGACTCGTTGAACTAAGCTGATAATGACGGAACTTGCGACCATAGTTGGCTAACGATGCTTTCGGGAAACACACCCCAGAACATACTATAGCAACTACAAAGCAGCACCCTAACATCAATGGGGACCTAGAAACATTGCTGTGATCAGTCCCTGACCAATTCAGACTGTCGTTCCAAATACGATTTTTGTGCATATCCGATTGAAATCTGATCAGATTTAGCAAGTGGAAATCAAATGGCAAAAAAATCACATGAAATGCAAATTTACAAATCTGTTTCGAGCTACATTCATGTGGTTTGAAATCCAATTCGAAAACTCGTTTCTGGAAATCCGTTTCACTCTGACTGCCCTGATCGGATTTTGCATGGTTTATGTGACTTTCTCATGGCACATAAAATGTAAACATCAGCTGAATCGGGAAAATGCTAAAAATTAGCCGTCAAAACAAGGTTGTGTCGTTTCAATGTGCCGAACACTGCCTCATAAGATGCAGTAGTCCAGCACGGCGGCTACACATTGTCATGCAGTAAATAAGAAAACATCTCTATTGCAAGCCCCTCCATGGTGCAGTTGCTGTTGTTATTGGCATATACCTAACAATGCAACGCCGTTGCCATAGGAACCAAAGCAGATATTCCGGAAAGCAAAAGAGCGGAATGGACACACAAATCGAATCTAAACAGTTACGACACACAATGTGGACAGTCAATAATTTTAGATCAATTGGATACACAAAGGCTAATGGGATTTGAACTGACAGTGTGAACTCAGCCTAAGGCTAGCTGAATACAGGTGTAAACAGTGCCTAAAACGTTTTGAGCTTGTCCACTTTCGACCACTTCCAGAGGTAGTTGAACCGGATTGCTTTCGTAGAGTAAACATCCATGTGGTCGAATGCGTTTGAACATCCGCAAAAGACCGTCTACTCTCTGCCTACTGACCTAATGCGTAAACATTATGGGAATCGTCATCGTGCTAGCAAGACGGGATTTAAACTTTGGATTTAAACTTTAAAGACGAAAAACGTTCCAAGCACAAGGTTCTCTCAGCATTCCTGATTTCTAACACACACTCACAGCGTTTGGTTGGTCTTGCCGCTGTCCGAGCAGAAACTTAAGCTGCTGCTTTATGTTTTTCAATCGTCTCCAGACGCGTTCCTATGTAAATTGCACGAGCTTATTTTGTCCATTAGATCGGAAGATCTGAAACACATACATTTACACGCCCATTGATCCTCACCTCGAAGAAATCAGGACAAAAGTGGTGGAAAGTGGACAAAAGAGACACACGGGTGTAAACGGGTATGTGTCTCCCTCATCTCCCTTACGAAAATTAACCATGTTTTTTTGTAGTAACTATGTTTTTTTTGTAGTAACCATGGTTTAACTATGGTTTTTGTAGTAAAACCATAGTAACTACAAAATGAACCATAGTTTAACTACTTGTGATCCAATCAATCAAAACGCATCTTAATACCAGTTGTAAACAGGGCCTAAAATGCAATGATTGATTGGCAAAAAAAACTGGAAAAATTGGAAATCTTTTTTCAGTCACAAAATCTACAGTCACATGCCACTTCTACTATGAGCTCAAAAACGTGATAGGAGTGTATGGTATTGATGACATTGTTACAACTGACAACGTGTTACAACACTCCCCGGTCTCCGGCTAAATGAAAGGATCTTGTTTGTGTTAGTTTACTGGCAGAAGCTTATATATGTGTATCTGTAATCTGGAAAACCACACATTCCCCAGTTTTCTAGGAAAAGACTCAGTATACGCACAGTATGTTTCCAGCTCTGTCTTAATGAAGCATACAAACATATGGCAGTGGTTTCAAACCACTCTCTCAGCCAAGTTCAGGCACATCTAGACTAGAGATGAGTGTGAACTCAGTTTAATATGCGGGCAGTTATACAGGTCAGCTTTTACAATTTCCCTTAAATTAATGTTCTTGGTTATGCTTGTAAGCAAAATAATTGTTCAACCACTCACATAGGCTAAATGTGCTAGAGAGATTGAGGACTTTATGCCTTTAAAAGATAAATGTCATAGTATCTGTCACCATTTTGACTTTCAGTTTGTTTTGATTTCTTACTTGTTTCCCCATCAGCATTTCCCACCACAATCTGTTTCCATGGATACTAATCACCTTCCTCAGAGCTGCCTGTCATTTCTGTAATCATCATCATCACTGTGTATTTAAGTTCCTGCATAGTCTGCATTCACTTCATTGATTGGTATTGTTTGTGTTAAACAGGCTGTCTTACCTGTTCCCGTGTTTCTATGATTAAAGAAAGTGTTTACTAAGTGTTCTTCTCTGAATCAGCCCGTCACAGTATTTAATAATAAGATAAGTTGAACATACTGAATACAAAACCAAATCAATGATTACAATACGAAACATATTGAATATATGCATGAGCACAAACATTATTTCATATTTATTATGATATTTATTTGTCTAACTTTATAGTTTTGTAAAATAGAGGGATCTGAATAAAATTAGAAATACAATGAAGTAATTACTTTACATTTACATAACAACCTACCCATTTGGGTTCATTTAATCACTCCTTTAGATGAATGCAAAATCATTGGCACTTCACAAGCTAATTTCAAGTTCATCAAAGTGGTGGGAGTCAATAGCGACAGTGAAAAAGCAGCTTAAAATCATAGCATGAAAAATGGGAATCGAACAAATTAATACATACTTTTTTTCATTTTAATCCCCTTTTCATACCTAGAAATGTCTGTCTCTGTCCATAGAAGAGAAAATCAGCAAAAGGAACGCAAAGATACTTGTGGCAACCACATGGCTGTACGCTCTAATCTGGGCTCTTTTCCCTCTGATTGGATGGGGAAAATACGGCCCAGAGTCCTTCGGCCTGTCCTGCACTCTGGCCTGGGGGGACATGAAGGAACAAAGCCAGTCTTTTGTCATCACCATCTTCCTCATGAACCTCATTCTCCCAGCCATCATCATCATGTCGTGCTACTCTGGAATCGCTCTGAAACTATACATCACCTACAAGTCTATGGACGACAACAACCACATACCCAACATGATAAAGATGCAGCGGCGGCTCATGGTGGTGAGTGTGTTTGATTTACAATGTGTATCAGCAACACTGCCAATATGAAACATAAGATCCGCACATTAAGCTTTCATCTGAACGTGAAATGAAACCCTTGAACGTCAGATGCTTTCTAGCTTTTATCTTTAGTCATGTTATTTAAAGGAGTAGTTCACTTTTGAAAAAAACTTTTGCTGATAATTTACTCACCCCCATGTCTTCCAAGATGTCCATGTCTTTCTTTCTTCAGTCGAAAAGAAATTAAGGTTTTTGATGAAAACATTCCAGGATTTTTCTCCATATAATGGACTTCAATGGGAACCAAACGGTTCAAGTTCCAAAAGAAACTTTTAGGACAAACTGCAAACTTGTTCAAAGGGCTTTAAACGATTCCAGACGATGAATAAGGGTCTTATCTATAGCGAAACGATCGCTCGTTTTATAAATAAATAACAAAGTTTAAGTTTTATAAGCTCAAACGCTCGCCTTGCTCTGTTCTGTAACGCCCTCCTGTTCGAACTCGTTCATCAAAATGAACAGATCTTTTTTCCGAGTCATTTGGTTCATTCGGCGAAAAGAAACGAACTAATTGATTTGGAAAAAGATTTGTTCATTTTGTTGAACGAGTTCGAACAGGAGAGTCAGGAACGTGTACCACAGAACAGAGCAAGGCGAGCGTTTGATCTTATAAAACTTAAACTTTGTTATTTAAAAAAAAAAAATAGCTATCGTTTCGTTTGATAAGACCCTTGTTTAAGTTTCTTTTGGACCTTGAACCGTTTGGTTCCCATTGAAGTCCATTCTATGGAGAAAAATCCTGGAACGTTTTCATTAAAAACCTTAATTTCTTTTCGACTGAATAAAGAATGACATGGATATGTTGGATGACATGGGGGTGAGTAAATTATCAGCAAAAGTTTTTTGAAAAGTGAACTAATCCTTTAAGTCACAATGGCCAAAAATCAATTGTATATATTGATTTGTGGATTTTGATGGATGCAATTTGGCTAATTATTGACTAATTTGAATTTTGATGGCTGCAACACACTCCAAAAAAGTCAATCATTTGGGAATTGAGGTTACTAATTCATAAAAATTGGAAAGAAATCCAAGTCCAGGCACTCAGGGTGTATCAGCCCACTGATACGCGTTGGTGTTTTTTAATGGTTTAGCCCTCGATTGTTAAAGGCCTTTTTCACTTTTGTAACCCTGAGTGCCTGGACTTGGATTTCTTTCCAATTTTTATGAACTTTCAGCCCTTCCAAGAGCACCAGAGGATACAAGGGACACCAGCAGCGCTCCAGCTTCCTTTTGTTGAGGATACTAATTGTTCCATTTTTTCAAGTGGAATTGGTACCCAATCTCGCCTGATATAAGACATCTGCTTTAACAGTTTGTGGTAATTGTTGTCTGATTCTTCTTTTCATGATGGGCCATACATTTTCAATAAGAGACAGGAAATAAGGAAATGGGGTTTGTATTAAGAAAAACTATTAGTTTTATCAATGACACTAAAATAAGATGGTTTTACACATACTAATGAGGGTTCCTGTAAACAATGTGAAAAATAATTTCAGTTTTTTTTTCCGCTCTCAATGCGGTTGTATGGCTTCAGAAGAGTTGGAATAGTGAAACAGTTGTATGGACTACTTTAAATAGCGTGACTGTTTCTCACTGTCTGCTGTCAGTATATGAAAAAGGAAAGCCTTGACAAGCAGAAGAAAAAAAACAATATTGGATTCAACTTTTAGTTACATCACGCCTCACTCAAACTCTTGATTCATTCAGCAATCTCAACCTTGATCTTTTTATTCCTAGTCTAAATGACGCTGAGGGTTATGTCTCCCTGTAGTATGAATTGGATTTTTAAACAAAACTGTGCTCTATTCAACCCTAATGCCCTTGAGGTTTCAGTTATTTCAAAGCAATGGTTATTCCAAATACTGTAAATGATTCAATCATAACTGGCTTTTTTTCCCCATGTTCTTGTCTGTGATTGTCCTTCCCACATGAGACCATTTCAAAGCTGCTGTATGCAGAAGCTTCACATTACCTAAAGGTTCTTTACAGACGCATTCAGCTTTCATATTTTCATAGCATTGAATATATTCAGAATGAGGTCCCAATCACTACACTGTAGCATTTCAAGACACTAAAAATAGGCTGTTTTATTGTAATGATCTGTTGGCCAATGGGTTCCATGTTGGCCCTATCTGAATTAGCCCCAGTATGTGCCCTAAATGTTTTTGTCAATGATTCTATGATGGCCTTATCTGAAATAGCCCAATTATGGGTCTTAAATGGGTTTATCAATGGGTTCAATGTTGGCAGTATCTGAATTATCCCCAGTATGGGCCCTAAATGGGTTTATCAATGAGTTCAATGTTGGTAATATCTGAATTATCCCCAGTATGGGCCCTAAATGGATTTGTCAATGAGTTCTATGATGACCCATCTGAAATAGCCCAAGTATGGGCCTTAAATGGGTTTATCAATATAGGTTCAATGTTGGCAGTATCTGAATTAGCCCCAGTATGGGCCCTAAATGGGTTTATCAATGAGTTCAATGTTGGTAATATCTGAATTATCCCCAGTATGGGCCCTAAATGGATTTGTCAATGAGTTCTATGATGACCCTATCTGAAATAGCCCAAGTATGGGTCTTAAATGGGTTTATCAATGGGTTCAATATTGGCAGTATCTGAATTATCCCCAGTATGGGCCCTAAATGGGTTTATCAATGAGTTCAATGTTGGTAATATCTGAATTATCCCCAGTATGGGCCCTAAATGGGTTTGTCAATGAGTTCTATGATGACCCTATCTGAAATAGCCCAAGTATGGGTCTTAAATGGGTTTATCAATGGGTTCAATGTTGGCAGTATCTGAATTATCCCCAGTATGGGCCCTAAATGGGTTTATCAATGAGTTCAATATTGGCAATATCTGAATTATCCCCAGCATGGGCCCTAAATGGGTTTGCCAATGGTTCTTTGGCCCTATCTGACTTAGCCATGCTGGGCCATCATGGAACCCATAGACAAACCAATGTAGGGCCCATATCTCGAGCCGATATTGGCCCCACCATGCAATGTTGGCCAGGAACAAACATCAAAACAGATCTCACCATGTTATTCTTTGCTTTTACAGATCGCTGTGTTGATCAGCATTGGGTTTGTTGGCTGCTGGACGCCGTATGGCATCGTAAGCCTGTGGTCCGTCTACCGGCCTGGTGATTCAATCCCTCCTGAGGTCAGCATGCTACCATGTTTATTCGCCAAGACGTCCACTATATACAACCCGTTCATCTACTATGTATTCAGCAAAAACTTCAAACGAGAAGTCAACCAGTTGAGCTGCCTCTGCAGGAGATCCAACATCCGTACATCTGATGCCAAAATCGACCAGGAGAATACCCTCTTTCTGGTGTGTGACCCAAACAAGTCCAAACCTGGAGCAGGGGAACAGTCATTCGAGAAGAGCAAGGAGAATGAGACTCAACTTATGGCGAATCAGTAGGATCTGTGACTTGCACTCTTATGAATGAATATGTACAGAACATTAGTTAACAGGAACTTTTGCCTGGTTAAAGTCACCATGAAATCAAAATTGACTTTCTTTTAATGTAATATTACAATATTTATTATAAATGATTTTTCTGTGCACTCATAATCTTTTATCAAAATAACTGCCCCTACCTCTTGCGCCAACAACTATTCTCTTCTCTGGTGACGTGAGTCTGCATGAGGGCGGGACAACCTGTCACTCAAATGAGATCCACCAATAGCAAACCACAACCATCCAATAATCCAATCAATTCCCATTGTAAAAAAAAAATCAAGTCCTTCCCTAAAATCTGTCTTGATTGAGAAGCCATTTAACATTAGGGACAAAATTAGGGACAAAAATACCATCACAACTTCCATTTCATGCTGACTTTAATTGCACATGGAGTGGTCCTTTTTTTTTTATTATTCCACAAGCTGCAATACGGATCCATACCATCACAACGTATGGCACAGGACATTGACACCATATTGTCAAGGGGTTTAGGTGTTATGTGATGGCTTTATAAAAAGGGCATTTCATGGAAATATCATGTATAGTCTGTTGAATCAGGATGCTAAGTACTCTCAAACGGATTTCAAGACCATTTATATTTACTCTAAAAGTTCACCCAAAAATGAATAATCTACTCTGTTCCAAACCTGCAATATCTTTCTTTGTTCTGTGGATCTAAACGCCAAATTACATATCGGACAAAAAAAAGCACTCTTAAAGTATCATAAACCTAGTCAAAATATGACCCGTGCGCAGTATTACAAGCCTTCTAAACTAATACAGTACTGTTGTGTCAATGGTGTCAGGGTATTTAAAACATGTGCTAATAGAGCTTGGCAGTAATGATGTATTTTTTTGACCTGAAAACCCCAAAATTAGATTTTAGCACTTCCAGTTCCATCTTCCTGAAATCAATGGGTTTTTTTTTTTTTTTTTTTTTTTAAATGGGTCTTTGGTTAAATGCCTACACTTTTAATTTATGACAAAATACATATACAAACCCTCTTGTGATTTTAAAAAAAGTTTGTACTTGTCTTGAAAAAAAAGTTGTTGCTTAAGTGTCAGATGTTGTCGGGGACATTAAATTCACTAGTTTACTTTTACAGCTTTGTGCTTTTTATAATCGAGCTCTTGCAAACTATTCTAACTCGAACTTTCAAGGAAATATATTTTTAAATAAGACTTTGTCAGAAGAGTTGTCAATGACTACGTTTACATGCAGCCAATTTTCAGGTTATGGTCGGGTTAAGGTCACTATTCGGGTTTCTGAAACATTAGGAATAACCCGTTAACATGCGTGAGCAGAGAGAGTTATATCCCGATGTTAACGGCGATGCGCGGTTAGCATCGACAACCTTAAGACGCAATATGCGTCATTTCCGATTCTTCTTCCTGTATCCAATGACAACAACAGCAGCACGTGGATAATGAATAGTTCGGGGCAGATAGCGATCGCCTTTGCGCTTTGATGCTGGTAACGTTACTGACCTCGCTCCAAAAGTATGCTGTGCTGTGTCTCGCCTGGTCTCGCCATGTTTACTTCCGGTATACTGCACGCGCATTTTTGTATGCGCCGAGAAGTATCTCTAATCAAAAGACCAAGATTCCTTGCGAATAGAACATGCGCAAAACACAAAGGGTACCCCAGGTGTAATATCCCGGTTTTTATTGCTATTATCCCGGTTTTGAACGGGTTAGTGGTTGCATGTAAACGTAGTCAATGATGGTGATGTAAAAGTTGTGTAGTTCGTTTGTAGCCTATGTTTAGCTTTTTACTTCTATCTATTGTATAGGCTTCAAAAGTCATAAAGCTGTGTTGATTTGTGAGGATTATGATTGTGTAAGAATCCTACACTTTTATTTTCTGCAATAATCCAAACACCAATGAAAATATCCTATTGGGGTTTTGTCAAGGGAACCAGGGTCATGCGAACTTCTGGGTTGGCTACAAAAATATATCATCACTGCAGAGCTCTATGCTGCCTTCAAGTGCACTTCAGAAGTGTGTACAAGTCAGGATTTCGTTGTTAGGAGGAAATGCATTCAAAACACATGGTATCAAAACTAAATGTTACATAAAGTAAAGACACACTTGTCGTCTATAAAGTCCCTTTAACACCGGGTATTAAGATCTTTTGTCCACTTTCAACCACTTGTGTACTGAGTTTAAAATAATCGAAATACAACATCTAAAATTAAAGTAAAACTCCTAATAACAATATTTCCTTCTCCACTTGAAGATCACATAGTGTCTTATTCAGTTTTCAGAGTTTCAAATCACAGGTTTTGGAACAATATGAATGTGAGTAAATGATGGCAGACTCTTCATTTTCAGGTAAACCAATTCCAAGTTATATAGTGGTCCCTAAGTCTTTTCAGTGTATCTGCATCATCCTCATTTTAATGGTATTTGAAAAGTTGTTAAATGTTTGATTCATTTTGGTGGTTAGTTTTGAAAGCTGTCGAAAATAAACCGTTCTCAGGAAAGAAAAAACAACAACAACAAAAAAAAAACAGAGCCGCAAAACATGTAGATGCTTTGATGAACAGTAATTGAATGACTCTACTGTGACCAAAACTGGGTTGTTTGTATCTTAGGGTGTCATAAAAGACTGGTCATTTATCTGATCTGTTACGCAGGTAGTTTCCCACCGTTTACAAGAGTGTTTGCACTGCAGGCTGAAGCACATGATATTCTGTTATGAAACAACATTTTCATTGTGTTTAACCAACCCGGTCTCATCCCAAATCGTCATATAACTGACGTTTTGGGACGTCTTTTGACCATACACCAATATTCGCCTTTTTAGGGCCCCCTTAAACGTCGGTAGATGAGGTTATGGGATCCTAACTCTACCCCATACCTAAACTTAACCCTAAACCTAACCCGTCACCTAACTGACGTTAAAGGTAAAGCGTCAGTTGTATGACGGCCCGGGATCGCCATCTACCGACGTTTAAGGGGGCCCTAAAAAGGCGGATATTGACGTATGGTCAAAATACGTCCCAAAACGTCAGTTATATGACGATTTGGGATGAGACTGTGTTAGTTTAACACTTGCGTATAAACATAAAATCCCATGAAATCCACAAATAGGCCTAAATGAAAAAGATTTAAATAAAATCTCCAGTTGAATAATAATAAAAACATCTCCACGTCGCTTTGACAACATTTAAAATCTCCGAAAAGCCAAACTAATGTTCGGTTCTTGTTCTATTACGAGTTCTGTTGCACTCTCTTTTTGCTAGCAGACTCTTCTCTGTTCGCCGTTTGTTTAAAACGGGGGATTCCCGAGTTTTTTCGTTCGTTGTGACAACAAATCAATGCCGCTCTCACACCAGACACGCGTCAGAGTAGCTGGAGCAACTTTCCTCTATTTACGGATATGACGAAACATAAGGGGGAGGGTACGCAATTTCCCACGAGAACCATCCCTTCAGGTCTAAAATATAAACTCTTATAGGCTTAGTTAAGATAAAAACATGTTTTGGAAGGAGGACTGATGATATTTACTCATTTAAATTGTTAATTTTGAACAGAAAAAGTTATATAGTGTACTTTTCAGGGTTAAAATCAGCATCTATAGAGCTAAACATAAATATTTGATTTGTTACATCAGACACACACCAACAAATGCTTTTAAACTTTCTCTTTCACAGACTGTTTCTATTTCAGATTTGAGATGAACATGCATATTTGATAAAGGTGCTGAAACCCAGTGAAACATCCCAGTTGGAGCACCTCTTGTCCTGTCACATCAAGTCTTATGTGTAAACTTACCAAATCCTTTCCTAATACAACAGTATATCATGGAATATTAGTTATTTCCTGATAAAACAATAATTAATTTGCCCAGAAAAGCAATTGAATCTTATTTATTTAGGGTGGATTCAGCCACAGATGGATTGACCAGATGTTGTGTTAGGTGGAATTGTGGGAAGAACTTCAAATTCCTCATTGGTGTACTTCAAAACAGAGATAAAAATGATAGAATTTAGCCAAATCTTGAGGGCAAGAAAGTGCAAAGCTTACAAAGAACAAACTTTTGTAATACTCAGGAAGTGATAATGAAAGAGTTTTTAAATTAACAAAGCGGGAATGAACTTGTGTTTCTCTACAAACCAGCTACCATTCAATCATTTGGAGTCAGTAAGATTATTTTTTTACATAATGAAAATTAAGACTTTAATCACGAGATGCATTAAGTTATTAAATTCACCAAATGTGTCAGAAATCTTGCAGTGTTAAAATATTTCCTATTTAAAATATATTTTGCTCTTTTGAACTTTCTATTCAATCCTTAAAAAAAGGTTTCCACAAAAACATTAAGCAGCACAAATGTTTTCAACATTGATAATAATAAGAAATGTTTCTTGAGCAGCAAATTAGAATGATTTCTGAATGATAATCTGACCATTTCAGTTTTGCATCATACAATTGAATGCTACATAATTCAATGACTGAAAATATATTTTAAACAAAGTCACTGTCCATTGTTTATCCAAATGTCTTTTTTTCTCTTCTGTCTAATCTTTTCAAGCACCTTCGGGGATTCATTCTGATGTTGTATTGCCTTTAAACTTTATTCTTTTCAATGACAGAAAGAGACATCAGAGGATCGGGATCAAGAGAAAGACTGTGATGTTCATTCTAAAACCATGAAAGTATTATTTTATTATTGATGGTATTATGCGTGATATCAAAGGACTGATGGAATGCTGTTTATGTAACTTCCATTTAGAATCATATTTATTGTTGTAAATCTTTTTTGTTTTGGACTTAAAAAAAAAATTCAATCCTGTTATGAAATACTTGAATTCTGAAATATGAAATAATATGATTATGCTGTGGTTTAAGTATAGCAGTTTCAAAAATGTAATTACGTAAGTTATTTACAAAGCCAAAGTGAACAGGATGCCAAACAGCATGACTACAAAATACCTCAAATAAGCCACTGCTCAAAAAGGAATTGGCAGTTAGCTTAAATGAGGATTTTAATAAATGAGGATTATCTTTTGAAATGTTGATTAGTAAACCAATTCCTGTAATTTTATTAAACAGGATAAAATGTTTGAGAGTGACACTGTGGTGAGGGGGGGCGTGGTTTTGTGAAGTCTGTAGTGGGAGAGAGAGAGGAGGGAGCCGTGCGGTGAGCAAGGCCGTGTGTCCACCAAAGTGTTTTTCCACGTGCCTGGCGTATGTTTTCAATTGATTTCAATGGGAGCGCCTCGTTTTTAAACACCATGAGCGTTTTTTTTTTTTCCACGCTGAAGTGCCCAGCATTTTTTACTGGTCGTCTAGAGTTGAAAAATATTAAACTTTGGATGAAACGCATTGCTCATCACTGTCACTTTTTACCCAGCTGTCCAATCACAGTGGAGGAGGGGCGGGACTAAACCACACCAACCAACTGTCACAACATTCTTTCTGTACAGCGACATCAACCAGCAGAGCTAACCCAACAAAATGGATGAAAAATACATTTTTAGAATGAAACAAATTATCTGCGAAATCAGTTCAAGTAAACTGTGCTGCGGATATTCTGTATCATAGCAACGAAACGTCTCAACGGAAAAAACGCTGCGCTGACAAAACGCTCTCAAACGCTCAAAGCACGGCGTCTTCAGCAGAGCGTCTACCGTTTTCAGCGGGCTAAAAAAGCTTTGTTGGACACACGGCCTAAGTAGGTCAAGTGCAGATGATGAACACCTGTGTCTGACTGCAGTAATTGGCGTGGAGAGAGCAGCGGCACAGCTGGTAAGGTGGAGTGGCCGATGGTCGAGCCTGCCCCCCGGGACGGGCCCTGGGCATTGGAGCAGGCTTTGCCGGCGTCCCCATTCTCCCCCTTAGCACCGGCCAGGGCGTAAGCCCCCCACGAGACCTGGGAAAGGGGACAGGCTTAGAGAGGGGACTAGAGAGAGAAGCAGATGGCAGGGGTTCGCCGACCCCTGGGCAAACCACCATCTGGTCCTCCGCCAGTTGAACGGCCTGACTCAGCGACGTCGGGAGGTGGTACTGGACCCATTGCGCGGTCTTCTTCGGAAGCCGCGCCACGAACTGTTCCAGTACCACCTTATCGATGACTCCCTCAACGTCGCTTCCATCGGCCATCAGCCATTTGCTGCAGGAGTCCCGGAGCTGCTGTACCATGCGAAGGGCCGGCCCGACTCTTCGAGGCCAACCCGCTGGAGGATGGCACGCTTGAGGTCTTCATAGACCAGGAGATTCTGGGCTGGCAGTTGGTGTGCGGCCAACTGTGCCCCTCCAGACAGCAGAGGGATGAGCCGCAGTGACCAGTCCGTTGGGGGTAACACAGTCTCATCCCAATGTAACCCCTCCACCCGGGTCCTACTCGACCCGCTCCGAGCGGGCCTCGAAAACCCGGTCTCCAGCGTGAGAGTCGGGCACTCTAACAAGGAGGCTAAAGACTGCAGACGCTAGAGCGCCTATTGAGATCAGGGGAGTGAGGTTTACTCGCACAGCAACTAGCTGGCCTCTGTTACACCAAGACATCATATAACTGACGTCTTGGGACGTCTTTTGACCATACGTCAACATCTGCCGTTTTAGGGTACCCTTTAACGTCACGTTAAAGGGTACCCTAAAACGGCGGATGCAGTGACTCGGACTCGTCTCGGTCTCGAGACCATATTTTAATGGTCTTGGTCTCGTCATGGACTCGTGTCCATTTGGACTCGGAATTGACTCGTACTCAAACATTTTTTTTATTTAGGACTCGGAATTATTCCCGAGTCCACTCGAGTTCAATTCAAAATATTTGTCATGATTATTAATGTATGTTAATAAAATATTTCTTTAAATTGATTGACACGCCCAGTGATTGGTGATTTTCTAGTGCGCAACTGCGCATGACAAATTGTAATAAAATTACTTTTAACACCACCTACTATGTGGCCTTTTTACCCTAAACTGATCATATTTTTTAAACTCTAAGTAAATTCAGTAAAAAAAAAAGGATTTCTCTAAGTAAATAAAAGTAAATTAGGTAATCAACCCTCACTGGTCTCGGTCTCGACTAGGACTCGACTGTCTCTGGTCTCGGACTCGACTCGGACTCGACTCTCTATGGACTCGGTCTTGACTCGGACTCGACTCTCTCTGGTCTCGGTGTCGACTCGGACTCGAGTGAGGTGGTCTCGACTACAACACTGGGCGGATGTTCACGTATGGTCAAAAGACGTCCCAAGACGTCAGTTGTATGACGTCTTGGGATGAGACTGCGCTGCAGGGGGCCATCCCCGGGCCTCTCAAACAGATCCAGGAAGGCCTCCGGATCGTCCTCCCATTTTGTTGAGAGGTAGGGGCAGGGCCGAGGCCGTAGCTGGAGAGGGGACTGCCCAAGTCTATCCAGCTCCGGAACAGCTCACGGTCTTCCTGCTGGGCTCGGAGGAGAGTCTCGAAGCGCTGGTCTTGCTCCTCCTTTATGGTCAGTAGGGCACAATGTTGTTCCTGGTGAAGATCGGCGAGGGATTGAATAATGTCTGCAAATGGTGTTCCAGGCGGGGACTGCATGTCGGCAGCGATCTTCTCCCTACCCGGGTTTCGGCACCAGTCTAGTAAGGTTGAGCGTGTGGGTGGAAGGAAGAAGACGGGTCTGTCGGTGTGACTGGGACTCTCGTTTATTTATAAATAAAATAAATCAAACAAAAGGAGGCGCGCAGTAGCGCATTCACCGTGACACAGCACAAGCAAGACAAAACAAGATGCAAAATAGCTCAAGAGAGATACAAGCAAGCAGCCGTGCAAAAGGTCCCAGTCCAACTCTCTCTCTCGCTCTCTCGTTCCTGCCGGCTTATATGTGCTCTCTCCGTGCAAATTACTGCAATCAGACACAGGTGTTCATCGTCTGCACTTGACCTACTTACTCACTGTGCGGCTCCCTCTTCGCCACAGACACAAACCAACTAATACCACAAAACATCAAAATATGTCAAATCTATTGCTAATACTCACTGTGGCATATGCTGATTATGTCACTTCCTGTAGAAATATATAATTAATTACATTTTTTAATTAATTAGTTTTTTTGGGAAGTATTGTAACAAAACAAATCAAACAATAACATGAAGAACGCGATTTATTTGAAACATTGGCAACATCCACTCAAAACAAATAGTAAATTGATTAAAGAAACTAAAAAAAGTTATTCCATGCATCATGGCTAATGAAAATGTATTGCATAACATACCATTTTATCATAATATTCAAACCAAAAAAGACTGATGTTTGTGTTTGTCACTACAGCCAATGTTTTTTTATTTTTGTATTTACTAAGGACAAACTTGGTTTGTTCGGAAGCACTGTGTTTGTGTGGCTCACTGCAGTTTGTGTGAATAAATGCCGATAGTGTACATGAAAATATTCCTCTGGTGAGAATAAACGGGCAAATTAATTAGAAACAAATATGGTTCAGAAGTATTTAGAAAATGAATGTACATGTAAAATATTACAGATGTGAAAAAAAAACAAAGATTAAAAACATACTTCAAGCTAATGCTTGTTTTTTTTATTTATTATTTTATCATAATTTTATTTTGCAGTACTCAGTATGAGTACACCTCATCTGAAAGTTAACAAATTCAGCAATTAATCTTTATGTAGAAGACATATGTACCTTGAAGATATAATGTGTGCTTGATCAATTACCAAAGAAGCATATCAATATTACTCAGGAAAAATACTCTGAAAACTGCTAAAATTTTGTGTTGTAAAAATTAGTACACCCTCCTGAAAATGACAAAATAAAAAAGAAATCTGATGCAAGTTAAAGTCATTTTTGACAGACAGTTGATATGTTGAACCAAAACATTTAAATACGAGGTTTTTCTCGACAATTACAAGGAATAATCCACCGCTAGCTGTGCATTAAATGATTTTAGCGTGGAGGCAGAAAGAGGGTGGTTGCCTCAGCGGAGCGCATTTAATTCTGTGATGTGTCAATGAAAACAGCATAAATGATTTGAAACTGTGCATTAAACAGTTTTATTGCACACCTTCCAGCCATTCAGAAATGAGTAGACTATTCGGACAGACCATGATGTAAAGCCCATTGAATCAATCTCAAACGTAATGCTGACAACAATGGAGCCAACTGTCAGAAGACTTACTTCAAGGAAAAGAAATATGACAACGGATTAAGAGGATTTTCAAAGTAATTTTTTGAAGTTTGAAATGTAGCAAAATAACACAGAAACTAAAAAAAGTCCTTGAAACAATCACACCTTTAAGCTTTCGTTTCATAATGAGTGTTTTTTCTTTGCAAAAGCTGTGAGGAGTGACTGTTTCATCTCATTCAATAAGACGCAACATGCAGGTGTTGCTGTACACAAAGGAACTACTGTACTCAAAGAAACTCTTTTATTGTTTTCCAAGACCAACATTAAAGGAGTAGTTCACTTTTTAAAAAACTTTTGCTGATATTCTCTTGTTATGCATACCCTATTATTTTAATGTATTGTCCTCCTTATAAACAAGCTGACTTGTAGCGCAAACAGTTTTACAGTTTACTGCACTTTGATATATTCTTCTTGTTATCGCCCCCTATAGAGGCTAATAAATCAGAAGTTAATGCATTAACTGATTTTATCAAATCAGACCTTATCGTAAAATGTGACTGAGCTTCTTCTGCAGCCTGTAATATTAACACATGCAAGACTCTATTGGGATGAATACAGCAAGCCTATAGTCACGTCCGGATGAGTCCAGTCCACCTAGTGTTTGTCTTTCGGTCTCAGTTATTTCAGTCACCGCATATGAGAGGATATATGAGGAAAAACCATAGCTATCGCGTGGCAGATAAGATTTTTAATCTTATAGTGACCTGGATGTGTCTGTGCAATTCTCCGACAGAGTTTAACACCACTACTTCTCACCCTCCTCACAGTGGCGCCTCCAGAAATTTTTCGTAGGGGTGGCCAGATGGGGCCAGTTAAAATCTTGGGGTGGCACACCAAAACTACAGTATAAACCATAATTTCAGAATTGTTTACTGTTGTAATAAACCAGCCTGTAGAAAACTATCAGAAAGACTTAAGGAAACTTCTACTGATATACTTTGGTTTATTGTGTAATATTTAATGTTACTAATGATATTAGTAGGGCCCAACTAATATATATTACATTGTATATAATGATATATATTATATGATATATAAGGGTCCTTGCCCCACAGCAAATTTCCAGATACTTACATAATTGTGATGAATTTAATCATTTTTAAGTTATTAGTTTGCAGTGTAAGATTACAGTTAACACCTTTAAATATTACATATATGTATTATGAATTTTTAATACACTTAATGAGTGTATACATCAGCAGCAAAAAGTAATTATTGAAAAAATCTGCACAGTAATTTTATAAAATCTAAATATGTTAATAAAAACAAATTACTATTAGTTCTCTTTTAAAATTCAATCAGGCAATCATGTCACAATTTTATATTTATATATTACTGTCAAGAATTCAGAAGTGCATAGCCTAAACTACAAATAAATTATATACAATTAAATTATGCTTATTTAAAATGTATTGAGCAGGCTAGGTATAACAAAATATATTGGCTTTTAATAATATTTCAGTGCGCAAACCCATGATTGAGCCCGTTCTTGTATGATTACATGAAAAACATCGCGGGTGCAGAATGATGTGCTCAAAGCAACATGGAGTCACAGTGTGCAGCAGCACTGCGCTTCATAAGTGCGCATTTAAAAGCTCATGTCACAAATCGAAAAAATGTTGAGCACACAAATCCAAGTGCGATTTGTTCCTTTGTTTCACAGTTATTGTGCGTTTGATGCCGATTCATAGGCTAATCCTTGTGATATGTATGTGTGATCTAACAGAACACGGTAGTGAGTCGCTTAAAAACAGCAACAAACTCCAAGAAAATAAAGTAATTTGATGCGAATATACAGACTTTTATCTACAGATCATGCATTTATAATGTCAATATATCATATTGGAGAGAGTTTTACCGTGCATCCAAGAGGCGCGCGTGCTGTTTGAATATGAATGGAGAATGATGACAGTCGCAGAGGAGGGAAAACGAGTTTATATTTTAATGATGTAAATATACTTCTGTCCCTCACATTAAGCTATGGAATGACTTCAGATGACTTTGTCACCCAAACTGACGTGAAAAAAGCGGGAGGCGCCGAAAAGCGGGCTGTTTGCATCCCTGCCTGTCCAAACGTGGCAAAAACACACCTAAAAGCTGCTGTATACCATTTGGCACTTAAAAAGCACGTCACGACACATAATTCCCCGTCTTCTTTTAGTTAAGAATATTTTTGACTTATTTATAAAATGCATAACTGATGCTACAAAAATTAATACTGGCCATTGGGGTGGCCAATGGGGTGGCCAGGAGTCGGCCAGGGGTGGCCATGGCCACCCCTGGCCACCCCCTGGTGGCGCCATTGCCTCCTCACGTCGCACGATGTTTCCGTTGCACTCCCTTTAATATTAGTATCTGCGCTCCAACACCTTGCACCGCATTTCTTCTGAAGGAACCAGTGCTTTAAATATGTCCCGTGTCCATTTTTCTAGACATTTCCTTTGCTGACTTACATTTCAATCAAGTGCTTAACAGAAAAGTATATCATCAGGACATAATAAAAGTCTTAAAATGAGGTAAATACAACCTCACATAAACAAAATGAACAAAAACACATTACTGTTATCTGTGCTAAGGTTCAATGTGGCTCCCTTGAGTGCAAAACAAATTCCCCTCGGGGCAATAAAGGTTTCATTCATTCATTCAACACATGGAATATTACACTGCGTCATTGTTTATTGAACTAAAACTAGGCTAAAATGGCGAAGCCATGTGTGACAAACTAAGTACATCCTATGGTTTAGTCCTCAATCGGGTCATGGGGTCTATACAACCCCAATCGAATTTTACTTAATAAAAAAAAAAGGTTCCCTTCATCTCAGTGGAATAAGATTTTGTGACTTTTCATACATTATCTATCTATACAGTAGATACACAAAAAAACCGGGCTTCATTCGATTGTCTTAAGGTAAGTAAAAAAATGTTTACACTTCTGGTCTTTAGGTCAATATGACCCCACATTGAAATGAATGGGAAATGTGAAAAAAACAAACAAAACTATATATGTTTTCTTCATGTGTCCAAAAAATAAATAAATAAATAAAATAATACAAATAATACATAAATCTGAAATTTTTTACACAGAAATGAAGGCCTAGTAGTAGACCATAAATGCTATGTATCATAAAAAAATAATATTTCATATGCAAGCTAATGGTGTAGTTGAGGAATTGTGTGGTATATGGATACAAAAGTACTTTATATCTCCAAAAACACAGCATTAATGAATAGATGAGAAGTAAACAAAAAATTATATATTATTTGTATGATTAAAAATGTATATTTTTTGTACAATTACTAAATCAATTGTTAGGGTCGTATAGACCCCGAAGCCCAGAAGTGTAAACAGGAAACAAAGACCATTTGAAGGTTAATTGCTTGTAGAACCACCTTTAGCAGCAATAACTTGAAGTAATCATTTTCTATATGACTTTATCAGTCTCTCGCATCATTGTGGAAGAATGTGGCCCACTCTTCTTTACAACGTCGCATCAGTTTATTCAGGTTTTTGGGCATTTGTTTATGCACAGGGTCCCACCACACCACAGCATTTCAGTGGGGTTGAGGCCTGAACTTTAACTGGTCCAGTGCAACACTTTAAGGGCCGGTTCACATATCGCATCTTTTGCGCGCTCAAGTTCGTTATTTCAAATGTAGGCGCGCGGTATGCGCGCTCATAAAGGAAGCGATGCGGTCGCGATGCGACGCGCTCGTTTTTTCCATGCGCGTCCGCGCCGCGTCGAGACAAAAACATCTCAACTTTTCAGAATACCGCAAGCGCACCATACGCACACAATATGTCATGTGACAAGAACCAACTGAAGCGCAACCGCCCTGGCGCTTTGGAAAATGGAGAATGCGGCGCGTCCAGCGTTTTCTACGTGTTTTTAGGCGCTATATGTGAATCCGGCCTAAGTCTTTTCTTTTTCGGCCATTCTGTTGTAGATTTGCTGGTGTGCTTGGGATCATTGTCCTGTTGCATGACCCAATCGGCTATGCTTTAGGTGTTGGACAGATGGCCTCACATTTGACTCAAGCATACTTTGGTGTACAGAGGAGTTGATGGTCGACTCAATGACTGCAAGGTGCCCAGATCCTGTGGTGGCAAAACAAGCCCAAATAGATATGCTGTTTTTGGTTTTCGCCAAATGTGGTGCTGTGCATTATGGCCAGACTTCTCCACTTTGGTCTTGTCTGTCCATAGGACATTGTTCCAGAAGTCTTGTAGATGCATCTTTGCAAACCTAAACAATGCTGTCATGTTCTTTATAGAGAGAAGAGGCTTTCTCCGGGCAACCCTTCAAAACATGCCACACTTGTACTGTCATGAACTTCAACATTTAACATGCCACCTGAGGCCTGTAGAGTGTGAGATGTAGCTCTTGGGTTTTTTGCAGTTTCTCTGAGCAGTACACAGTCTTACCTTGGGGTGATTTTGCTGGGACGTCAACTCCTAGTGAAATTGGCAATTGTCTGTTATCCACTTTTCCACCTAATCTTTCTCACTGTAAAATGTTGGACTTTCGAAATGTTCGGAAATGGCCTTGCAACCCTTCATAGATTAATGGGCAGCAACAATTGCTGATGTCTTTCCTTCTTGGCATTGTGATAACACACACATGAATGCTGTAGACCAGCACACTGCCACAACTTCTGCTTTTAGAGATGGTCATGCTTGCCGATGATTAATTTGATTAGCAGCGCCTGACTGCTATTATCCTCTTAATTCCTATGGAAGCAGTGCAGTAAGGATCCACTTAGTTTGTCACACATGGCTTTTCCATTTTTGACCTAGTTTTTGTATATACAAGAAGACAGACAGTACTCCAAAATGAATAAATGCAGTAAAAATGCTGTTCATGACTATACTGAAAACTACAGACTGATCTCATGAAATGGCGTATGCATGACACACCAATTCGTATTTCCATTTTTGTCGTGCTATCAACATGCATAATCACTTTTCAGCTTTAAGATAACAGGCCACTTAACTTGAAAGTGGCGTGTGTGTTTAAGCAAAAGTCATGATGCCATGTTGAAACTACTAGAACACATAAGAAATAAAGATATGGTTGGTCAAATAAAAGAATATATTAAAACAACAGATATAAAACTATTGACCTCTTCATGGTTCAGTGTTTATCATATGGGTGCAGGAAGACTGGGAACTCTGTCAAACAATGGCAGATGCAGCTTTTTGGCTCAAAATAGAAATTGTAATAAAGCAACAAGCCATTAAACATCAAGAAGTCCATTGAAAATGCATGATAATGAAATATACAGGGACATGTTGGGATCGGCAATCAATACCCCATTAACCCTTACCCCATACTCCACTTTGAACATTTCATCAAAGATCTGTGGATAATTTGAACAATTAACCTGCGCTGCAGAGCCCATCCCCCTTGACATCTGCATTACCATGACAATCAGAGCTTGCGTAGTGAAAATGAACCTCACTTGCATATGCTCACCTCATGCCACCACTTTTCCTCGGATAACAGGTTTAAGATAAATTACACAGCACTTAAGATGTGAGTAATGGCCAGTATTGACTGCGCTCAACATCCCGTCTGAAAGCTTTTCAAAGGCTCCATTCCTAGAAAGGAGATTTTCTTAAAACTGGGCTGGCTTAACAACCTTTAGGTTTAACTATTCAATATCCCTCTGAGAATGCCAAGCAATGACAGTGAATGGTGTGAGTTTCATTGTTTATACATTTTGTATCGCAGAATCTACAGTATAACTATACTAAATTTGCACTTGAAAACTGCAGCTACTGATAACTGAATTTTGCTACACATACTTATTAGTTTTGCAAAGCTGCTTTGAAGCAATGTCTATTGTATATAGCACTGTATGGAAGAAAACTTGACATAGGCCTACCCATATTCCACCTCAATTGAAGCAAACGTGTTTTGCAATACAAAACGAACACAATATGTACATTGTAACAAACAAAAGAGAATTTTTATTTTTTGACGCAAGAACATAGTAGTTAAAGACACCTAACACCAAGTGGGACCAAACTTGCCACTTGATTTTAAAAGCCACATCACTGTTATATTCAAAAATGAAGTACTGTACATATACCTAAGAACATGTATATGCTCTATACTCTATATATTTCTTGAGGAGCCATTCGAAGGTAGTAGACTAAAAACTGGATGCGTTGATCTCATAGGATTACTCTGAGACTTCTGGAATCTCCTGCATCTCTCTGACCCCCAGTAAAGTACATGAAAAAGCTCATTTTGCACTAGCAGTTGCTTTGAACTCAATGTCATCTTCTCTGGCAGCCAAAAGACTGAAAGTTTATGTAATGCTCTCTAAAGATCTATTAGGTCACTATAGGTTAGTTACTTGACTTTTAAGGCCCACTGTTGCATTTGTGAAACAAATTTTAAAAGACAAACAGAAAACTGCAATCAAGGCATTTGTCGATCGGAAAGATATTTTTGCCGTCCTTCCTACATGATTCGGCAAAAGTGTAACTTATCAGCTGGCTCTGACGGTCGCTAAGAAGATGGGACGCAATGAAAAGCCTGTGGTTGTTTTGGTTTCTCCTTTGGTCGCACTCATGGAGGAGTAAGTAAAAGAAGCAACACTCGTTATTTAACTTCTAAAATAAGTAAAGTTAGGCTACGTTCTGTAGTTGACAACTGTATGCAAAGTAGTTGACTTACTGCGTTGCTCTGATTGGTTGTAGGTTTACCGACTACTTTTTTTTTCCTGGTTCGGTTAAGACACGCCTCATAATCAAAGCCCTACGGCGCAGTTTCAGACTCATATTCCGACAAGAATGAGTATGACGAAGTCAGGCTAATTAAAAACATCAAATTATGCAGAATATACGATGGTAAATATTTCATTGAGGAGTTGTAAATACAATATACAACAATAGAATATATGAAGAGTTCAGATGCAAAAGCCTCTAAATGCCATTTGAAATTTTCTTCTTTAATGATGATTATCAAACTTGTATATTTAAGTTCAGTAATTTCACTTAAATAACAATTAATAGGTAATTATCATTGCCATTTAAGTGAAATTACTGAACTTAAATATACAAGTTTGATAATCATCATTAAAGAAGAAAATTTCAAATGGCATTTAGAAGCTTTTGCATCTGAACTCTTCATATATATATGGTATGATTTTACCCCAAATTCAGCATATTGACACAAAATGATAACTGCAAATCCACCTTTCGCAGCCTAGAGTCCAGTTGTTTCTATAAATTGCGATCCATTTGCATCTCTGTTTTGTAGTTTTCGGCAAACCATGATAACCAAAAAGTAACCATTCTGGCAAAATATGCCGATGGATGGATGGATAGACATATTTTATTATCAAAATGTATGACATTGAAATGTACTGTACCAAATTGTTAATATAATATATTAAAGGAGTAGTTCACTTTTAAAAAAACTTTTGCTGATAAAAATATACCTCAGATTTCTTGACAAATCTAGATGTTCACTTAATCGCAAAGCTAGTTGTGTTTTGTGTGTTTTTCACGGCATTAACCCCAAAAAACAAATTAAGCGGCTCAGTCTTTCCACCACTTGGGCGTGACGTCAGTCAGTCACTCCGGACGACAATGACATCCCGCGTATACCTACTATTCCTTTCACTTTATGAAAAAACAAGTATTTTTAGAACATTAATACATTTCCACATGAACTTGTCAACAACATAAACAGGCTCACAGCAGGAGTGTGTCGCCTGACGGCTTCTGTGAATCTCACATCCAACGGGACACGCGAACAAAACGTCAGAATCAATCACATGTCCAGTCTGTCATCCTCGGGTTCTTTTGCAGACAAATGCTACGTGTGGACTAAACACGTTGGCATTAACATGAGGATCAAGTGAGGTGACGGACACCAAAGTGTGAACTTCCTTTCAAAAAAGAAATATGAAATATACCAACATAAAGCGACTATTTTAGCTATACTTCAATAAAGAATTGTCCATTACAGCAATAAAATCCGATAAAAAGCAGGAAAAAAAAAAAAAATCACAGGAAGCAGATGTAGCAGCTCACTTTCACATCACAGAGGGTTTATGCCAGTGTAGACACAAAATCTTAACATCCGCGTGCTCATTTCTACCAAAAGCTGAAACAGATGGAGCTTAATAAGATCATGCAAAAAAAGCCCATAAGGCGTTTGTTGAGCAAAGACAGACAGCTTCTATTACTGTGCATCTAAAATGCACTATCCAATACATTACTGTGCTTACGGTATTTTCTATTGTTGAACAAAACAATAAAACAGCTTCACTCTGATGAGGAAAAAAAAAATTTTAAATCTGTAAATACCAAATGATAATTAAGAAAGGGGCTGGTGACCACATCAATACTGAGTTTAATGCATTAATATGTCAAACTATACACATTTTAGACAAAAACTAATGACTGCTTTCACATGGTTTCAAATCAAACGCAATTCTGAGAGTCAATTATTTCAAACTGACTACATCATGTTGGAATATAAAAGGGTTTAATTATTCTCAGTCAATATCCTATTGAATTGCCGTCTTGCTTAAAGCTTAAGTGCATTTTGAGATGTTGAGTGTGTGTGTATGAAGAACAATATCTGACTGTTCTCTGGTTACATGGCATGTCGAATCTTCTCCAGGCTTTTTTCGATGTTGTCAAGAACCTCCACCGCTGCTTGAGGAATTCTGGTGCCCGGGCCGAAGATACTGCTGACGCCACTGTTGTAGAGGAATTCGTAGTCCTAAAAAGAGAAGAAAATGCATCAGAACTATTTCACTATGTCATGATTAGTAAACTAATTAATTGAGTACATTAATTAGTTTTGAACCTTGAACATTTTAAGTGGAGCATATATTGAATTAGAAACCAATTCTGTTCAACCAATTGCTTTTAGATAAAAACCACAGTCACGGTCATAAACAGAAACAGTCCCGAACTGAAATATACTGATCGCTCAAAATGTAGTGTTTTTTTTTTTTTTGGATCACACAGTTAATAATAATGAGTCTCTCTCTGATGAGACAAGATGTCCACTTATGGTAAATTACTTATTTTAGTTTATAAAAACAAAAGAGTTCCAAAATGAGTAAAATAAATAAATACATAAATAAATAAATAAGTGAGTGAGTGAGTGAAAGTATATTTATATATAATATAAAAGAAATTATATATTAATATATATAAACTTTAATACTTGCTCATCTGTCTGAATTATCTTTTTAAACCATGATAACCAAAAAGTAACCATTCTGGCAAAATATGCCGATGGATGGATGGATAGACATATTTTATTATCAAAGCGTATGACATTGAAATGTACTGTACCAAATTGTTAATATAACATATTAAAGGAGTAGTTCACTTTAAAAAAAAAAAACTTTTGCTGATAATTTACTCACCCCCATGCCATCCAAGATGTCCATTCTTTCTTCAGTCGAAAAGAAATTAAGGTATTTTATAAAAAATACCAAGATTTTCTCCATATAATGGACTTCAGTGGGAACCAAATGGTTCAAGGTCCAAAAAAAACAAATCTTTTTTCGAGTCATTTTGTTCATTTTGATCGTTGAATGAAACAAATGACTCGAAAAAAGATTTGTTCATTTTGACGAACAGGAGATCATGAACGTGCATCACAGCACAGAGCAAGGCGAGCATTTGAGCTTATAAAACCTAAACTTTTTTATTTATTTTTGAAATAAGCGATCGTTTCGCTTGATAAGACCCTTATTCATCGTCTGGAATCGTTTAAAGCCCTTTGAACAGATTGCAGTTTGCACTGAAACTCTCATTTGGACCTTGAACCGTTTGGTTCCCACTGAAGTCCATTATATGGAGAAAAATGCTGGAATGTTTTCATCAAAAACCTTAATTTCTTTTCGACTGAAGAAAGAAAGACATGGACATCTTGGAATACATGGGGGTCAGTAAATTATCAGCAAAAGTTTTTCAAAAGTGAACTGATTCTTTAATAATATAAAGTACTGTGGAAAGTCTGAATGGATGCACAACCTCTACCATTAACAACAATAGAAGCGTTGTCTCCTTGCTTTAAAAGAGCTACTTGTTTTTCTATCCTAACTATGCACAATTATATGATCAGCTGCATTTTATTATTCACAATCAGCACGATTGATCAGTCCTGACCCACTCATTGAAAACCACAAGCTCAAAATATTTATATTAGATTTAGTTTATTTTAACTGCTATACCAAACGCTGGTGGAATCTACCTGGTAGATCTGATATAGTATAATCAAATGGATTGTGTGCATGAGATGGATTTCCACAGCTTTCGCCTTCACTGGCCCAAACTCATTACAGGTTAACAATCAATAATCATTTAAATGGAACTCAGTTAACTAGGAACTAAGGCGCTCTCAGACCTCAACGCAACCAAACACAAATGCAATCTATTTTAAGCATATGCGGACAAGCTTAAAAAGACATAGCTGCGGTATTCAAAGTATCTCGCATGCCAGTGTAATTGCAGGCATACAGGTTGCAACATACATCCAACTTTCATACTTAGAAGATAATTAGGATTGTGTAGACTGACCTTATAAAGGTCCTAATTAAACCTCACTGTGACTGAGAACGGACCTATATTTGAACAAATTGATGATCTAGATGCAAATTTCTCAGTTATTCTGCTGGAAGAGCAAATGGTCTCTGGTTAAAGATGAAAGGCTGAAAGCATGCATGTTAATTATTTGATCTGAATGAGCACAAACAGTGTTATATTACAAATCAGGCAACACTGAAGTGTTAGATTAGATCATTTAAACACACGAGTTGGGGTCACACTTTTAAAAACAGAAATTAATACTTCACGGAGGATGCATTTTATTGATCAAAAGTGACCGTAAGCATCAAATCATCATATTAGAATGATTTCTGAAGGATCATGTGACATCGAATAATGCAGAAAATTCAGCTTTGCATCACAGAAATAAATTCTATTTTAAATTAAATTCTATTTTAAATAGTAATAATATTTCACAATATTACTGCATTGGTTACTGCATACAATATCAAAGCATTGGTCTTGGTGTTGTCAATAACTACTATAAATTATCCAATATACTGTATACCCAAATGTAGGCGCACATCTATTAAATTCTGTATGAATTAGGGCTGTGCAAAAGTTAATTGCGATTAATCGCATCCAAAATAAAAGTCTGTGTTTACATAGTATATTTGTGTGTGCTGTATATAATTATTTTGTATATATAAATACACACACATGCATGTATATGTTTAAGAAAATGTGTTATTCCTATATAAAATATTTATATTTATATAATATAGATTATGTATTTATATATATATACAGAATTTAAGCGCAAATAATTCTTAAATATATACATGCATGCATAGGTATTTATATATACAAAATAATTATATACAGCACACTCAAATATATTATGTAAAACAGACTTTTATTTTGGATGCGATTAATCGCAATTAACTTTTGCACAACCCTAGTATGAATGCAGCAAGTGTTTGCGATTCAAATTCAATATAAATGTGTCAAAGGTCAGAATGCTTCTTAATTTGATTTCTAATCATGTTACTAGGCACGGGCACAAGTCTCCTTTCATCATGACTTACTGCTTTATTAATCAGTACAACAAAGGGAATCTGATGTTTTGCACTAAGATTTAAAGATTTAACGATTAATATGGGGAAAAAAACACCTTTCTGCCATGAAAATTGCTGTTTCTTATCTTTTCCATACACATTGTGAATGGTGAACTTTCTGAATGAATGCACAAAGAGTTCAGTCAAGTCTAATCTACATCAATGTCTTCGGTTCTGGACAGATCCTTTAATTTCACTGTTGTCCATATCAAAACAAAGATAACACAAAACGTTCATCTTTATATTATAAGGCTATCGCTAAAGCGTAGACATCTAACGCCCGTGTCTTAACTAGATATGATGTGACAAGATTCCAGAAACAAGTCATTTGTCTGTCCAGAACAGACGCAAAGCAACTCCGAGACACGACAAAATTCAGCTAATCAGAAGAGCCTGTGGATGGAGTCTCTTTGTAAGCGCTCTGCATAACCATAATCATAAGACCATTTTATTGAACATACATTCTGAATGACTGACACAATCTTTGTCGTGGGATACATAGTTAAAAGTTTGACCATTCTTGTTTCCTTTCATTCATTTTTAAGAGTTATTTCTATGTCTGTACTCATGTACTAAAATTGCATGAGTTTTATAAGGTTATTCAAGTCAGAATTCGGAGTCTGTTAGCAAGTGTTCACACTTGTAGCTCGTTCTTTTGGTTCAGATCAAAAAAGAAAGTCATATATTTAGTCCTGATTCGCTTAGCTAATGTCATTTTTTAACACTGGACCTAAAAATAAAATAAAAAATATATACATCTATGACATGGCTAAATGCGCTCACTGTATGTGTATACATATGATGGTATAAAATGGAGCTGACAACTCGTGAAGAGCTCATAAAATATGTAAAGGGGTCAAACCAGCAGCAGGAATCCCTCCGTCGTACACACAAATGAAGATCTGCTGTGAGGAGACGCTATTCTGATGCCTGTACCGATGGGCAAGATCACGACTATGATAAGTAAACAGCTACACTGTAAAAAAAATATTGATGGTTTAACTTAAAAAAGTAAGTAACCTGGTTGCTTTAAAATTTTAAGTTGATTGAACTGGAAAAAGTGAGTTAATACAATGAAGGAGATTAATTTAACCATCAGAAACTCAAAATGATATGTTATCTGAACTAAATAAATTATTTAAGTTGATTTGACAAAAGAAAATATGTTGTGATAACAAATCTTGAAAATATTTTTTACAGTGTATGATTGAGCTTTTTGTCCTTTTTAGGGACGCAGCTTGTGACATCAAGTCCTGTTTTTGGTTCGATTACATGTCTTTGGCCAGTGTTGCGATCATATTCCAGTCGAACCACACCAGGTTTCGTTTGGAAGCGGAACGAGACCCATCTTTTCAGGGGTCTCGGCCCGCTTTTAGTGCGCATCAGGGTTCGGATGGCAGCGTTCACACATTAAATGAACCGCACTAACAGAGCAATCGCACCAGGGTTCGTTTTAATCCAACCAAACATGCCAAGTGTGAACACACCCTAAAGATGTGAGCCTGTGACAAGTGAGTGTCCAACGAGCCACACTTTATTTAAGTAAGTGCATCATCCTGCTATTTAAAGTGCACTTTTTCTTTTAGGAATTTTCAGAGTGACGACACTACTCACACACTATTTATACCATGGTCGAATACCATGAATACTCGATTCTGATTGGCTGCAGGGTGTCCGTTAAAAAGTGATAGAGGACACCTAGTAAAGTAGTTCTGGTGAAACTGCCTGTTTACCATTCGAAATGAATAAATAAATGCGCTGCCCACAACAGCTGTGAGTAACCATAGCAACAGGCAGTCAAAGTATCCGTTAACAATTTGCTCTATCAAAACAAACATCTAACGTTAGTTAGATATTACATAGCCTACTAATACAACAATGAGCGACTTCGTTATTTCTTTTAACATTCATGGAGAATATGACAACTTTGACGATGCTGAAGAAAGAAAAAATGTAAATAAAATGGAGAAACGTCGCAAAGAAAATTACATCGCTGCTGCTCTGAATGAGACCCTGTGGGAGTTTTACGCAGGAGTCCAGAGCTGCGCGTCAGCCGGTTCATGCCTCGCCGTCGTCCATTAAAACCTGACAATGGACACCTCGTCGGGCATTAACCCTTACTTACTCTACAAAATGGCATAGAATAGTGGGTAAATACACAGTAACATGAACTGAACTGGGACACCTAAATATGAGGTTAAGTATCCATTGTCACTTTCAGCTATAAAGTCATGCAAAATGATATTCAAACTCACATTCAATTCTTTTAACATTAAATAAATCACATATCAGTACCTGTAACCTGAGATTTTAATTGTCATACTTTTTATGTTGCTGTTGTTTAGAACAAAATCTCAGATTGATATGGAAAAGATCCATTTTATCTCATGTTGCGGCGTTGCATAAGGATATTGAGCAAGGCAAGGAAAGCAGTTTAAAGTTTCTGACTAATTTGATATCAATTTTCATGCTTTTCTTTGTGATCTGTTGTGTGAAATCTACGGAGGCGTATTGCATTCACTTGAAGAAAAAAAATCTACTCTGTTTTTCTGAATTAACGGGTTAATTTTTCATGAGAAAAAAAAATAGCTGTTTTTCTGAATTAATGAGTTAATTTTTCATGAAAAAAATTAAAAAAAAATTTCCATTAAAAATTAAAAATTAAAATCCATTAAAAATTAACTCATTAATTCAGAAAAACAGAGCAAAAATTTTTTCTCATGAAAAATTAACTCGTTAATTCAGAAAAACAGAGCAAACATTTTTTTTTTCTCATGAAAAATTAACTCATTAATTCAGAAAAACAGAGCAAAAAAAATTTTCTCATGAAAAATTAACTTGTTAATTCAGAAAAACAGAGCAAAAATTTTTTTTCTCATGAAAAATTAACTCATTAATTCAGAAAAACAGAGCAAAAATTTTTTTCTCATGAAAAATTAACTCGTTAATTCAGAAAAACAGAGTAGATTTTTTTTCTTCAAGTGAATGCAAGTGAATCCGTAGTCTGTCAGTTTCCGTCTAAGAGAAAGCAGCGTAAGCAGCAGTGTAAGCAGCAGTTCAGCCCCCACTGTGCCTCTGCTCATACATCGAGCTGTCTGTCAGGAGTCAGGTGTTACCTGTGGTGGTATGACCCCTCCGCAGATCACCATGATATCTGGCCGGTTGAGGTTACGCAGCTCTTTGATGAGCTCGGGCACGAGTGTCTTGTGTCCAGCTGCCAGTGTGCTGACCCCCACACAATGCACATCTGCATCTACGGCCTGTTGGGCGACCTCCAGCGGGGTCTGTCATCATGGAAACGGATAAAAGAAAAATCCAGTGAAGTGACAAGTGTTAGACTGTGAAATTAAAGTGACGGTTCACCTAAAAATGAAAAAACTGTCATTATTTACTCACCCTCATGTCGTTCCAAACTCGTAAGACATTTGTTCATCTTTGGAACACAAATGAAGATCTTTTTGATGAAATCTGAGAGATTTCTGACCTTCCACAGACAACTGTGCAACTACCACTTGAGGTTCATTCTCATGTTACGCAGCATGTTTGAGCTTCAGCAAGAGGTTTGTTCACGTGCGTCAAGCAGGTTCAGTTGACCTTCTGTATAAATGTGAATAAAAGCCTAAATTAAATCTGTTAATCATATGCAAGAATCGAGTCTCTTTAGAAAATTTGGACTAAACCGCTCAATTCATATGGATTAGTTTTAGTTTAGTTATAAATTAAACTATAAACTAAACTAACTATAAATGATAGTTTAGTTATCTCTATGAAATTTTGAAGCGTCAAAGTGTCAGTTCCATAGCTGTCAATGGAGGGACAAAAATCGCTAAGATTTCTTAAAAAAAAAAAAAAAAAAAAAAAAATCTTCATTTGTGTTCTGAAGATTAAAAAAAGTCTTACATGAGGGAGAGTAATTAATGTCAGATTTTTCATTTTTGGGTGAACTAACCCTTTAATACTTTTATTCAGCAAGGGTGCATTGAATTTACTCAAAACTGACTCATTAACTGAAGTTAATTTTAAAGGTGCTATATGTATTTTTTTAGCGGCCTCTATCGGTGATGTTTCAGATTGCAACCAATTTTTACAAGAGCGCTTAGTTTACCTTGTTATTTCATTACAGTTTACCATTATTTCAGCATATCTGAAACTTGTAATTTATAACAATAAAAAATAGCGAAGGTCTCTCCATAATTCAAATGCTCTATCGACGTTGGTCCATGTTTTCGTCCTAAGTCGATCGATTCATGTTTGGCCTGACGAGCTTCAGCAGATACATTTTTGTTCTGTTTTTTTATTTTTATGTGAGTTTGTGTTAAGAGTGCGTGTTGTGCTGGAGGCAGTGAGTGTTTTGGTGTCATCAGACAGCGGCAGTGCCGTCGCATAGACTGTATATAAAAGGAGGTGATATAAAAGTTACATATAGCACCTTTAAATTGACAAAAAGTTTCTATTTCAAATAAATGCTTTTCTTTTGCACTTTCTATTCATCAAAGAATACTGAATAAAGCAATTTCCACAAAAGTATTAACCAACACAACTGTTTTCAACACTGATAAAAATCTGAAATGTTTCTTGAGCAGTAAACCAGCATATTAGAATGATTTCTGAAGGATCATGTGACACTGAAGTAATGATGCTGAAAATTCAGCTTTGTCATTATAAGAATAAATAAAATTTTTAACTATACTCAAATAGAAAACCTTAATTTGAAATGTTGAATATGTCACAATATTTCACAAAAAACAGCTTTTGGGAAGCAATAGAGACTTCTTTCCTAAACTACAATGACAACAAAAATCTTACTGAAACACTAATGTGTTTAAGGTCCCGCTTAAGACATAGGCCTTTAAAATGAACATCATAATCTGATGCAAAAATAGTGTTTTTCCCAGGAAAGTATTCATGGAGCACTAATGAGGACCGGATTATTCTTATTTTGAAAACTAGGGAGAAGTGGGAGCTTAACTCAGAGGTATGCTCTTGATCTCTTGATGACTATGGTTCAGAAAGGATCTCTTAATTGATGATAGACTTCTCTTTAAAGGAAACACAACTGCCAAAATATGGGAGATAAACACGATTAAGAAAAGTTAAGCTCCATGAAATGACTTCTTGATCATCTTTGACACATGGATGACTTTCAGAGGAGAGGATATTTTTACCCTCACTTGCAAAAGCATTAGTAACGGATACAAATAAAAACTCTTTAAAATGTGAACAAAAAAGTAGAGATGCACCATGACGGATGTAGTGTGTTTCATACCTGGAAAAGCGGGCCGACGTCCACATCAAACCCAAGGTCTGCGAATCCAGTGGCGATGACCTTTGCTCCTCTATCATGACCGTCCTGCCCCATTTTGGCTACGAGCAGACGGGGATTTCTGCCTTCATGCTTTTTGAACTGTACGATTCTGAGAAACAAAAGCACACGGGATGATACCATCAACATACTAAATAAGATGATGTTTCAAACACTTTTATGGTGCTTCCATGTCATTTTTTGAAGCTTAACATTTTTCACAAATGGGTTTTGAACAACATGAGAGTGTGTAAATATATATATATATATATATATATATTTTGGGGTGAGCTATTCCTTTAAACGAATAAACTTGTGGTTGGTTACTTCATAGATTTTTCTTTAAATAAATAACTTACTTTTTTTTTTTCAATAATTGAAATAAAGCCATTTTCGGTAATTGAAATAAAACTGAAACAAAATAAATATAAATATTAGTTGAAGTACTAAAATTACAAAAAAGAAAAGAAATCAAGCTATATCGATTTTTTTATAATCTGCTAAAACTTCAACGAAAATTAAAATTGAAAGTATATTAAAAAAAAGCATATAAAAATACCAAAAGAACACTTCCTCTTACTAAACAAACTTTACTAAATCTGGGGTAAAACAAAGGTCTGGATAATCAAGAGTATTTATGTATGTGTTTATAAAATGTGTTTATGTAATTAACTACAAAAGAAATTTAGCATAAAACTTTGAAATTACATGGTGCAAAATAATTCCCCGTAATGTAATGTACAATGTACCATATGAGTCTGAGATGTTTAGGTTGTAAGATCTGGATCTTTTGAAAGTTTTGTATTAAATATTTATAGTGTAATGTTTGATATGTACTGTCACACTCTCATCTCATCTAATCTGTCACATTGTGGCGGGTAGACATGCTTTAATCTGACTGCAGAAAATCCATAAGACACACAAATACAGAGATATAGTGGAATCTCAGAGCTTTTCTCTGTCTAAGCCATCCTGATTTGTCATCAATTCAGCAGCGATTTAAAGATAAACCCAGCTGGTGCTTTATGAAAATAACAATCATGATGCCGTAAGGGTCAAAAGGAAGACATCACAGCGAGTTATGGGGTCAGCTCAAGAGCAAATAAAAGATTAAATATCGTCACAGTGTTATTATTGTTTAATGCAACATTTGACCTCTTTTGGAGTGTTAATGAGCAGGATATACCATAGAGTGCGTTTCCCAACCACTGTGCTGGTACCCTGACAGGTTGTAAAGTCAGGTCCATGGAAAATGATCAAATTCCAAAAAATAAGGAAAAATAAATGCTACAAATAAGAATATATCATCGCTGTCAAGCCAAAACCTCTCGAAGCTCTATATAACGAATGCTATTGGTCATCCTTTACGTTCATATGTGGATTTTAACCAATGAAAAGCACTTAATAAGACGCTTAACCTCATAATTCCATTGGCTCCTCAACCGGTCAGTCAAAACTCCACCCGACCATATTGTGCCATCAGCCCATTTTACAGCTGGTTTCACGGCTGTCACAGAGGATGTGTTAAAGCGGACATAGATATTAGAGATAGCCTATAGCCTACTGCCCTAACAAAAGCCACATTTTGAGCATAGATTTTTATTAATTCATGCACATCCATACTCTCATCATTTTCTTCTTAGTAAAATGGCAGTAACGTACGGAGCCCGTAAAGGGACGTGGTGGTGGAAAATACACACACACATACACACACATCACTTTTGGCCACTAATACACATTTTTTCATAATATACTTTTACATTTTCTATTGTCATACAATATATATTACTATATATGAAGAGTTCAGATGCAAAAGCCTCTAAATGCCATTTTAAATTTTCTTCTTTAATGATGATTTTTATCAAACTTGTATAATTAAGTTCAGTAATTTCACTCAAATAACAATTAATAGGTAATTATCATTGCCATTTAAGTGAAATCACTGAACTTAAATATACAAGCTTGATAAAAATCATCATTCTAGAAGAAAATTTCAAATGGCACTTAGAGGCTTTTGCATCTGAACTCTTCGTATACGGATGTATGTAAGCATTTATGTATACATGCATGCATGTATGTTTTTAATTATGTCAACTCCTTTCCCCTAACCTCGGATGAAAGAAGTTGGATGGACACCTGGACTAGTAAGCAATCTTGGGGGTTTTTTGTCCACTTATTTGCACATGCTATTCATTTGATTTACAGCTTTTAGCATACTATAGAGAGCCTAAGTCCCGCCCCTCCGCTTCCGGCTCATGGGACCTTATTTCGGAAAAAATATGAATGGTAGTCAATGGCGAGAGACAACTTATCTTTTTATTCCGTCTGAACTGTGGCCTCAATTACACATATGATGTTTGTCAATTTAAAAGATAATTCTGAAAGTCAAAAACGTCACAGTTTGTCATAAAACAGAAGGGTAACATTTAGTTTTATGTGAAAATCGCTCTATGAACTACATCTCCCGGGAAGCGAAACGAGATCCGCTGCTCGTGTGTGTGTGCAGTCTGGTACAAAACACTCAGGTATGACGGCGTAACGTTACGATTATAACGTAAGACTGTAGAAACAATGACAGACAATAGCCTCAGTAAAGTTAGCTTCATTCATTGAGAGAAAATGTGCGCCTTTTGGGGTTTGTAGTCTTTTTTCACAGTCTTATACCTCAACGGTTTTACATCAAACTGCGACTTTCTTTACTTTAAAATGTATCTTTTAAATTGACAAACATCATATGTGTAATTCAGGGCACAATTCAAACGAGATCAAAATATTTGTTGTCTCTCGCCATTGACTACCATTCAATATTTTTCCAAAATAAGGTCCCTTGGTGGTCGACCGGAAGGGGAGGGACTTAGGCTCTCTATACAGAGGAATGAGTACAGGTCCAGGAAGTAGCACTCAGTTTTGGGAAGGCGAATTTGCAAACTCCTACCTATTATGCGCCAGCGATATCTCCTCGTGCTCGCCGAACTCGCTGCGGTACGCTCCGCTCACCATGCGCGTGCTGGCCTTGTGCTCCCCGAAAACTGATTTCATGGCATCTGTGATCTCCCCCACCGAGCACCTACAGAAAACAAAAGAAGCCTTTAATCCACAGATTACCGCATTATAACATGCAACACAATTCCATTATTTTTGTTTGGATTGTTATATGATTGAATTTGTGTTTACAGTGCATTAAACAGGCAAGAATCGCATTCCATATGTTCAAAGAGTGTGATCCCCCGCAGAGAAACAGCAGTTTTCCACTAAGCTTGGTGAAACACAGACACGCGGCACTAACTCGAGCTCTTCCAGACAGACATCCAAAAGCAAGATAATATTTTTATAATATGAAGGAAAAGTGACAAATGATCTGAGTGACAATGTCTCAATAAGGTTTATGTAGGGGTGGGAGATGTGACAAAAATCTTTAAATCATGATTTATTTCACAATAACATATATCACAGTGTCTTTAATTTTACTTATGATATCAACATTTTTGATGCCATTGAAAAACTATAACAAAGAAACTCACAAGCTTACTGAAGACGAGTAAACAATCAGTGATAAAAGAAAGCAATACAATAGGGCAATAGGACAAAACTACAAAAGACAAACATGAAATAGACCTGCCTGAAAAACTAGAAAGCACTAGAAAAGAAAAACTACATGAATTGTATAAAGTAATTAAATGAACAAAAAACACTAGTTTTTACATAGTTTTCACAGTGAAAATTAAATGTACATGTATTTATATCTTATTAAAGTTACAACGTTAATTCAGTCAAGATCAATGCGTGATTTTCTCATTTTCTTTTATGGTTAGATTTACATTGACACAGACAACAGAAGTTATATTAGTCTGCTGTCTATTTAAGATCAAATACATAGATATGTATTTAAAGGCTAGATGTGTTACGGCGGAGTTTCCATCCTCATCTCCGGCGGCCATCTTGTCACAGACAAGCTGATGTAAGATGAGTGGTCAGCACGAACACAAATACTCTTATCTCGTTGAAATCTTGATGGATTTACAAACGGTTTGGATTCTTACAAACGTTATTAACGTGGCTATAATTATCTGGATGATTATTTATTTATACACTTTTTATTCATAAGTATGCAGCGTCATAACTACATCTCTGACGTTTATAACGAAACAAACCATTTGAAAATCGGTAGAAAATTGAGCAAGTTATGGTCATTTAAATAGTACATGTACCATTAACACAATGTTACGAGTGAGCGAGCTGACTGTGACAAGATGGCCGCCAGGTGCAGATGTCGACCTCCGTTGGCCAGCAGCGTGAACAACTTATCTAGCCTTTATATAGATATCTATGATCAAATGCATGGGATCCAAAATACCGTTACACACAATTTCTTTCTCAACTATTTAAATTCACTTAAAGTCCCAGTGTAGTCAATCATTTTATCTCTTAAAAATCAACTGTGATCACCAAAATGAAATATATAATTGTTTTTTTCTCAAAAAAATAAAATAAAAAAATGTTCATGCCTTAAAGTGGCTTGAATGTAACTTTACACCCTTGCCTCATTTATTATACGCGGTTCTATGAATATGCAAATAAGCCCCGCCTCCACTCACTCGTACCAGCTTAGAGATCCACTCGTTGACCTGATTGGTTACAAGGTAGTTTGTGACGCCAGAAACACCAGTGATTTCAAACTGTGTTTTTGAGACTTTCTTTGGTTCACTGCAGTTTTAAGGAGAAAATACTCAGCGATGGTGCTGACTTATGAATTTGAAAAACTTAAAAGCTTGATTTCCACCACAGGGGGACTTAAACTACTCGTGAAGTTAGCATTTTGTCACATAAGCTTATGTATTTGAACGTTGAACTCAGTTCAGTACTCGCTCTATTATCGTATACTATAACTCACTCTACCAGTTGACAAATTTCTACTGGTTTATTGCGTCTACCTGCATATCGCCCACCCCAAGTATAATCATAACAAACTAAAACCATTAAAAAAATACCTTCTTGACTATGAGGGAAAAACAGAGAATATAGCGTGTGCAGATGGTTAGATGAGAGACATCACACCTGCACTTTGCTCGTCTTCCTGTCGCTTCGAATCATGAAGATGGACGGCAGGACTCTGTACTATTTGCAAAATAGAGCTGCAAGTTTCTTTGTGACAGATTAATATTCATGGGAAAAATTAGATCAAGACTAATAAATAATAAATGCGCACAATACATGATAAATAATTTGTGATCTAATGAATAATAAATGAAACACTGGATGACAATGTTATGCAATAAAGAAGACAGTTCTGTATCGCAAAACTGCATTTTCTCCAGATTTGCTGAATGTGTGAGAGGAGCTTGCATGTGCAGACGCAAACGATGCAAAATAGGTTATGCCAATAAGTTACACCCAAACATTTAGAGTTAAGGCCCAACAACAACAAAAAATGATTATACAGTCCCTCCAGAAAAACGCGATTATGCGATCGCTGAATTCAATGCAAAATCAGCCAAAGTCCGCATATTTATGCGGGCCCGCATTTTTTCAAATACGCCGCACTTTCGCCTCATAAATTGCCGATTTCCGTGTAAAATATGCGGGGTTTGCATAATTTCATAATCCTCGCATTTTCGTTGCAAAAAAAGTCACATGTATCTTAGCAGAAAGTTGAAAAATGTTGCGTTTGCTTCACACAAGAGCAGCCATTTCCTCCTGTTTCCATGGGAACATTATGAAGTGACGCAATTACGCGACGCCTGACAGACTCACGGAGGCGATTGACATCTCACAAATCGAACTCGTATAACTGTCACACGTTCTACCGTCACATCGTTACTTAATAAACAACGTTCGAGGCGCATATAAAACACTGCAGAGAGTTCAACAGGGAGCGCGCAGCTCTTAAAGGGGCCACACCTTATTTACACTCGTTACAGTCTGAAATAAAACAAGATGAGAAATTAAATATTCCCAGCACTTTCTATGATGTAGTATGCTTGCTTATCAAAGGAAGTAATAAGAAATGACTCTTACACTAGCCTATTAAGAACAGGATGTTGGGGAATCACTTTATTTCTCTTTTTCATCAAACCGCAATTTTTGCAAGTTCCCTCAATTTTTGCAAATTCCTGCAATTTCATCGCATAAAATTGCATAAATATCCCGCATATTCCATCGCTTTTTTAAAGAAAACGGGCGACGTAATCAATCAATTTTTGCCCTCAACAATAAAAAAAAAACTCCGCGTTTTTCTGGAAGGACTGAATACTATAATGGTAAATGTTATATATAAATCGCAAATTTTTTCAAAAATTTTTGGAAATTACCACCACAAAATCAGTCATTTTGATCGCAAAAATCACACAAAAAAATCGTGAAATCCTGGAGGGACTGATTATAATAAAAACTAGTAAATGCTTGAGTTATTTGACAGCCAATCAGAATCCATTCTGCTTTAGTACTTTTATAATTCATCAGCTAGGAAAAAAACCTTCTCTGTGCCATTATAGTTGTGGTGTGAACTCAACTATTATGTAATATTTTTAAAACTACATCTTAATCGTTATAGTTATCGTTCTTGTTGTGAACAGGCTTTTAGCGGTTGGAATAAACCTTTTGTGAGTGTGTTTGTGTTTTCAACTGTGAGTTTCACCCAGTTTCCAACGCCCTCTGCATCTGGAAGTCATGTAGGGAGACTCACCGGGCTCTCGCAGCCTCCACAGCGAGCTCCAGTAGGTTTCCATCTCTGGTGCGTGCACACTGCTCGATCGCTGCCAAGCACCTCTTCGCCGCCTCTGCATCTCTGCTCTCTCTGACCTGCAATGCAATCATTACCATCCTCATTACCATCTGCAAACACTGACCATGCATGATCCATAAAAACATACAAACACATGCAATCTGTATGGAGTGTATACTATAAACAACATGGGTGACATTTAAAATCATGCGGATGGAGGTGTGGGAGAGCATCAAAAACGGGTGAAAACAGATTCAGGATACAGCATTTAGTGCAGAATATGATTTTTATAACTAAACTAATTGCTGTAAATGGGGTGAACACGTTGTGAAGGCAGTGAAAGACAGAAGGTACTGTGTTCATTCACATCCTCTAGCTTGTGCTAATATTGTGCAGAAATAGTTAATTTAATAAAGGAAAATAATAAAAGAGGATCATCTGACTGGTGTGTGATCTTTATGCAATACCTTTGGCTAAAAAGGAATCCCTTTCAGGGTTGTTTAATAATCAAAATAATTAAATATAATAATTTAAAAAATATATATTAAAAATCATTTTCAGTAATTGAAATATATATATATATATATATATATATATATATATATATATATATATATATATATATATATAAAAAATAACAAAATTACTAAAACTTCACTTTTTAAAAAATAAAAATAAAAAGTTAATTCAATACATTAATAAATACTATAAGAGCACTTAAATAATGACAAACCCCAAAGTAATAATACTGATTCCTTTGCAGAATCTTCATAACATACATTATATGTTCTCTTATAATATTAGATATTAATATTAAAAAGCTAGTTGCAAGTTCAATATAAGTTGAGCTCTATCAGTTGAATTTGTGGCATAATGTCCATAATCACATATAATACTTGTATCTTTTTCAAAATGAAATAAAATATCTCAAATAAAATAATTATGGCAAGTACACCTATTGATTTTGAGGGTTTAAACATAACAAATGTGCTTGAAATGTTGTGTATTTGCGATATGGCAGACTTCCATTTACTGTACACATATTTGCTGTTCGTTTTCCCAACATGGAGCCTACTATTTTCCAAAGTACCCAACATCACCCCACTCATGCAGTACATACTTTCTGAACTGAAGATGCCAAATGCTTCCAGATCAAACAAACCACCTTCAAATATTTGAGCCGTCACTGACGGAAACTTTAAATTTTACATTATAGCTAATTCATGCATTTACATTTTCAACATCAATATACCGACTTGTGATCACACGAGGAATTCCCAAGCAACGTGCTGTCGACCTGCATTTATCATCAAACTTCAAACTGATGTTTATTTCAAAAGTGTATTTCTTAGTGTGACAACAGACAAAACAACCTGCAAGAAAGACTTCACTCCAGAGAAAGGTGTGATTTGAACATGCAAAGTTAGATCACATCAAACTCCTCTACACAGTCATAGAAAACATGCAGCACACACACATACATGATTAGATCTTCACAAACAGCCATGCATTTATTTGAATCATTTGAGTCGGGCGACAAAAGACACTGCATGTGGTCTGATGTATGAGAGAAACGATTATTAGGAACCTTTTTCCTGCTCGATGGGAATGCAAACTTCACAACACTTGTATTCAAAATTATTCAACCCCCATTGCAAAATCAGGCTAATTGGCTAAATTTACATACTTTCAGCTGTTTGCGGTGAACAAAAAGAAGTTATTGAAAGATGCATCTTCAGTTGAATGTGGGGGAAACCACTTCTAATTCAATTACTTTTGTTTGATTAAAAAGTCAGTACATTTTGCCAATGAGGATTGAATAATTTCTGCAAGACAATCAGCGAATCACTTGTTCATTTCCATGCCAAACACACTGATTCACTAAAATGATTTGGTCAACCATAAGCCTTCATCACCCTGCTATTTTGCAATGGCCAACCGACTGCACAGTATCCTCTACAGAGTCATCGCTGAAAGCTCATGAGATATATTATTAATCCTTTGAAGGGAAAGATAAATGCAATCTAATATCTAAGCATTCTATCGAATTTGATGCAGGAGATCAAATGATGAGCAAATGAAATGCATTTCAGTGAATCCACTTAAAGGAGTGGATTTAAAATCCCTCTTATTGTATTATATAATGAATTGGAAATGATAGTTTTCTTAAAACCAGTGTATCTATTCTGGTATTTATATAACAGGGAATGTCTTCATTTGGTATCTCTTACTAAAGGGTCGGACCTGTGTCAGGAATGCAGTCACATTTATACTCTGAAAGAAGGGATACATGAGTAAACAACACTGTGTACTTGTTTTGTAATTAATTTCAAGTTAAAAAAGATAATGTTTTTAAAGCTACACTGTGTGATTTTTACCACCATCTAGCGGTGAAAAGGTATATGACCATCCAGTGAATATTAGTTTCCGATTTTGTTTTAACTCCTACGGTGGCCAATGTAGTCCAAGATTAACATGGCTTCCAGTTCGACCTCGTCCATGAGTGTTAACTCAAACATAAACGTGAAAGGCGAAGCTTGAATTAATGGGTGTGTCCCTCTTTGGCTAATGTACTTTCAAGGGCCAGTTGTTCAAAACATTTAATTTGGGATTTGGAAATCCCATTTTGTCCTATCCAGGATCAGCTAATCCGTCTTACTTTTATGCCGGTTTTTCAAAGCAACATTGGACTGGACCACCCTGATCCAGATACACAGTTTTCAGGATTAGCAGTGCTCTAAATGGGACAACATATCACAATGTGGGCTACCAGCTATGTAAAGAACAGGTAGAAGAGCCAACATGGGGTCACTGTAAGTGTTTCTTATTTTGAGACAAAACACAAATGGGGACACGATCATTTTTATTTTCTTTTTACTTTACTATACTGAATAACTTAATTGTTAGCCTTTATCACTGTTACAACGGTTACACAAGTCAAGTGCAAAATATAAATAAAAGTATATACACTAAATGATACAAATGTATTATTTGACCAATTTTAAAGTTTAACTATATTTTCTTCCTAAAAACCTTGAAAATCCACATTTTCTTCCACCTTGAAATCCTACCCCCTGTTGGGATCAGGATAATCCTGTTTTTTTTGGATCAAAGTTATCCAAATCCCACTGACAAGTTTTGAACAACGCAAACTGAAGGTTTGATCCAGATTAAAACTAGGATTGGATTCCCTGATCCAATCTGATTTCAGATTCCTTCTTTCCCTTTTGAACAACCCATTTTCAAGATTTGATCCAATCCGATAACCAAAATCCGATCAGCTTACCTTTGAACAACTGGCCCCAAGATGGAGGGGCAACATGGCGACCGACATTAGAACCCCTTACCCGTATGTATTTTCAATGGCATATTATACACTCATGAGAATACTTTATTACTTGAACGAAGTAAATATACATTAATGAGCACATACTGTATATTTTAGAAAGAACTAAGTGTTTTTAGCTAAGAATAAACTAAAAGAGTTACACAGTGTAGCTTTAAATGACATAATATGCGTAAAGAACAGAATACTATGTTTGGATGTTGCTTAAGTTATCTATTCTATATCATTTGATAATCTAATTATCCATATGTAAGCTAAGTATTAGTGTTAGTTTGAGGCTGGATCCATTTTCTTCAACCAATGGAAGTGTGGAGAACTTTGTCTTCAGAAACTTTACCTCCAGGTCCAGATGCATTAACTAGTTTGACCAGGTACAGGTACAGTTCTACGGACGTTTTGCCCTCCAGATCTCCACGGCAGTCATGCAAGCATCATAATTCTTTTTTTCAAAATTGCTTCAACTAAATTTAATAAAAACTGCAAATGTATATATATAAAAAAATAATGAAAACTGAACACGTGTTATTTTTACAAATCACAACTATTTAAAATCCAATTACCGCAGCTCAAGACTGACTTTCTTTTGTCCAAATCACTCCAACAGCCCTAAATATAATTCTACATTTTTCTACGTCAATGTCTTTTCTCAACTCCACAATACATTCTCTGCCTCAGAAGAATAAAACGATCAATTATGACCCTTTTAATGACGGACTTCAAGTGCTCGATTGAATTGAAGAGCTTGATTGAGATTAGGTAACTTCACAGAGTGCTCGGTTGGGAACGGACCATACGTGACTATTTCAGATCATGTCAATACGGATGAAGGCACTCGACTTCGAAATCCGTGCTGTGAGTCATTGCCGGAGGGAACTAACCTTCTGCAGCTTTTCAATCTGCTTGTTACGCACAGCTGTGTTGTCGATGGAAAGCACGTCGACGGATTCTTCCTTCTCCAGGCGGTACTTGTTGACCCCCACGATGACCTCAGAGCCTATAGCGAGACGGAGAGAGTGCGAGAGGGCATCAGTAGCAGAGCCTAAAAAATGAAGGGCAACACTAGACACCTGTATCTGAAATAATGCATAACAGCTTCAAAGATCTCTGAGCATGCCCTGTAGGTAAAGATCAGAGGGTACACATTTAATGGGCTCCTCTCACCTCATTATGAGGCGAGGATAATCATCCATATAGAAGCGAAAGCTCACAGGGTGTGTCCTATTACGTACAGCACTTGTTCATTAAACTCAAGCCTGGAGGGATATCATTGCAATTTGCAAACGGGTGGTCAGAGTTTTGGCTATTGGAATCAAGTGTAGTTTTAATCTGAATCAGAATGAGATTTATTGAAGTATATCCAATGAATTTGTCTTTAAAATAAAACACACTGAATAAAAAGTCAGTGAATATAGAATAAAGAAATATATATAATTACTCTGGGGAATGTGAATAAGATAAAAGGATATGTTAGACAAATATAAGTCTGTTTGGTATTGCACAAGGGTTGCAATAGTCCATGTTACATACGGTATTATTTAGGGCAAAAACCACCCAGGGAGAGTGAGAGGGAAAATTCAGAACAGCGATGATTCTTACATTAGATTTTTAAAATGTATTTATTTAAAAGGGACAGTGCATATTAATGGACATCAATGTAAATATACCAGAATTAGCCCAAAGGCTATTTTACATCTGCAGTCACCTCGTCAGGTCATCACAGTACAAAGTAACACAGCTAAACATTCAAACTGAATACGATACAACACAAAAAGAAGACGCCACCGTTTTCAACAACATATTATAAAGACACCAGTAAGCAGATAAAGCATCTAGTAATGTTCATGTGCTATTCAATGTGCATTAAGTACATTTTGAATATGTTAAAGTGCTATTTAATCCAGTAAAGTGCTGGATCTGGTATGGGAAACATACATAAATTATAAAACAGTGAACAAACCCATACACATAAAACACAACAAAGTCAGACAATTTGATGTGTCTTCAGCCATTGTTTGAGTTGATCCTTAAAGTTGAGTTGTTTCTTTTCATTCATGTGAATTAGCTTGGAAGTCATCTATACTATTAAATATTTAAGCTTAATTGAGATTTAATTAATATTTTTATCAAATGTAAGCTTGTTTTTGCAATTTTGTTAATTCATGTTTTTTTTTTTTCATTTCATAGTGAACTGTTATTTTATTTTTGTGATGTTATTATATTTTATTTTAGTAATGACATTTTTTTATGGTTTTAGTTTGAATTTTAGCTAACTTTAACAACCCAGCCCCTAAAATATGATCATTTTTTGGCAGGTTGACACTACCTTCACAAAATCTGGGATAACTTTTTCACCAATGATACTTTAAATTGATCAAAAGTGATAGAAATCTTTTATAACATTATAAATATGTTTACTATTGAAAAATGTACTCATATCAGAATGCATAATAGAATCAGCATATTAGAATGATTTCTAAAGGATCATGTGACGCTGAAGACTGGAGTAATGATGCTAAAAATTCAGTTTTGCATTACAGCAATAAATTACATTTTAAAATATATATTCAAATACATTTTTTTCTTAAATTGAAATAATAGTTCACAATATTACATGTTTTACAGTATAAATGCAGCCTTGTTGAGTATAAGAGACTTTTTTAGTGAACATGTAAAATTTGGAAAACAAAATTGATGACTCACCCTGCACTACATAGATTTGTCCAATTAAATGCCTCTGACATATATAGCAATTGTAAGTCGCTTGGGATAAAAACGTCAGCTAAATGAATAAATGTAAATGTAAACCACGTGCAAATTCATAAGTCAACACCATCGTTGAGTTTTTCTCCTTAAAACTGCAGTGAACCAAAGACAGTCTCAAAAACACAGTTTGAAATCACTGGTGTTTCTGACGTCACAAACTACCTTGTAACCAATCAGGTCAATGAGTGGATCTGCTGGTGCAAGTGAGTGGAGGCGGGGCTCATTTGCATATTCATAGAACCCCGTATACTAAATGAGGCAAGGGTGTAGAGTTGCATTCAAGGTATTTTAAACATTAAAACATTATAAAATATGTAATTTGGTGATATAAGAAGTTTTAAGGGATACAATTATTGACAGGGGGACTTTAAAAAAAAGAGAAAGGCTTTCTGAAAACTTTCTGGAAAATAAAGAAATGTAAACCCAGAACAAGTGAAGTGAATGACAGGACAGAAGATAAATGAAAGGCTGGTTCATTCATACATATTTCACCACACATGCACATGAGTAAAATCCATCGAGGGCCCTCAAGATCGACTGTCTGGGGCCTTAACAAACCCGAGGAGCTTCAAACATCTGATGAAAGCCCAATCTGGTTTAGTTTCTGTTTGAAATGTTGCTTCTTGCATCTTTCAAGAGCCCTGGGTCCATTCAGTAAAATATTTACACAAACATCCAAGACCAAACTGAACATCTTAGATTTGAAATAAAGTTTTAAGACTCTGAATTAGAAATATTTCAGGTAGTTTAGCCCAAGCACTGGTTTCATTAAACCAAAAAGAAAATGATTGTTGTTTTTTTCAATTCAACTTTTACCTCAAATTGTTATGCTAATGAAATAAAGTTGAGAAAAAAAAAGCAAAATACTTCATGCAGAAACTTCAATTTTCTCTCTCATTCTTGAGACCAGTGCGATAATAGGCTCTTAGAAGATGTGTGTGTGGTTCATTCATGGCAGGTATAGCTAAAGCTTCCACCACTTCATTAAAGCGATCATTTATTTACACAGTTTCTCTCCTCCCAGAGTCCATCAGGACGCATTAGAGCGGCTCCAGCAGTCTTTAGCGATAACTGTGAGGCGTTCACCCAAAGAGAACATCACTCGTGCTAGCCTACAGCCACTAAAATATCCAGCTATGTGGCATCTGTGGGACATTTAAATTATGCAGAACTCCTCGGAGGAAGAGCCACGTGCAAAACATTATTACCTGATGTGAAGCAACATTCGATTTAAGACATCAAACTTAAGGCCTCAGGACTGGAAATAGAAGCATGCATGTGGAAATGAAAATGAAAAGTTTATCATGGAGGCATTCGGCATAATGGTTATTGTGTGCGTGTCATGCATGTTAAAAGACTGCCCCCTAGTGGCACTGTATTTCTCAATCAGCAAAGCCAATTAATGCATCAGTCAAGTTTTACCAATAACATGTCAATGTTTGAGATCTTGAATTTAGCTTTAAGACTACACAGACAGAATGATCAATAAAAAAAAAAAAAAAATCATTGTTAATATCTCTGCATCTGCAGTTCTGGTTCACTATTGATCAGAGCATGATGCGACTGCCATCTGTTACTCAGTGTCACCAGAAAAATCTACTTTAAAACAACAACAGCAGATACCACAAGATTTAAGACCACTAATTTAATTAGTCCAAGAATTTACATTAATTCAGCCATTTTCTGGTTTATGATTGTTTCAATTTTTATTTAAAAAAAAGTATAGCTTTAAAATGTAATAATTAAAGTATTTTTCTAGATTGCAAGTCAAGTGACATGGGCAAATATATATATTAAAAAAATCTAATCTAATAGTATATAAAAATAGCTATTATTTTCAATGAAATATTTGTATTAATACAATACAGCAGAGAGCAATGCTAACATTTCAAAGCAGAGCACATTTCTGATATCGGTTAACATTTCCTTTTTCAATTTTAAAATTCCCTGCTATTTCTCGGTTTTCAACGCCCGTGAAAATGCAAAATACTGATGCTCGTCAAGACAGTTTCAATTCCTTCCAGGCAATTGTGTTCCAATGCCTTTTATAGAAATCTAATATCTGAGCCTGTCACACTGATAACACACATAATAAACAGAGCAAATCCAATAGGGTCCTCACACCGTCAGTGCCCGGTTCCTAATTACCTTCGAGACAGGTTGAATTACTTCTATTGAGTTCAAAATGAACAGATGCCACCCCAAAATCACACCCTACATTCAAAAACGTCCCCAAACGTTGCTGATTTTCCATGGCAAGTGTGTCAGTACTTCTGAAAAATATCTGTCACCAGAGTGCAGGCGTGTGATTGATGTCTCCACAGCGGGCGAGAGGATCCTAACGTGACATTTGCCTCAACACCCACTCAGTGCTTATTATCTATTTATTGTTAAAGAAGATGAGATGTCAAATCCTCTCTGTAAATATCACTGAAGCAAACCCTCTCAGAGTCAATCATCAGCTGCATCAATCACTTCCTGAAATGAAAAATGTCACCGCTATCCTCCTAGCATCCTGTGGTGATGATGCTTTTTTAAAGCAGAGACAGTTTCAACTTTAGTTTTTTGGGTAAGAGTGGAAGCGGCCATTTGTAAATGTGTTCTCCAGTGTTCTGCTATAGAGCCCAACCGATAAAGGATTTTGAAGGCCGATACCGATACAAATATTTTTGGGTTTTAAAATCCGATATATCGGCCGATATTATTATTTTTTTATTAAATATTGTTGGATTTCACACACGTGTAAAAGAAAAGCTAACTTTTCTGCACAAGATACAATTGATAATTTTTCTCTATGTCTAAATGTTCAGTCCTCGCAAGTGTAACTTACATTTAACAATGCAGGGACTGTAACTAGAGATATGCTAGTTATAAATACAGTAATCATTACTTTATTTAGGCAGAAAAAGTTCATTGTGGTTTCCAAGCTCATCAATGTTAACGTTAGCGTTCTTCCACTGATGATAGTGGCATTAGCTAGCTTTGTGGTTAGCTAGTCTATGATGAGCCCTAATTTAACAATAGATAACATCATACTGCAAATTGTAAAACATACATTTTCAATATAACAGGCCAAGGAGAGATGATTGAAGCGTGTTTTGTCCGTTTTTTATTTTATTTTTTAAATATTCATTTATCAGCCATTATAACTGCCGATACCGATATTTTGGAAAATGACTAATATCGGCCGGCCGATATATCGGTCTGGCTCTAGTGTGATATTGCAAACTCTTTTAATATATTTTAATGTATTGTTGTAAACATAGACACATTGGTTTTTAGTGCAAATAGTTTTACTATTTACAACAATTTGTCTCGTTATTTCCCTGTAGCAGCTAATGAATCGGAAGTCTCGCGCATTCACACAAAATAGCTTAAGGAGAATGTTGTTGAAAAATTACACGATCCTAGCCAAGGAATAGAGTAGAGCCAGACCGATATTATCGGCCGATATTAGGCATTTTCCAAACTATCGGTATCGGCAGTTATAATGGCCGATAAATGAATATTTCAAAAATAAAAGAAAAACGGACGAAACACGCTTCAACCATGTCATGAGTGTTGGAGTTGTACAGTATAGTTTGTCCTCCATAGGGCACTCTACACTGTCCTTGTTGACAACACTCATTGAGTTGGTCACGACATACATTGCTTGAATAACAATTAAAAGAACATCTCCATCAGTTCTCTTAACTCAAATAAGCATGACAAAATTTGACTATCATGTCCAGTTTTGTTGCTGTTAAATAAGCCGAGACTGAAGAGGAATTAGCTAGTTACGTCACGTTACATAGTTGACTGACTGTCCTTTTAACTTTTGACAATGTGACTGAAGTTTTTTCCTCAAAAACCTTATTTTCTTAGAAGAAAGAAAGACATGAATATCTTGGATGATGTGGGGGTGAGTACATGATCAGGAAAATTAAATTCTGAAGTGAACTAATCCTTTAACGCATGTGACTGGCTGAGGTCACTTCTTTTGGTCATGAATGTTTTTAAAAGTAGCACTACATAGTTAAATGAGACATTAGTCACATGTCCTGGGCTGTATGTGTGCAGGCTTGTGTGTTTGAGTGTTTTGCTTTGGTACCTGAATCAATGCGCGCTTGTCTGCGGGCGGCACATTCCTCGATGCGCAGCTTGGGAATTCCCTCGGCCACAGCGCGAGCCATACCTCCCATTTCCTCAATCTCATTGATGAACTAAACAAGACACAACGAGAACAGAATAAAAATACACAATCACATATAAAGCTAGACCTTAAGCAACAAATCGGAGTGTTTAAAATAGGAATAATTCAAGCAACTACTTATTTTCATAAATCTAAGAAATATGACGGATAAATGATATGGCCGTCCGTTAATTATTATTTTTATAATTATTATTAATACGCATTAAATAAAAATGTAGTGATTTTCATTTGAAATTATGCAGTAGTAATAATAATAGTACTAATATCCATACAATTAATTTAATTTAACACATGTATTAATTAATAAAATATATGAAGCGAAGCTAAATAACATTTATTTATAGTGCTTTATGCAATACAGATTGTTTTAAAATTAGTTTGTTAATTTAATTTGTAAATTAGTTAGTTGTAAAAATGTTATACATCAGCTCTACTTCATATACAATTAAATATTGTTTTAACAAAACAATAAAACAGATTCATTCATTTTTATTTCTATCGTCACTTTAATTAAATATTTATTATTTTATTACCATATTTAAAATGCATTACGTAACATTTTTCTGTACAAAAATAATAATTTGTATTTGCCATTTTGGCATGATTTGCCATCGTGATTATTAATAGTAGTAATTATAATATTAGTATAGATTTATAATACTGGCAATATCATATCAGTTATTAGCCAAAACTTCAAAATAGGTATCAGCCAAAATTTCTACAGCCTGTGTGTGTTGTCATTAATCATTTCATTATGGGCTGTTATTAAGTGTTTAATTACAGATCTATATAATATATGTGCATATATATATATATATATATATATATGAAGAGTTCAGATGCAAAAGCCTCTAAGTGCCGTTTGAAATGAATAGGATAATTACCTATTAATTGTTATTTAAGTGAAATTACTGAACCATTTCAAATGGCATTTAGAGGCTTTTGCATCTGAACTCTTCATATATATATATATAATGTAAAGTCAAGTGGATTAATCAATATGCAGATAAATGAGGGGAGAAAATCCATTAACACAGATTACCAATTAAATACATTTGTCACCACTGATTACAATAGTTGTGATGCATAACATTAGACATCCAGACGGTTTATATTATATCAAGGATTATAATGAGCGGTTCTCTGTGGTACGAACCGTGAGCGCCGAGTTGTACACGTCATTGGTGAGGGCCTCCATCATGTAGGACCCACCCCAGGGGTCAGCCACCTTCGGGATGCCCGACTCCTCCTGGATGATGATCTGTGTATTGCGGGCGATGCGGGCGCTCTTGACCGTGGGCAGACCCAGAGCCTCGTCAAAAGAGTTAGTGTGCAGAGACTGTGTGCCGCCGAATACTGCAGCCATGCCCTCGATTACGGTGCGGACCACATTGTTGTAAGGGTCCTGAAGGACACATGGGGTACATTTAATCAGGAGACCAGTCACAACATAACTATGGCAGGTTTTTGGATCAATGATATTTATTTCTCCTGGGGACGCGACAAGTGGCTACCCAGCATGACATCACAGAAATTGGAGAAAAGTAAATGGCAAAATGTCACATAGTCCCCATCAAAGATGCGAGTTAACACTGTTACGCTTTACTGCACCACCACGGCTTGTTTAACAAGCTACTGTCCATCATCTTTCAAAGAGAAGCAGCTGTAAACGTCACAGTACCTGCTCAGTGAGGGACCATCCAGATGTCTGACAGTGAGTTCTCAGCAGGAGGGATTTGGTGTTCTTGGGTTGAAACTTCTCTTTGATGAGTGTCGCCCACAGTCGTCGCGCTGCCCTCAGCTTCGCTATTTCCATATAAAAATTCATGCCGATGCCCCAGAAGAATGACAGTCTAAAAAGAGACCATGCAGAGTTATCACAATACTGTATATGAAACCTTTAGAAAAGTCAACATGTGATCAGCTAAAGACAAAAAAGAAGGGAAACCTGACCACGCCCCCAATGTAGATATTAGATGATCGCACTAAGCCACACTTTCCTCCCACCACTATGCATTTTCATTGTATTTTCATTTTAATGTATCAATTAAAATTGTATTTAAGAAACAGATTGATTAATTATATGCATTTCTAATACTATTCATATTATGATTAATGATGTAATTAATAATAGCAGTAGTAATAAATGTATTATTTTATTATCAATATGATTAGAACTTATTTAATATATATTGTGTAATATAATAATGTTAATAGTAATAATAATAATGTATTATTTTATTATCAATATGATTATAATTTGTATTTAATATCTATTGTGTAATATAATAATAATAAAAAAAATAGTAGTAGTAATAATAATGTATTATTTTATTATCAATATGATTACAATTTGTATTTAATATCTATTGTGTCATGTAATGTTAATAATAATAAATAATAATAATAGTAATAATGTATTATTTTATTATCAATATGATTATAATTTTTATTTAATACCTACTGTGTAATATAATAACGTTAATAATAATAATAGTCGTAGTAGTAATAATAATGTATTATTTTATTATCAATATGATTATAATTTGTATTTATGTATTAATATATCATTTAACATGTTTAATAATACTACTACTAATAATAATGTGTATACAATCAATAGTTTAATACATTTCATTAATAATTAATTACATTTCATTACTTAATTACAAAATTAAATATGAATGGATGTGTTTTTCTATTATTATTATTATAATTATCATCATTATGTATCAGTTATTTTATTATTAATATTATTACCATTATTGTTTAATAAGCATTGTGTAATATATTATTTCACATGTTTTTTATTATTTTAAATTTTTTATTTTTAATAATATACAATGCGTATAATACTAATATATTATAAGCAATGATAATATGGAATTGTAGAATTGTAGAGAGTTCTTAACCTGGGAGCGAACTCATCGATGGTGAGTCCAGCCTTCAGTCCGGTCCTGCAGTATTCCAGTCCATTGGCAATAGTGTAAGCCAACTCAAGGATGGCATCAGCGCCAGCTTCCTGTATGTGGTATCCACTGATGGAAATAGAATTAAACTTGGGCATATTCTGTAAGAAGACATTTCAATGTGTTAAACGGAGTAGAGGAGACTAAGAAATCAATCACACTTCAATATGTAAATATTACAAAGGCAACATCAATGTCCAGCATCATATGCTGAATATTATATCAATACAAGTCAGTATAAGATTCAAAATGAATCTTAATCTTCTTAAAAGTATGTTTTTAAAGTTCATAGATAGGGTTTAGTATCGTTTGAATTTGAACGATTCTGATTCCGATTCCGATTCCTTGTTTCGATTCCGGTTCCTAACGATTCTCAATTCCGATTCTTTTAAGAGGCAGGGTCAAAAAAGTTTAGCTAACCTTGCTAACCAACGGTCTTTCTGAAGGAAATAATCCTTTCTGAAAGAAATACTCCTTTTGTCACAAATTTTGCATTTTGCCGAGATTTCGTTATTTTTAGAAAAGTGAAGCCACACTTTGGACCGCCGACGTAAGCTACTCATGTTCGACTCGCGCAGTTATGCTAACACTTCCGGTAGACGCTTCTTCATTGGTGTTGTTCAGCAGTTTCTTCTTCCGCTCGGCGGACTGTGAATATCGAAACTAGGAATCGAAATTTTAACTTTTGAACGATTCCGGGAAAAACGAAAAGTTAGTCCCGGTTCCAATCGATACTCTATTCTCGATACCCAACCCTATTCATAGACAAAAAAGAAGTTATGTAGAAGGAAGAAATATAAAGAGAGAGAAAGGATGGCATCTATATGTCATGTCACACAAGCTGTACCTTTGAAGTGTAAGCGAAGATATCGGCGATGGCGTGCATTGACGGCTCTGGAGGGAAGATGTAGGTGTTTCGCACCATGAACTCTTTGAGAATGTCGTTCTGGATCGTGCCGGTCAGTTTCTCCTTGGGAACGCCTTGCTCTTCTCCGCTCACGATGAACATGGCTAGAATGGGAATGACGGCTCCGTTCATCGTCATGGATACCGACATCTTCTCCAGCGGGATGCCGTCGAACAGCAGCTTGGTGTCCTCTACGGTGTCGATAGCTACGCCTGCCATTCCCACATCCCCGTGAACTCTGGGATTGTCCGAGTCGTAACCTCTGTGCGTCGCGAGGTCAAAGGCCACAGAGAGGCCCTGCTGGCCCGCTGAAAAGGGAATTTACATGACTTTTATCTTTTTTTTTAATCAACTGAACCCCTTTTAACCTAAAATATTTATTTTAAGACCCTCTAGGATTTTAGAGGGTTGTATTCTCGTCACTTGATAAACTTATAGTTGAGCCACTGTTGTCACATGCAATATTTAAACATTTTCTTCATTGACTTTCTGGGCCGTCAAGTTTCAATCCCTTAGGCAGCCTATGTAGCAGTGATCCACCTCTCAAATTTAACCAAAAATAACTTCATTTGTGTTCCAAAGACAAACAAAGGTCTTACGGGGTTGGTACAGTATGGGGGTGATTAATTAATGACTTAATTTTCATTTTTGGGTGAACTATCTCTTTAACTCAAATTTTCTTGAGAGTGAACTGGTATATTTTTAATATTGTGATGTCATACCTTTAATATTGTCCCTGTAAAACTTGTTGCTTTCCTCTACAGTGCTGAAGCCGGCATATTGCCTGATGGTCCAGGGTCTGTAGGTGTACATGGTGGGATACGGCCCTCGGGTGTAAGGGAAGACTCCGGGCAGCTCATCTTCCACCGCGGCCCTGTCCGCCTGAGTGTATACGGGTTTAATGGAGAGGCCCTCAGGGGTCTTCCAGATCAGATCCTCTGGGTTTTTCCCTTTCAGCTGCTTCTTGGCCAGGGCAGCCCAGCCCTCGTGGATCTTCACTTCATCTCGGAGTGGGGTGGCCGTACGGAACTGTCTGGGGTGGCGCTGGGGGTCAAGGGTCAAGGATACAGACGCTCCCAGCAGTCGTCTGGCTGTCACAGACACACATGCCTTCCGTGCGGTCAACATGTTGTATGCATTGGGTATGTGAGAGCAAGTTTAGTTACTCAAGGGTATCTAATAAAAAGAAATAAAAGAAACAGGCCTTCACTGCATTTTTTTTGTATTATTATGTGTTTTATTGTGTGTGTGTAAATAAGTATATGGTGATTAGCATGCAGTCTTTGCTATTGGATACTGAAAGTCACCCACACAATACGACTGTTGTGACTAAAAATACCTGGTAAAGCCTCCACTAGCAAACGTCATCAAACAGTACCTATTATATTATGAAATTTCTAGTACATTACATTTATATTACCATTAAACAAAATATATTAGCAAATATCACATTTAAAGCCGTATCCGTCACGGCTCGTCAGCCACTTTCACTATTATCCATTAAAGTTTGCAAACTTACAGGCCAATTTAGATTATCCCGTTTGGAGCCTTTACATACTAACAATAATAGATAATTTAGGACAGTGCCTGATGAAATAACATTTAAATGCAAGCGGTGACATCATAATGTTTTAAAACAGAACATTTAAGAGCAAACCAAAAGCTATTTCTGACCTTGCGTTCTTCTATTTACCAGACACTGATGATGACACGCTGACAGGCGTACAGCGCTCCAGCCAATCACATTTAACAACAAACCAGATCCAGCCAATCAGCATCAACTCTGACCCGGATGTGCACTGCATAAGTACACGGACGATATTGAGGCTTTGAATCAAAGGTTCCGTTTAGTATTTTTTTTAAAGATTCGTTTTTTGTGGTTAAGACCCGCAAAATTACAGTTATAGTTATAGTATAGCAAGTGTAGTATAGTTTCGTTTTTTATAATGAGATACGTCACCCTCTCGCCGATTATTATTTTGACGGTCTTACAATGATATATAGAAATGCTTCAGAAATGTCGGTTCGCCAGCCATCTTGGAACGGTCAGCGTGCCATGTTAGCTTACGCCTTCGCCTAGCTGTTTTGTGTCAGTTTGCTACTGGAATCATCTGAAGTCAGATGTAGATATTCATGCACAGTCAACTTGTGTTTTTTTTGACCGTACCAATATAGCAGGAGAGCCCAATGGAATATATTTATGCAATCGTTATGTCAACTTAATTCCAGCAGGTGGTGACATATGCCAAATTTTATGTAAATATACGCTGTAGGTTTGCACAATTATTTGTCATTATTACAATTCATAACGACTGATAATTTGGCAAACCTGTAGTGTCTCTGCATAAATATTTAGTTTTTTGCGCGCATGCTATGCATTATCAGTAATTAAAATATGCATTATGAAACACCAGACAGACTAGTGTAAGCCTCCAGTCAGAACGCCATTTTTTTTTACATAATTTATTTTATATCACTTTAAAACACTCTCTCACTTTTTTATTTTATGTATCATATTAAAGAAGCTTGAAAACCTTGAACGTTTAATGTAAAAATGTAATGTCTCACCTCCAAGTTATGAAACACCAAATATTCTTATCTCCTGCTCTCTCTTATCTTATTTACAGTAGCAGGAGAACAGATTAATACAGCATTATTACACTGTTAATGTATCTGATCAAATTACATGAACAGCACAAAGATTTCCAAGAGTTAAAATGTCTTTATTAAGAGCAAGTTGATGCACTCCATCGTACATTATTCAGTTTGTTCCACGAATGAGACTTACAGCAAATATTTATAAGGGATGGATTTATATATAAAATATATAGTAAATACAGTAACATTATCCTTATATCACATGCATTCAGCAGGATACACTTTTATCAAAAGTGGCAATGCAGACAGTGGTTGTTAATGCCCCTCAGAATAATTATAACTCATTATACCGTTTGGTAAAATACTAACCCTACTAAATTCAGTAAGGTGGTGGATTCAGTCTAGTACAAATTAAAATACTGATTTAATGATTCTATTGTATTCACATATTTTCAGGAAAATGTAGTATGAAAAAAACACTGGATGAATCAAAATGAAAACAAGATGCCAAAATAGTGTTAAGGCAATGTGTAAAAAAGATTTAAAGTAACTAAACAGTGTCTACATATTGCATTTGTTGGCAAACAAACACAAAAGATGATGTCTAGAGTTTTTAGATGAAGGTTTTGTTGGTGGGGCGACCCGTAACAGCTAGTGGTTTACTCCAGTTTCAGCAGCTCCACATCAAATACAAGGGTGGCGTTGGGAGGAATGACACCAGGGTGCCCTGTGGCCCCATAAGCCATATCTGGGGTGCAGGTGATCTTCGCCCGCTGACCCAAACTCATCTGAAATTAGGTAGAAATATTACAGAGCAAATATACTCCAAAGAATAAGATAAGCTCCAGAGTACGATCTCGAATACCTGTGCAACTCCTTCCTCCCAGCCCTTGATGACTTCCTGTCGGCCGATCTTGAATTTGAAGGGCTTGTTTCTGTCTCGTGACGAGTCAAACTTCTTACCGTTCTGCAGCATCCCTGCAATTAAATAGCATACAACTTAAATCATCATTATTACAACAAATTAATCTTTTTCTTTTCTGAATAAGAAAAGAGAACCACTCAGTTCAGAGTGTTCTGGGTGGTTCCCTAAAAACGTTTACTGTTCATAATGCAAAAAAAAAAAAAAAAAATCAAAGATTAAGGAGAAAATGCTACCACATCTAAACAGACAAGCAGTTGTCGAAGAAACAAGCACGATTGCAGTTCCCAGGCTAAAAGGAGACAGTAATTGCAGCCTTGGACCAAGAGCTCAACAGATACCATCAACATCCTCAAGCGTCCATTTAACTGCAGATTCAGACTGAAAAACAACTGACAGCCCAACACTGGTCCCAAAACAACAGCTGGTGAAACAGTCAGTCCACATCAACCATCCGCCACCCGTGGAGTGGCCACACAAACAGATCCAATAATCCCAGTTGTTTGTACTGATGTCATACCCAGTAATACCCAGTGACAACTAGATATTTACATTTTCTCAAGCAACTTTTGCACAGGCCTTGAAGCTATAGGGTTCTAGGGGGTAGTTAGGGTGTTGCTAGTCTTCTGGATATTTTTAGAATATTGCTAGGGTGTTCTGGATGTTTCTAGGGTGTTGCTAGGTCTTCTGTGTGTTTTTAGGGTGTTGCTACTGTGTTCTAGATAGTTGTTAGGGTGTTGCTAGGGTGCTCTTGCTGGTTGTTATGGTATTGCTAGAGTCTTCTGGCTGGTTTTATATTATATTTTTGTTAGGGTGTTCTGGATGTTTCTAGGGTGTTTCTATGGACTTCTGGGGGTTTTTAGGTGGTTGCTATTGTATTCTGGGTAGTTGTTACGGTGTTGCTACTAGAGTGTTCTGGATGTTTTGGGGTATTGTTAGAGTGTTATGGATGTTTCTAGGATGTTGCTAGGTGGTTGCTACTGTGTTCTAGATAGTTGTACGGGTGTTGCTAGGGTGCTCTTGCGGGTTGTTATGGTTTTGCTAGAGTCTTCTGGCTGGTTTTATATTATATTATTGTTAGGTTGTTCTGGATGTTTCTAGGGTGTTTCTATGGTCTTCTGCGTGTTTTTGGGTGGTTGCTAATGTATTCTGGGTAGTCATTAGGGTGTTGGTCCTCTTGGTGGTTGTTAGGGTGTTGCTACTAGTGTGTTCTGGATGTTTTGGGGTATTGTTAGAGTGTAATGGATGTTTCTAGGTCTTCTGTGTGGTTATTAGGGTGTTGCTTGCTAGGTGGTTGCTACTGTGTTCTAGATAGTTGTTAGGGTGTTGCTAGAGTGCTCTTGCTGGTTGTTATGGTATTGCTAAAGTCTTCTGGCTGGTTTTAGATTATGTTTTTGTTAGAGTGTTCTGGGTGTTACTAGGATCTTCTGGGTGTTTTTAGGTGGTTGCTAATGTGTTCTGGGTAGTTGTTAGGGTGTTGCTAGGGTGCTCTTGGTGGCTGTTAGGGTGTTGCTACTAGAGTGTTCTGGATGTTTTAGAGTATTGCTTGTGTGTTCTGAATGTTTCTATGGTGTTGCTAGGGTCTTCTGGGTGGTTTTTAGGGTGTTGCAATGGTCCTCTTGGTGGTTGTTAGGGTGTTGCTACTAGTGTGTTCTGGATGTTTTGGGGTATTGTTAGAGTGTAATGGATGTTTCTAGGTCTTCTGTGTGGTTATTAGGGTGTTGCTTGCTAGGTGGTTGCTACTGTGTTCTAGATAGTTGTTAGGGTGTTGCTAGGTGCTCTTGCTGGTTGTTATGGTATTGCTAAAGTCTTCTGGCTGGTTTTAGATTATGTTTTTGTTAGAGTGTTCTGGGTGTTACTAGGATCTTCTGGGTGTTTTTAGGTGGTTGCTAATGTGTTCTGGGTAGTTGTTAGGGTGTTGCTAGGGTGCTCTTGGTGGCTGTTAGGGTGTTGCTACTAGAGTGTTCTGGATGTTTTAGAGTATTGCTTGTGTGTTCTGAATGTTTCTATGGTGTTGCTAGGGTCTTCTGGGTGGTTTTTAGGGTGTTGCAATGGTCCTCTTGGTGGTTGTTAGGGTGTTGCTACTAGTGTGTTCTGGATGTTTTGGGGTATTGTTAGAGTGTAATGGATGTTTCTAGGTCTTCTGTGTGGTTATTAGGGTGTTGCTTGCTAGGTGGTTGCTACTGTGTTCTAGATAGTTGTTAGGGTGTTGCTAGGGTGCTCTTGCTGGTTGTTATGGTATTGCTAGAGTATCCTGGCTGGTTTTAGATTATGTTTTTGTTAGGGTGTTCTGGGTGTTACTAGGATCTTCTGGGTGTTTTTAGGTGGTTGCTAATGTGTTCTGGGTAGTTGTTAGGGTGTTGCTAGGGTGCTCTTGGTGGCTGTTAGGGTGTTGCTACTAGAGTGTTCTGGATGTTTTAGAGTATTGCTTGTGTGTTCTGAATGTTTCTATGGTGTTGCTAGGGTCTTCTGGGTGGTTTTTAGGGTGTTGCTAGGGTGTTCTTGGTGGTTGTTATTGTTAGGGTGTTGCAGTTAACTCTTCAGGGTGCCTTCAGTCAAACAGGCTTTAAAATCAGGCAGGGTCCACCAACACACAGCTGACCCATCAGAGGGAGCGCTTCTGCGCTTATCAAAATCTCCTGTGGAATCTGAGCTCTTAAATGAACAAAAAGAATGAAATATGAAACACTGGCCTAATTCAACAGATTATTCAGCCGTCTTAAGTAGGTCATCTTTTGCCTCTGTCCATATCAAAGGAAGAAAAACAGAAAGAGAGAGGAAGATACACACAAAAACACTCTGGTCCTCCATTATTATTGTATAAGCATATAAGTATAGTCTTCAGTTAATATAATAAAGATAAAGGACAAATGTAAAATAAAGCAAAATAAAAGATTGTAATATTTAGCAACAAAAGCTACCTAGTTTTAAGAATTGTAAAAAATAATAAATAAATAATGCTGTTTTAAATATATCCTATTTATACATTTATATGTTAGCTAGGAGTGTCAGTCAAAATTAAAAATTAAATTGAAAATTATATTTAACTAAAAGATTATGATTTAATTATTCCATACGATGATTAATATTAATCAGCATAATTAAATAAAAAAAATATTTATATTGTTTTTAACCACCTTTAATAGATTGTTTTGATTAATCAGCAAATTACCATATAGAATTGACATCACCAATAATAAATAAAAAAAACCTTCATAAAAAAAATCCTATTATACCTATTATAATAGATAATATGTCTAATCTAAATCTTAAAATAAAATTATACAAATATTTTTTTTTGTAAAATAGTATAATATTTAATATATTCCATATGAAAATTGACTATTTTTTAAACTATTTTATTTTCATTTTTTTTAACAAAAAATGCTTTATTGGCTATAACAAGCCTAATTTTTAGAACTAATTATTAATATGGTTACAAACATGATACTAGATATGTATACCAAAAGTCTTTAATTCTCAAAAAAGAGTTTTTAACAGAAACACTATAACATGGGTGTAATATAACACTAACTTTTGAAAATTTTAGATTGTTCTCAAATTTATGCACAGTTTATAAAATTTTAAAAGGTCTGGCCCCCACATGTTTGCGTGAGTTTATCTGTTACCGTGGCTCTGTGAGGACCACTAGACTAGATTCTGTATATAGCTGTACTGTACCCTTTCGCTATTCAGCATTTGGGCAGACAGCCTTTTCTATCAAAGCTGCAATACAATGGAATATAATTCCAGACAATATAAAAACATCTGATTCGTTTGGGCACTTTAAAGATAATATAAAAAAACATTTAAAATTTTCGCAACAATGTATCCACTAATTTATTATTAAGTAAAATTATTTTTCAGTCACATTTACCTTTTTATTATAGGGTTGAGAAGGGGTTGTGGGTGGACATATCGTTGTATGTTGTGATTTTAGTGTGTGAGTGTGTGTGTGAGTGTGTGTGTGTGTGTGTGTGTGTGTGTGTGTGTGGTGTGCGTGCGTGTGCGTGTCAGTGAGGTTATTAAGTACATGTTATATGCTCTTGAAGAATGTTGGATGTTTTTATGTTTGATATGCCAAATATTCTTGAATAGTATTGATATTTTAATCTGTGTCGTATGTATCTGTATTTATTTGTGCCGGGGGACTGCAGATGTAAATTAGCCTAAGGCTAACTCTGGTGTAATGCATCAAATGTTTACATTTATGTTATTAATTGCACATGGTCCCTTTAAATAAAAATCAATACAATACAATACAATGGGGAGTCTGTCTGACCCAACATTAGAAGCATTCATTTCAGTTTCATACATGCTGAGCTGAGGGAGATGTAAAGGTTCCTTATGCTGAGAGACTTCTCTGACAGTACAGTAAAGTATTAGCTTTCACTCCCCCTTGAATTTCACTGGGACTTCCAGGAAGCTCACTGCGCCAAGATATCTGCAGAGTGGGCTCCGTTCCAAAAGCAGACAGTATATTATAATAGAAGCTTGTTCTACTACAAGGACCAACTAAAGCATATTTATGAATGAACTTGGCTGACTGAAGTTATCCAGTGTTGCTCTACTATTACCATTTATATAAACTCGATTTTTATATTTTCAGAATGTAAACAGTGCTTGCCCGAGCAAAAGTTTTTAGCATGTTGTTAGATTTGTACTGTTATAATTGTCCATCAATTCTAAAAATACTCCAAAAACAAATATAAGTAAATCAAGTCATGTTATTTGTAAATATACTGTATATAGTAGTGGCCAAAAGCCTAGGACATCTTGACCGTGATATATTTACATATTATTAAAAATGTGGTAATGCTTTTATAAGCATATTGCATGGGTTGTTTTAACCCAACTTTGGGTCAAATATGGACAAACCCAGCCATTAGGTTACATTTTTTAATACATTTTTAACCCAACGTTTGGGTTTGTCCACATTTGACCCAAAGTTGGGTTATAATAACCTAGCATTTTTAGAGTGTAGTTTTGAGACAATTGTTTTATTTGTGATAACGCAATGAAACATGACAATTTTTGTTTTTAAATGGAATATCCCAGCATATATTATAAATGATTTATCCATGCATATTTTACAAAAATTCATGTGCCTCGCAAACTTCCCCTCCCCCTTGCAGCATCATCTCTTCTCTGATGATGTGTTTAGTGGCATGAGGGCGGGACAACCTGTCACTCATAGGATCGACCAATAGCAAACCACAACCATCCAATCAATTCCCCATGGACAAAATCAAGTTCCACCCAACAATTTTTTCTCTTTCAAGAGGCCGAAACATGTCACAATAGAAAAAAAAAAAAACATTACAACTTCCGTTTCATGCCGATTTGACACTTTACAAACCCAGGATTACATTACAAGTCACAGAATATGTCGCAGCTTGTACTACGAGGTCCACTGTAAATATAAGTGGTCATGTTGGGTGGGAGCTTTTCTATGCCTGATGGATGTAGACGAGCAGATGTGAACCTGTTCTACTGACTGCTTTCAGTGGAAAAAAGGCTAAAGGCAATCTTGGTTCCTGAACCTGTGCGTGAGAGTGTGAACCAGTACAGCAGGCGGAGGCCAGGATGGTTATTTTTACCTCAGCTTACAGTATCCGTCTACCCGAGCTGGCAGTCGGTTTCTCTCAGTCAGCGTCAAATGTAATCAGATGCACACGCTATACCTGAATGCACCTGCCTCTTACAGATTTATTGGCACATTTCAACTCAAAAACATGTCAGCAGAAAACAGAGTATTCTGGCGGAGACATCAGATGCAGAGAGAGAAAGCCAACACATGCTTTTAAAATGGTGCTGGATGATGATTAAGACAAACAATAATTGGTATTTCAATAGAATGATGGTGTTAATAAATATTAATGCTCCTATTTTAATCCTTTTTATCACTTCATCACTTTTTAGTGCCAAGTCTATATTATTTGATTAAAAATACAGTAAAAACAGTAAAATTGTGAAATATTATTACAAATTAAAATAGCTGTTTTCTGTTTTAAAATATTCAAAAATGTAAAAACTGCATCTTTTCAGCATCATTACTCCAGTCTTCAGTCACATGATCCTTCATATATCATGCGAATATGCTGATTTGCTTTTTGATTGTAATCAATTTTTGTGGAAACCATGATACATTTTTTAAGGATTCTTTAATAGTTCAAAAGACCATCATTTTATTTTAAATATAACTTTTGTAACAATATTAATGTCTTTAATTCTTCAAAGAAGAAAATCTTACTGACATATGTCTTCATTTTGTCCAATAATCTCCACACTAACTCAGTCTCATAATACAGGCTGCTGAGTGGTGACCTGTACAACTCATTCCCAGAACTTGAAACCCTGCATCCCAATTTCCAGACTATCCATTTACTGTATACATGCCAGAATATGCCAGCATCTTGAATCATAGTTAAGTTGGAAAAAGAGAAAGCCAAATGTGCCCGGATGGTGAATGGGATAATATAAAAATACAAAGAGAAAAATATGTTGAAAATGAATAAAAAGTTACATTATGTGTAGTAGGTAAGAATAACTGCAGGGACAATTTTTGTATCAGGGTCAATTGTTCCTTTAAAAAAGGTTAAAGCATTAAACTATGGCTCGAATGTAAGGAAGTACATTCTAAAATTGGTTAGAAAGAAGTGAATATGTAAGGGATAATGTATACAAGGGGTTGTATTCGCTCACTCTAAAAAATGCTGGGTTGTTTGAACCCAAATGTTGGGTTAAAAATGTAATTTCAAATTTTAACCCAACTTTTTTTTTTAATTGCATTTTTTACCCAACATTTGGGTTTGTCCATATTTGACCCAAATTTGGGTTCAAACAACCCAGCATTTTTTAGAGGGCTATAACAACTGCCTCACTCTACATTGGCTACCTACCACATAAATCAATAATTTGACACAAAATATTCATTTAAAAACGATCGCCTTGCTTCCGCAAAAAAAAATAAATAAAAAATAAATAGTCCGTTCCATCTATATACACTCTAAACATGCTGGGTTGTTTTAACCCAACTTTGGGTCAAATATGGACAAACCCAAATGTTGGGTGAAAAATTAAATAAAAAAAAATGTAACCCAAAGGCTGGGTTTGTCCATATTTGACCCAAAGTTGGGTAGGTTAAAACAACCCAGCATTTTTTAGAGTGTACGGTTAGAATCCTGCGTCCATAGCAACGCTCTGGTGTGTTTTCCACAAGTTTCCGAGGGGCGCTCCTGTAAAAAATAAAGTGGGCGAAACTTCCGGTGACGCGGCGGAAGTAGCATTCCAATGGTATTTTGTGTGTTAGTTAGCGAAGAGGCTAGATGTTTTTCGGATAATTATTTTACTATTTAAAGATGCAAATCTTTATGAGAGATGTCGTTACGGAGCTCAGGGACAACATGTGCTGTTTGCGGTTGTATGTATAACCGGACTAAACTAATTTAGTGGCTTAAACGTGATTGTTTTGAACATAAGCTGAAAACGAAATCAGAGTGATCCTGCCAACGACTGAAGTTTCCATCACCTCCCAAAAGACGACGAATCTTCCTGTGTACATTTGTTTAAATTCTTAATGTTCTATAAACTCTATCAGCATGTGTTTGGCTGTTCTCTACTGATGTTACACCTAAACTCAGGATCAAAGCATGAGTTGACCAAATACCAGATGTCCCAGTTAATGTATTCAAATAGCACATTCATTTATAATTTTGAATAAACTCCAAAGCACAATGACTAGTGTTTATTTTTTATTTTAATTGTTTGTCAGCTCGCACAACTGTCTGTCGCCATGCCTTGATGAGTATTGATTATTAATAATGTTATTATAATACTCCCAATCAACTACTGCGGAGGTAAAGGTACTGTTATTTCACCCTTTTTAATTCCGTTGAGGTTGTGTTCCCACATCGTTAGCTAGTGTGGATCGCTATAACTTGAATGACTGTCAACTGTTGAATGAACGAGTGTCAAGCATGTCAAATCGTGCTTTGATTACTTCAAACCGGAAGTCGCGCCCACTTTTGACGCAAGGCCTCATGGGGCGTAGGAAACTTGTGGATACTTCAAGAAATAACAGACCGCATTCTACATTAGAATTCAACCAAGTCATGTAATAAATACCCATAATAAATGCTCATGACATCACTACTTCCCTGCCTCTGAATGCCTGGTCAGGGTTCAGAGAACTAGACACCTTGTGGGTTTCTCTTTATTACCAGGGGTGTCTCTTCAGAACATATTTATACATAGTGTTGCCATTGTTATTAATAGAGCCGCCAGTCACGAGAGATCTGATGGCTTCCTGTGCTCTAATAATAAACCCCAGTGGACCCAGTAGGACTGGGCTAATTGATTAGTTCTGGCCGCCTGGGCCAGAGAATGGTAGGTGTGCAACAGGGGTGGGGGTCTCTGCTAATTCCCATTATAAAATCCATCCCGTTTCACTTGGCATCCAACCATGACATCTGATGTCCAGATAACAGGGAATGTTCTCAGGGCATTCTGGTTAGGTTCTCTCAAAGTTGTGAATAAACGTTTTTTTTTTTTTTTCAGTTTTTTTTTTCAGTAACATTAATAGAATGTTAATTCCGTTTTTAAGAGAACATTCAGAATTAACATCCCCATAATGTTTGCAAAATTATAAAATGGGATGTTCCCTACTTCCCTTCCATTTAAACCAAACCAAGGGGGGAAAATGTTTTAAAGAAAATGTTTTCAACATGGATAATAGAAATGTTTCTTGAGCAGAAAATCAGCATATTAGAAAGATTTCTGAAGGATCATGTGACACAGAAGACTGGAGTAATGATGCTGAAAAATGAAAATATGAAAAATGCAGCTTTGATATGACAGGAAAAAAATGACCGTTTAAAATAAAAATTGAAAACAGTTATACAATTACAATTTTTTTGCCTCTATTTTTGATCAAATAAATGCAGCATTAACTGTCACATTTAATACAGATGAACCCAAGCGCAAACAGGATGGATAACAAATAATTTACAAGAAACAGGAAAAACAAAACCCACAAGGGGGCAAAACGTAGACAGGACACGAAGAGAATAAACTAGACTATGACTAACAATAACTAGACAATATTCTGGAACAGGATATTACAAGGTCTCAAAAACTCACAATGATCACACAGAGGTAAGGATCGCAATGAACCGACACAAAACAGCAAACACATGGAGATTAAAGTCAGGAATTTGCATTGCTTTGATTTAATTATCTGATATGAGCTAAACAAAAATAAACAAAAAACGGCCTAGAAAACGCTTTCTGTTGCTTACGGCATCTGACCTCAATGAAACCAACCTAACCCTAACCCTAATTTCACATTTTATGCTTCTTCTTTTTGTATCTGGTCACTGCAGACAGATTTTAAATTCTAAATCTTAAGCCCAAATTTCCCCCTTCTCCGACAATCCAAACATTTGCCCTATTGATTTTTGTCAATTTCTTCCAAAAAGAGTAAGTTAAGTTAAGTTAAGTTAAGTTGTGGTTAAGTTGTGGTTAAGTAAAGGGCAGGCACAATAAGCTTTAGCTTCCGCCTGCACCCGGTCATCTATAGTGTTTATGTTTCGAATGATTTAACCCTTGTGCTGCATTAGATTTTTAACACCGTTGAGTGCATTAAGGACCAAAAATGGCCACATATTAAACATTGCCTAAAATATTATATATATTATTATTATTTTCCACTTTTACCAAGTTAAATATTTTAACCAGCATCAGTCCTCATCATAACTACCGAAAATGCATTCAATTTCAGGATTTTAACCCTTTAATTACCAGTTTTGTTTGCGAAACCATCGATTTGTATAAGAGAAAAAAACACAAAAATTCAATTATTTTCAATAAACTAAATGCAAAGAGAAAACTTTAGATTTGGATTATCACAGTCCCACTTTGCAAAAAATCCCACTTAGCGCGTTAGAGACCAAAAATGGCCACCTATTAAACATTGCCTATTGCCTAAAATAAGGTGCATTTCCACCCATAGGGAATAAATATGTAGTGACGTCATCTGGTGGAATACACTATATAATGCAAATATAATGCTTTTGCTGCAAAATGAAAGGATGTTTGTGCAAAAATCATGTTTCATGTATTACTGACAGCCTCAGATTTACAACGTTTTAATGGGTTTCAATGGGCCATTTTTGGTCTTTATGGTGCTGAGTGTTACTATTTGATCTACAGTGTGTGTTATACATATTTTGCAAAATGGGATCACATTTTTTAAATGTATCCAAAAAGTCACAATTTTGCCAAATTTCATACCATTTGCATTAAAACAGCCAAAATGGTCAAAGAAATTAAACTGCAAAAGACCAAAAATGTCCCTAATGCAGCATAAGGGTTAATTGATTGATTGAATGATCTGTAAATGACCAAACCGAAATAAATGAAAAAAATGAAAATGGTTGAATAGTGATGACTTTCCTGTCTCTGGTGGTAATGCTGTATCTGGTTCACTCCAGGGCTCGAGGGCTCTCAGCAAAGGCCCTGCAGTCCTATATTAAGTGCTGCAGAAGGGCTTTATTGACGTCTCCAGTGAGTCTGACCCTGTTTGCTGCTCTGAGTGCTAATGATCTCACAGTCAGAGCTGCCTGAATCTAGCTTATAATAACACTGAGAGTTCGCTCTCGAACTGTTAAAGGGGTCATATAATGGGACATGCACTTTTACAAGTAGATTGTACTGCAAAGTGTATTGGCAGTGCCTGCACAAAACCATCATTTAATGATGAAAATCCATCCAGTGTTTTTGTTTTAACAGAGGGGCGGGGTTTATTATTTAAAGGCATATGCACTGAAACGGCGTGCTAAAAACAGAGCTGATTTTGACCGGGTAAAATGAGTGTTTTCTTAAAATACTAATGAGAATTTTTAATAAATATATATTACAAAGTTTTCATTTAGACCCTAAACATTCATATCAAATTGTACAAACATGGCATTATATGACCCCTTTAACATGAATCCTAGTGCAGATCCCTCTGAAAAGACAGGAAAGAATCATATTTATTATTATTAAAAAATATTCCGTAAGAAATAGCAATTTTGTCCTACAGAAACAAAAATAATCCCTACTGTTGAAAGGTTTGAGCTCTATAAGATTTTTTGTTGTGTTTTTGTATTATCTGCAACAATGTGAACATAATGAGTGGAAAAGGCATCAATTTCCTGATCCAGTTGGCAACATACTGTGTGTCATGCACAAGAGTAAAGGTCCAAAGTTCAAGCAAGCAATAATTATAAGGGCTTATTATGTAGTTGAAGACCAAGCAATTCAATACAGGGAAAGAACTGCAACACTTATCCTGTGTTTTCAAAGAGAATCACTGGGATACTGAGACGAAAGAAAACATTTAACAAGAGGAGACAGAATGTTGTTATCGACATCCTGTTTCCGGTCTGTCTGAGTTGGTCGTCTGAGCCAAACCTCCAATACACAACATATGTGAACATTTACATCAGCAGATAGTTTACCTATGTAATGCACAACGCACGTCTGTCCTTTCTTCGGAAAAGTTCTTCCTGTGAAGAAAGAAGAGAATGAGACAGTTAGTTAGTGCGAAGAATCATAGCATACAGTATGAGCTTTAGTTTACACCACAATATCCACTGGCACCATCACAGTCTGGTGATGAAGACGCTTTTTCAACTTGTAGCTAATGTTATCAGTTCATTAGATAAGACGACACCCCCGCTGACCGCTCACTGGTCGTCTGATGTGTTCTGCACGTGAAAATGGCAAGAGCTGACTCAAATGTCCAGTGGCTGGCTGACAAACAGCTTCAAGACTCACGTCTCAATCAGTCAACTGCACTCTAAAAAAAATTGTGCTAAATAGCAATAAAAGTGGTTCATTGGATTGTAATCATAAGGGGAACCACTTTAAGTGCCATATAGCACGTATTTTTGTCATGTGGTGCTATGTAGAACCATAAGAGGTGCCATAGAGCACGTTAACCACCCCGGAGAACCACCGAAGAACCAAACTGGGCTTAGTGGTGCTACAGTATATAGCACCATGACCACCGCAAAGAACCCCTGAAGAACCTTTTTTTTTAAAGTGTGGGTCTCAATCAGTGACCTTCTGAACAGATTTTCAGAGGTTTGGATTGGAAGATTTGTGGCATTGAATCTTTGAAAGATACTCAGGTTTATTGTCCCCTTTTTATGAGCGAGAACAACCCAAACAGCAAGAAAAGGTCAGATTGGCATGTAAAGCAACAAAGCACCAGTTAGCATTAGCATTGGCTGCGTTCGAAATCGCATACTCTCTTGATTAGGTACTTATTTTGAATAATAGTAATTACTTCATGACTAAAAAGTATGTTCAATATTGTAAGAGTGTGTTGTTGTATGAACAGTAATCCTATATTCGCCATGTTGTCATTATGACATACAAGCATCAGTGGTGTCGCTTCACTGCCATTCATAAATCCTCTCCCGTGGCCTCATGGGATAGTAAAGTGTCTATCATATACACACTTCAGAATCTCACTGAAAGTTGTAGGTCATTTGGGGACCTTTTGCCTGGTCTTTTATGAGTACTGTGAGACATGCTTCTTTTGTCACATGCTTCTGTTTGCACCTACTCCACAATAGGTATGCAACCATAGAGTTAGATACCACAAATAATAGACCACAGCGGAAAAACTTCAAATTATTGTGGAAATACCTTAATTTAATCCACAAACACCCTAAGGGGATCAATAAAAAGCTTCTAAATCCATAAGCAGTCATGAGACTTGGGTATAGTCTTCATCTGCAGTCCAAGGCAGATCAGGAAAACTGTGTGTGTGTGTGTGTGGTGGAGGTGGTGTCTGATTAATGTGTGTGGGAGCTGGACAGGAATCTGAGCCACATGACAGCAGGCTGGTGGGGGTCAGATAGGATGTCAGTCGAGAGCGTCCCACAGACGCAAGCGACCAGAGCAGAGCAAGAAAAAAAGCGCCATTACAACGCATTCATTCCTGACACTGTGCGGTCAGTGCCCTCGGTAGGCAGTTCTAGAGTTTGATGACTTGTGCCTGAAAGGTGTCAAAATCATATGAGCTCATGGTCACTGCAGCACTTATTTACAGCTTCTATTGATAATTTCATAATAATGCTTATTATTATGACTTACTGGCCTCTTATTGGTCCATATAAACGTATGAATGAATAATCAGACTCTCAGCCCCAAATTCTGACTTTAAAAAAACATAAACACAAATGTAACCATTTTAAGCATACAGGCATGTTGAGTTGTTCGAATATTACAAGAGTGTCACTTCTCTGATGTTTTTACCCAAAGTGACTTAATCCCAATAAAATAACTTGGGGTTAAAAGTATGTAATTGAAAATCATAGACTGGATTCACATTTGATGTTTTCTTTGTGCAATATTGGCAAGCTTTACATAAAATAAATACTTGGGCTGTGCAACGATTAATCATGATTAATTGCGATTAATCGCATCCAAAATAAAAGTTTGTGTTTACAAACTTTACATAATATATGTGTGTGTACTGTGTATAATTGTTTTGCACATAAAAATTCACGAACATGCATGTATATATTTAGGAAAAATGTGTTAATAATATATAAAATATTAATATGTATATATATATATATATATATATATATATATATATATTAATGTAAATTATGTAAATACAGTACATACATGCAAATATTTCTTAAAATATATACATGCATGTGTGTGTATTTATATATACAAAATAATTATACATACTACACGTACATATTTTATGTAAACACAAACTTTTATTTTGGATACGATTAATCACAATTAATCGTTGGCCAAGTTGGCCAGCCCTAATAATTACATTATATAGATAGCCTACAGTGTCACATGAAATGATCTGCACATTTGTATTAGGATATTAAAGATAATTTAGTATTTTGTGTGTGTGTGTGTGTGTGTGTGTGTGTGTAGGTGTATATGAAGAGTGCCATTTTAAATTTTCTTCTAAAATGATCATTTTTATCAAGCTTGTATATTTAAGTTCAGTAATTTCACTTGTCATTTAAGTGAAATTACTGAACTTAAATATACAAGCTTGATAAAAATGGTCATTTTAGAAGAAAATTTCAAATGGCATTTAGAGGCTTTTGCATCTGAACTCTTCATATATATATATATATATATATATATATATATATATATATTATTCAGCAAGGACAAAATAATTGATCAAAAGTGAAAGTTAATAAATATACTTCACAAAAATGTTGTTCTTCTAAACTTTCTATTAATCAAAGAAAAAATGTGTCATGGTTTCCACAAATGTATTAAGTGACTGTTTTCAACATTGACAATAATAAGAAATGTTTTTCGAGCAGCAAATTATCATATTAGAATGATTTCTAAAGAATAATGAGACACTGAAGACTGGAGTAATGATGCTGAAAATTCAGAAAAAAACATTATATTGTAAATCTAACTGACCCCACATTTGTGAGTGGTTTATAGGCTATGAAGTAATGTGTGGTCCCTTTTAGTTATACTCAGTTTGGCCAATCAGATACAAGATATGCATCCATACATTGTGTCAATGAAAGTGTTTGTAATGCAGGTAAACAGGTAATGCAACAAGTGGCACACATAGCAGCACCTTGCTGTGAGGTTAGACCAGACCAGCAGAGACTCTACCAACTGTGCCAAATGATCCTGCGGATTAACATCAAAGCTCATGTCTAGCCAGGGCAAGAATGCTGCCATCTGAGACTACATACACGATACACAGCCTCTACCTGCATTTCATCAGCCAAATCATTCTACAAGCATGTTGTAGAGGAAATCCTAAAGAAGGCACATTTCTGACAGCTGCAGTGAGGAATCATAATGAGAAGAGTGTTTGAGTTGGCACGCATGGCACATTATTCTGCTTGGCACAGACACGTTAATCCCTGACTAGACAGTGAGCGGAAACATCCTCATCATAGCGATGGGCATTTCGTTAAATCTGTACTATTAGTGTTGACTTCTTTACGCAAACAATATGCAATGCAAATTCAAGAATGTTATTATGTAATTAGAGAGACAGAATGTTCCCGCAATCCCGCTACAATGTACCAAAACAACACATTCGAATTCGCCAGTTCTAATCTAGATTGAACGTTCGGGAATTTGAAATTGGAACTTATTAGAAAATAGCATCTTACCGTCACCTGGAGATATTGTTTCAATCTCAACACCCATTCTGTTCGCACGGATAGTTCCTTCAGTAGTGGGAGAGAGAGAGACACACACACATACACACACACACACAGAGTGAGAGACTACAGCGCTACTGCACTCCACCCACTGTCATATCAGCCTAACTGTATGCGCGATGGTCAACCCGTGGTGAAATATAATATTGGACAACATTCCGTTCTGATGACCTCAATTTGTATACGATTCTGGAATAGTGTGCTGTGTGTAACATTTGTAAAATAGGTATTGTTTTTATATCGTTATTGCAGTTCTGAATGTACTTTTCTAATGAATGTGCAGTTCTAATTGACTTTATTTGTTTCAAAAATATATTTGAACTAGCCTGAATTGTTCGAAAGAATCGATTCGCGCAAATGAATCAGACAACCTATCGTGAGTTTGAACCAGAAACGTATCTGAACTACAACTCCCAGAATGCCTTAGTCATTCTCTTTCCGTTTGTCCATGACTTCAAATGTCTCCGCGGGGAAATGAAATGCTCAGGTTTACGTGATTTTCTCTTCTCTCTGTGGAGTTGCCATGGTTTCCGTTGGGTTGTCAATAGCATTATGGTATGCTTTTAATATTACCTTCTGAAAATGCTGGTTTGATATTTAGCTTATATTTTTCCTCATATTTTCTGGATTGTTCTATCTAGATCTTCTTCACATGCTAGCATGTGGGATTGTGTCAATACAACATGTGAATAAAACAGTTTCGCGAGAGAAATTTAGACAGATATTAGATATTGTTGATACTCTAAACTTCAACTTCAAACAATGCAATAAGCTTTTAGAATATTTTTGTGGTGTTAACGTTACTTGGCTAGCTAACATGGTAACTTTTAGTAAGGGGTTATTTTGTATTTTGTTTAAAGTGAAATTTATTTGATCCTTCTCAGTCTTTGATAATGTTTGTTGTGGTTAACTGACTTCCCATTTCAAATATTAACATAGTTTTTTTTCACATGTAATTTTTTATTCAATTGTTTTTACTACAATTAGAATTAACTAATTAATTATTGATCGACTGATTACCATGCTGGCTGATTCAATGCCACCACAGTTTTATTGTAGTTATATGTAGTAGTAACTTACCATAGTAATGTTTTTTTTTTTTTTTAGCGTAGCCTAACTAAACCCTAAACCCTTTTTTAGTTAATGACCTGTAAGAATGGATCTTTATTAATACCAGTCATTGATTCTAGTAACTTTTCTGACATTTGTGTATAAAGTGTTTTATTTCTGCAATAGATGGTGTAAAAACGTCTTAGTGCTGCCCTCTTCAGGTTGAACGGTGGCTACTGCAGTTGAATTTCCTATTGGATGTTAGCGGTTCTTCGTGACGTACGAACGTTTCAGCTCACCACGCTCTTGGTACGAGCTACGCCCTTGGCAGTATAAAAACCAGCTTGTTTCATCAAAACCACTGTAGAGAGTCAGGAGTTGGAGTTGCGAGTATTGAAAACGACCAGGATAGAGTGTTTTAGCATCTATTTCGTCCCCTATATCTCCGCTGGGGTCTGCCATTTTTAAAATATTGCCAGTCAGGCTCTGACCAGGGGTTTAGTTTCTCAAATCAGCATACATTTTTAAAAGTGACATTTCTGTGCTGTTCAGTCTTTGTCTTGTTTTATATATTTTTGTGTATTTCAGGTCTGGTCCTGAAAAAAAAAGCCGTAGCATTCAAACCTCAGAGGGTTTTATGACGTCGGGGGTCGTGTCAGCCTAATCTGGTCATCCTTGAGTGGAGCCTCACTCGGGCCAATAGGATTAGAGAGTGAGGGAAGAGGCTTTACCTATTCTTGGAGTATGTGATGGCAGTCTTCTCATACTGAAGCACAGAGTTGCATCTATCTCTCAATTCTGAGTCTGACTCAGTTCCTGTATGACCAGGAACACTATTTTCCTTTCCATTGGAGAATCTGAACCAAGCATGGAGCTAGGAAAAGCCAAACTTCTGAGAACAGGGTTAAACACCCTGCACCAAGCCATTCACCCTGTGCACGGAATAGCCTGGACGGACGGTAAGCAGGTCTGTCTCACGTCGTTGTATTCTGTTGACGGTGAGCCCAAATTTGGTGACACCAATGTCATTGGACAATTCGAACACGTCTTGGGACTCTTCTGGGGGCCGTTGTGCTGCTCCGGGACCCCGGCGTTGCTTGCCGTGCAGCATAAGAAGCACATCACCGTGTGGCAACTTCAGCTGAGCGCTTCGGAGCAAAACAAACTCCTGTGCACGCAGACCTGTGAAATGAGCGAGCCGTTCCCACTGCTGTCCCAAGGATGTGTCTGGCATCCCAAAATGGACATCCTAGCTGTTTTGACCAAGCGGGACGCCTCGGTTTTGTTTACTGTGCGGGTCGATAATCGTCGCGTGAAGGCCGACATCAAGGGCAGTGGTCTAATCCATTGTGCCTGCTGGACTAAAGACGGAACCCGCCTTGTGGTGGCCATCGGTAGCGCATTGCACTCGTACATTTGGAACGACATCCAAAAAAGCCTGGTGGCGTGTTCCTTCTGCCCTGTTTTCGATATAGGTGGGTATATCTGCGCCATCGAGTCCACCAGCGACGCTCAAGTGGCTGTGGCAACTGAACTTCCGCTTGATAAAATTTGCGGGCTCAATGCGGGCATCGCCTTCGACCTACCGAACGAGTCGGAGGTATCGACTTGTCGCCCTTCTCCTGTTTTGACAGTGGATACGGACTATTATTTGGACTCTAGACGGAGATCATGTGGTTCTGAACGCTCGGGACACGCCTCTTCATCCGGACCCATGGACCTAACGCACATTCTCGCCAAACACCGAAAATCAGACCCGAGCCCTCTCATTCACTTGAGGCGGCGGGATCATTTGTCGGGAACTGGTCAGGACTCCTCTCATTTGATTCTAGTAACGTACGAACGCAAGGTCACCACTACAAGGAAGGTCAGCATCCCTGGCATCTTGGTCCCTGACATCATTGCCTTCGATCCGAGCGGGAGCACGATGGCCGTGGCTTCGAACACGTGCAACATGATCTTGGTTTACTGTATCACGGATTCTTCCATGCCCAACGTGCAACAGATCCAGCTGCAAAAGAACGAGAGGCCCAAAGGGGTGTGCTTTTTCACCAACAAGATGTTGCTCTTTATGATTGGCCGGCAGAAGTCCAATGATCCTGCTTTCCTCCCCTCCTCCAACACGGACAAGTACATCTTGAGGCTAATAGCCAAGGAACTGGTATTCGACGAGGAAGGTGACACCCCGGTGCTTCCCAAGTCCGAGCCGCCGAGCCAACATCATGGGATTAGACGTCATTCTGAGAACGTTTCTAAAGAGGATCGTCTGTCAATTAAGGATCTTATTCTTCCCGGAGGCTCTGTAATTGTTTCGCCATCCAGTCGGAGAAAACTAATCGAGGAGGTACGCAGCTCGGATTTGAGCCCTGTGGCAAGCTCCACCGACTTCTCGGATAGAGCCTCCAGTTCCTCTTCCATTACTCTAGAAAACTACGACATGGATCACATCAGCCGCATGGCCACGCTCGCCGTAGCCGGGCAGGCCAGCCGGGATTCCAGTCGGCCGTGTTCGCCTAGGTACGAGGTCTCGGAAAAATCATACTCCGATGCCACTCCACCAAAAAACAGCTTTCAGTCCAAAGAGACCAACCTGGAGCAGCTGACGCAGAACATGGAGAGGATTTTCACCCGATTTGCTGACCTCCAGCAGTGCCTCTCAGAAATCCGAGACTTCACCCAGAACGGCAAGAAGATCGCATGCAGTTATCCATCCGCTTATGAACCGCAATACGTGCACATTACGTGTCAGGTATGACTTCTTTTTTTTTGTTTATCGTACAGTGGAATCTAAACTTGCAAGGAAAGTCTGCAGTCTTCTGTAGTAGAAAAGTGAAGAGTGCTAATCTGTTGATTTTATTTGTTTAATTGCTTAAAGAATTCGTTTTGCGGCATTGTACTGAAAAATCAACTTCTTAATCTCAATATGCAAATGATCTCAAACAAAATTATGATGCATATGGCTTGAATTAAAAAAAAACATCTTAATCTCAATATGCAAATTATCTCAAACAAAAATATGATGCATACGGTTTGAATAAAAATCAACATCTTAATCTCAATATGCAAATTATTTCAAAAATATGATGCATATGGTTTGAATAAAAAACATCTTAATCTCAATATGCAAATGATCTCAAACAAAAATATGATGCGTATGGCTTGAATAAAACAAACAACAACATCTTAATATCAATATGCAAATGATTTAAAAAAATATGATGCATATGGTTTGAATAAAAAAAATCAACATCTTAATCTCAATATGCAAATGATCTCAAACAAAAATATGATGCATATGGTTTAAAAAACCAACAAATTAATCTCAATATGCTAATGATCTCAATCAAAAATATGATGCATATGGTTTGAATAATTTAGAATTTTGTATTGCAATAATTGTAATACTATAGTTTAGTTTATCATTAAATGTAATATATTATTATTACATTTTAAACACTTCACATTATAAATATAATTGATAAATAATACAAATAATAATTAATATAAATAATAATACATTATTATTTCTAATATATTCCATTACAATAATGTATTAATTAAATGCAAACAATTCAATATGAGAGCTCAGGCCTTAATAACTGATGCCATTTGTTGTCCACCATTTTCATTGTCAATTTATTTTTATTTTCAATTATTGATTTATTTAGTTTTATTGATTTTTATGCAGTTGCATTTGCAGCAGACTTATGTTTGTTGAATTTATCAGTAGAGTTTCTTTATTTTCCGAAACTGAAGATCCACTTTATGGGTCAAGTCAGGTCAAATATCCTCTACCATCAGGGAACCTTTTTATACTTTGCACATACAGTGTGAATGTTAAATTGAATAAATACACCACAAAATAAATGATTACTTGATTAAATGATTTGCTTCTGGAGCTAAGCCTTAATCCAAACCAAGACTCCACAAAGCCCATTTTACTCTTAGTCAGACCACGAGGCATTGTAAAGCATCACGCCAACTCTGTTGTCAGTACAACCCTTTGTCAGCAGATGTCAGATTGAAGTGATTCTGTTGACCTAGGCATAATTTGTCATCATCACTTAATCCGTGACCACATGACCAGGTCTGTTATGAATGACGCTCCCTTAGTGACTCATGGTGTTCACCATTGCACTTTGTGTTTGTGTTTTCCTCCAGAAACAGTTGTCTGAGAATGTGTATACGGACGAGAGAAGGGCGCTGCTGCTGTGTGTGGGGCGGCTCAGCCTGCGGGTGGTACAGGAACTCTTCGGCCTGACCGTCGTGGAGATGATGCATGGTACGTCGTCTGGATGATAGAGAGACCTTACACCAACTTGATCAATACATATGTGATAATATAAGACATTATCTCTTATTATAGATGTTCAATAAGTCAATTACTGCATGAAAAAGTGATTGCACCTGAACGTTTGTGAGATCTGTGTTGACATTTCAGGCAGATTTGCTCTTTTCAACAACGAGGAGGCTGTGCAATGCAGCGAATCCTTTGTTGAAGACAAGATTGTTCAAGTGCTTTGGCTTCATTTAATTGTCAATGACTAAAATAGGAAGTGATTAGGTGGTGCAATCGGATTTGAGGGTTTAAGGTTGAATCGGCTTACAGCCTTTTGTGCTGTGCATCTCTACACTGATGTTTGCTCAAACCACGCTCACTTACTGTATGCTGAGACTGCTGAGAGTGAATGACTTTTTCTTCTTCTCACAGGTCCCATGTGGATCGTCTTGGTGGCTGATGCGGATGGTTTCGTCCCGCTCACGTTTAAACACAAGGACGAGCTCACGATCAGGAACGCCAGAAGGAAATCCCCTGCAAGACCCCCAAATGGCACAGATGAATTTTTCCCAGAAAGTCCACTGTCTCCCAATGCAGAAAAATGAAACCCATATCATCGCTAGAGGACTTTTTAGAAAGAGTTTTTATAATATTTGTCTTTTGTCGGCTGGATAATTGTGGCTAACACAGGAATATTCCAAAATTTGGAATTCAGGGAAAATGTCTTGCTGACATATACGCCTCTTTGAAATTTAATGAACGATGGTAGATTTGTGTAGCATGAGAGATGTCAAGGGCAGAACATTTTTTGTTTATTTTTCAGAAGAAATACTTGAGTGCCTGCTTGCTTATTTTTGCTAAAAAAGTAGTTTCTATTTTGCTCCATACAACAAAATGAAGATAAATGTAATGTATTAAAACTCATAGTGAAACTTCTTAGTGATCGTGTTTTGTAAACCACACATGCACATGAGTAACACTTAATAGCCTGCCTTTTTGCATTACCTGATTATTATTTATAGGATTATAGTTATTATTTTATTAAATCTAAATGATTCTTTGGGCTTATTTAAACCACATACTGTACACACACACATACTGTACAGATAGATGCATAAACTAAATTAAAACATCTAATTAATAATCAATACTCTTATTATCATTATTCTATATTTTATTTTTATTGAAGCATCATTGAAATATGCTGAAGCTACGTGAACCAGCACAATGTTTTATTCATTCTGGAATCAAGTCAATTAAAAATATTTATAATCACTATAACATCTTAATATATTATCAGTATATTTTCCCTCAGGAAATCCTTATATATATATATATATATAATTATATATAATCCATTCATGTCATTATATAAATTAGATATATGTGGCTATATGTTCATGTGAAAATACAGAAACAGACTAAATACAGAAACAAACTGAAATGTTTACATTAAAACATATTATAAATCTCACACAGTGTAATATACACCAACACAACTCATCCCAGCACTGGGCTAGAATATCAGGATCTGCTGCTTGAGGACGTTACGCACTGTTCAGATCAACTCTGAGAGATTTGCAGGTAATGCTCTGGCTTCTGAAAAATAAATTACATATATTATTATACAATATACATACATGTAAAATAATAAATATAATTTGTAAAATATAAAAATGCTTAAAAACTTTACACAAACACACACTGTTCAAAAGGTGTTTTTAAATATATTTTATTTAATCAAAATAATACAATAAAAACTAATATTGTGAATTATTACAATAATTTATATATATATTATTAATTTTTATTTATTTATTTTTTATAACGCTGAAAATAATACAATAAAAACTGTATATTAATACAAAAATAATACAATAAAAACTAAAAAAAAAATATTTATTTATTTATTTTTAATAACGCTGCTTTAAATTTGAGTGGAAACTGCAATAAAAATAAAGGTTATATGTAAGGTACTTTATTTTTGCTTTTCATAAACGGAACCATTGATAACATTGATATTGTATGTTCTATTATTATAAATTTCAGAAACTGATGAATAGAAAGTTTAAAAGACCAGAATTTATTTGAAAATGACATTTTTTGATCCCTTTTGATCCAATTTAATGTGATTGAATTAAACCTACAGAAAAAACAGACTCTTTTGTAATAATATATATATATATATATATATACACACACTTAAATATATATGGATTATATGCGAGTCTGAAAATGTGACACAGGGTCATTACCTGAGCTCTTCCAGGGCGAATTTGTTTCGTAATCTGACATCCTCACTGATCGGGTACACCATGAGGATCATGAGGCCTGTGGTGATGCAGGCCACCGGGGCGGCGCCGATGAGCAGTTTCAGTGTGTAGACCACTGGAGGGGGCTGTCTGCACGCTCCTGTGTCATACCCAGCAAACCTACAACAACAACAACTGTACATTCAACTTTCATGGGCTATATCCTGTACACAAATAATCATTCATTTACTGACTGGTTTCCAAATATCAAATTCTCAATATTACAGTGTTTACCAGTAACCAGTAGTCAGTCATGAATCATTATTTCCAGAGTAATGAAAGAGTGCTCTCACTGTAGACAGAGTGTGGACACCCCAAGAGAAATGCCTGCAGCAAACTTTGTGAAGAAGGCATATAGGGAGTAGAAGATGGCCTCGTGTCCCTTTGAGTTGCGGTTTGCCAGTCTGAAGTCATCCACTACATCTGGTAACATTGACCTGAGCAACAGGAAACACAACACGGCAGAGGCATCATTCATCATCTCGTATTAAACATTGACATTGGTACCATAAAGCCAAATCCTCTTTGTAGACGGCACATAAAAACTGCAATTTACTCATTTGGGGCTTTTCCAATCAAGCAGAGTCTATCTTTAAAAACCAAAAAATAGCATGACCCTGCCATGAAACCTGTTATTTGGAGATTACTGGTTATTAAACCTATATATGAAGGTTAAAGCTTGGCCGGATAAAATAAACGTTAGCGATACGTTCTTTATGGATATACAACTTGAGGGTGAGTAAATAAGTAAAATATGGAAACAACTTGAGGGTGAGTAAATCATTTTTCATTATTTTTCATTTTCATTTTTGGGTGAACTATCCCTTTAAATGCATGACATAAACTACACTCAAACTATATTTATCATAGCCACAACAAAAATGAATCTACGCATTATTATGCGCTTTAAAACAAAAAAACACAAAGTATTGGATGCGTATTCTTTGTTTATGCATATAGTGCAGTATTGAAGACTCACCATGGTAACAAGAGAGAAGCAGCCACACTAAGCCCAGACGATACGGCCACAACATATGCCACTATCAGATTAGGGATGAACACCAGCATCACTGTGAACGGCATGATCCACTGCACGGATGACAGAAGCATAGGCATTAAACCCTTTATAGTTGCAATGAGTATCTTTTAACCTCCAGAAATCTATAATGCATTTGATAAACATTTTAAAATGGCTCTAGTCATAAGGACAATGGGGCTAAACTAAGGCACTACTATTTTCATGATTTGTAATCACAACATTTTTTCTTTTGTCAAATCAACTTAAATAATTTATCTGGTTCAGATAACATAATATTGTGAGTTTCTGATGATTCTGTGCTGCGGATATTCTTAATCATAGCAACGAAACCTCAAAAAAAAAAAACGCTCTCAAGCGCCCAAAGCACGGCGTGTTCGTTTTTAGCCTGCTGAAAACGCTAGACGCTCTGCTGAAGACGATACAGAATATCCTCAGCACAGTTTACTTGTAACTGATTTCGCAGATAATTTATTTCATACTAAAAATGTATTTTTGGTCGGTGTGGTTTTGTCCCGCCCTTCTTCCACTCTGATTGGACGGCTGGGTAAAAAGTAGGGCTGGGTATTGAGACAAATTTCACAATTATGTTCAATTCAACTCAATTCAATTCCCAACGCAGCGCTCTTCTCTTTAGCTGCGCCAGAGCGATCTCACGTCACAGCGCCAAAACGCTATTTGTGTTTTTGAATTTCTAAAGAAAATGGACGTAATTTGAAAATTGAGACTTTGCTTCATATCAATAGTAACAAAGGACAAAGATTATTGCGATTTTTTGGATGCGTGCAGCCGCGATACAATGTTCCATTCATTCAAATGAAACAGGATGACTAATCGATTCTTGAGATTTAAGAATCGGTATCGGTTCGTAAAAATGAGAATCGATTAATATCGAGAAATCGATATTTATTACCCAGCCCTAGTAAAAAGTGACAGTGATGAGCGCTGCGTTTTATCCAAAGTTGAACATTTTTAAGGCCGTGTGTCCACCAAAGCGTTTTCCCACGTGCCTTGTTTTCAATGGGAGCGCCGCGTTTTTTAAACGCCATGAGCGTAACGAGGCGCTGAGCGTTTTTTTTCACACTGAAGTGCCGTTTTTTATTGGTCGCCGAGAGCTGAAAAATGCTCAACTTTGGATAAAACCCAGCGCTCATCACTGTCACTTTTTACCCAGCCGTCCAATCACAGTGGAGAAGGGGCGGGACTAAACCACACCGACCAATTGTCACAACATTCTCTCTGTACAGCGACTTCAACCAGCAGAGCTAACCCAACAACATGGATGAAAAATACGTTTTTAGTATGAAACACTATCTACGAAATCACTTAAAAGTAAACTGTGCTGCGGATATTCTGTATCATAGCAACGAAACGTCTCAACGGAAAAAACGCTGCGCTGACAAAACGCTCTCAAGCGCCACAGCTAGGCGTTTTCAGCTGGCTAAAAATGCTTGGGTGAACACACGGCCTAATTGCTGTTTATAATATGGTAGTATCCTTTGATAATTATAACTGAATAAAGAGTCATTAAGATATATATATATATAACTGAGAATTACTGTAATGCCGCAGAATGCTGCTGTCTTCTTCCCGAACTTCTCAAGGAACCACTGCCAGAATGGGATACTCACTGCTGCTGACATCTGGGAAGATATAGAACTTCAGTCACATGTTCATTCTACCCAAGATACACACATTAGAGAATTATAGAGGGCTTTGTCTTCATTTCAAACGTCAGCAACCAACAAACATCTGATGACAGGTCTATTAAAATGAATATGACATCAGCAATATCTGTTTATCGAATAAAGTTCATAGTGGTGTCAGCTTTAATCAGGTACTCACTAGAATGGTCAAAACAATGTTCTGAAAGTGATCTCGAAGCTCCACTGCATACGTGCAGAACAGCACAAAGTTACTTTGAATCAACTGCAAAAGGAGACATATAATACAGTTATAATGATGGCATTAATGAATCCAGCCCAAAACACTGTGAATAAAGGAATAGCTCACCCAAAGATGAACGTTTTTGGAAATAGCCAGAGTTTGGACTAAAATGAGTGTGAGTAAATCATTTTTGGGGTGAACTATCCCTTTAAGAAAACCTGAATGCTACAATCTGGGAATGTTTTTAGAGTTTCAAACATAATGAAACTGTATATGCTGCTAATAAATATAATAAAAGAATGAAGAATAGAATGAAATTCTGGAGGGAAAGTATGTTACCTGGATGGCCACGGATATGAAAAGGAAAGCTGCCGTGAGAGTGAGGTAAGACCCGTGCTTCATGACCAAAATAAAGCCCTTATGGAAAGGAATGGCTTTGTCCGTTTTAGTAGCGTAGGGATCTAAAGCAGATGGAAAAGCGGAGAAAACACAAGTTAGATATGTTTTCTGAGGCACAGTGTGTGTGACACTATTATGACACAGTTTATTCCCCCCAAAAAACAACTATCACTGGGACGCAAAAGTATATTTTAGACAGTTATGCTGCAATTTTCCATATAATTAAAGAGTGAAAGACACTTTCAAGCTAAGAAAAAAAAGTGCGATTAAATAAGTCTTCTGAAGCCATTCTTTAGCTTTGTGTGTACTGCAAGTTAGAAATCACTTAAGTAATTTATATTTATAAATATAATTTGCACTTGCATATATTCAAACTTGACGCCGCGTATGCCACATTTGAATATAAGTGAATGGATTTTGGTCGGTTTTGTTCTGTTCACTTCACACAAAGCTATTATACACACTACTAAATTTGGGGTCAATATGGATGCAAAAACAAGGGTGCATTAAATTGATCATAATAGTGACGGTAAAGATTTACATGTATACAAAAGAGTTATATTTTGAATAAATTATGTTCTTTTGTACTTTCTATTCATCAAAAAAAAAATCCTGAAAAAATGCATCACGATATCCAAAAAAACAAACAAAGACAAAACAGTACAGTTGTTTTTAAAATGGAAAAACAACAATAAATGTTTCTTGAGCATCAAATCTTCATATTAGAATGATTTCTGAAGCATCGTGTGACATCACATGAATAAATTAGATTAATATATATTTAAATAGAAATTTATTTTAAATTGTATTAATATTTTACAAAATATTTTTTGTCAAAAAAATGCAGCTTTGATGAGCATAAAAAAACATTCTGTCACAAGCAATAAAAAATCTCAAAACCCAAACTTTTGAATGGTTGGGTGACGTTATCTTCAGAAAACATAGGATATACATCTGAAAAGTCATACGGACTACTCTTAGTGTGTTTAACAGATATCAACAACTCCAAACTTCTCTTCAGACTGTATAGAAAAGTGCATCGTGCATCTCTCTTGTATTCCACAGAAGGAAGTCATTTGGAAATGGAAACGTTTGGGGGTAAACTAAGCAAACTCTTCCATTCGGATGCAATGGCAAAACAAATGTATGCCACATGATTACTGCACATGCTCACCATCTCTCTCTTTGACTCCCAGAAACATGACCACCGTACAAACCAGAAACAGCCCACCGATCACGCCGGCAGCGATCATGTACACTTCCTTCTGTAAAGAGAAACAGACTGTGAGAAAACACATTTTTAAAAAAAAATTGCTGATAATTTACTCACCCCCATGTCATCCAAGATGTCCATGTCTTTCTTTCTTCAGTCGAAAAGAAATTAAGGTTTTTGATGAAAACATTCTGTGATGCGCGTTCATGACTCTCCAGTTCGAACTCATTTATCAAAATGAACTATTCTTTTTACGAGTCATTTCGTTCGTTGAATGAACCAAATGACTCCAAAAAGATTTGTTCATTTTGATGAACGAGTTCGAACAGGAGAGTCACGAACGCGCATCACAGAACAGAGCAAGGCGACCATTTTTGCTTATAAAACTTCCAAAAGTTTCGCTTGATAAGAGCCTTATTTATCGTCTGGTGTCGTTTTGAGCCCTTTGAAGCTGCACTGAATCTCTCTTTTGGACCTTGAACAGTTTCATTCACATTAAAGTCCATTACATGGAGAAAATCCTGGAATGTTTTCATCAAAAACCTTCATTTCCTTTCGAATGAATAAAGAAAAACATGGACATCTTGGATGACATGGGGGTGAGTAAATTATCAGCAAATGTTTTTTTTAGACGTCAACTACTCCTTTAATCTTTGGTTGTAGTTTTATTCCAGTACATGATGGCTGTCATGTTCCAAATTCATTATATTAATTCGGGTGTAGCGGCTGCTTCAGACGTCGTACTGTATGCTCTTGTAAATTTTAGCGAGCTCAAATTAGGTGCAACCCCAGAAAAGAGGAACTTTTCAATCTACTTCCCCTAAACAGGAACTGCTCTGCCCTAAACAACCTCAGGATTGTTTGCTATTTTTCCACGGACCGCGGCAAGCACTTCATTATTGTTCCAGATCAAAAGAGCCGTTCCAGAGGACGCGGTTGGCGCACCCTTCCATCTCTCCGCCTTTCGGCCCGGCCACAGAAGAATGCGCAGTGACACGGTGCGTGTTGGACTCAGCCCGGCCGCCTCAGAGAGCTTTAACCAGAGAGACACTCTGCAGTCCAGCTCCAAATAGCTGTGGGCCTTCATGCTTCTCCATCATGTGGAAACCCTCAGCCACATCCACAAGCCAAGCCTGTCGGTTCACTCACAAGTCGGTTTTGACTGACATCTCGGCTCAAAATAGATTTATAAACCCCCCCAAAACAAGCACATTTATTTATTGATTCTGAGGAGGACTCTGATGAATAAAAATTGATCCTCCGAAGGTCAAGCTCTAGAAATCCATTCCTTATTAAGTTTTGAAGGGTTTATGGTTGGATGAAATCATGATTGATGATTTCATGGAAAAGTACTTTTTTTTATCAAAATATCAAAGCATATTTACATTATATTATATTTGAATATATCAACAAATGTTTTAATGAATGAAACTGGTGTAACTCGAAAAATTTTAATCTTGTGCAAAAGTTCATTTATTTCAGTAATTCAACTTAAAAGGTGACACACTAATATATTATATTGACACTCTGCATGCAAAGTGAGATATTTCAAGCCTTTGTTATAATTTTTGATGATTATGGATTACATCTATGAAAACCTTCAATATTCTAATTTTGAATTAGGGTTTTTTATAGCTATAAGCCATAATCATCTAAATTATAACAAATAAAGGCTTGAAATATTTCACTTTGCATGTAATGAGTCTATATAATATATTAGTTTCACCTTTTAAGTTAAATTACTGAAATAAATGAACTTCTGCACAATATTCAAAAATTTTGAGTTTCACCTGTATATACTGTAGAATAGTCCGTCTTGACTCTCTCGTGAACGCGCATACGACCGTTGCTGGAAGCCAATGATTATAGTTTGTAAAGTTTTAAATATTTTTAAAAATAAAATGAATAAAGCCTTTTTTTTTTTAATCGTACAAAAACCCATTGCTTCGCTTTAGAAGACATTTATTAACGTATAGATTACTTTTATGATGGATGGATGCGCTTTTTGGAGCTTCAAAATCTCTATTCACTCCCATTATAAAGCTTGGAAGAGCCAGGATATTTTTTTAATATAACTCAGATTGTGCTCGGATGAACGAAGAAAGTCAAATACACCTAGGATGGCTTGAGGGTGAGTGAATTATGGACTCAATTTTATTTTAGGGTGAACTAATTCCTTTAAGTTCAGTGGTTCACTAGTGCACGTTAAAGGGATACTCCACTTTTTTTGGAAATAGGCTCATTTTACAACTCCCGCAGAGTTAAACTGTTGAGTTTTACCGTTTTTTAATCCATTCAGCCGATCACCGGTTCTGGCGGTACCATTTTTAGCATAGCTTAGCATACATCATTGAAGCGCACAAGACCATTAGCATTTCTCAAAAAAAAAAATATATGACCAAAGTGTTTCGATATTTTTCCTATTTTTTATTTCCTACATTTTTACTATTTTCAGGCGCTGCATCATAACATTACGCTTGCTGCACTCATGTAGAGTTTATACGTTACGTCATAACATTACGCTCGCTGCACTCATGTGGGCAGTAGAGTTTCTTGATTATTACGCAGGAATGAGAGTTTTTCCCCCAAAAAAGTGGAGTATCCCTTTAAGGTGAGTTTTACTGTAATCAACTGTAAAACGTGACTGTGACACGTACAGCATGAGACAGGAAGTCCTGTGATAGCGCCAGGGATCTGATGACCTCTGTGCCACTGCTATTTGTCAGGTGACCAGTCGTCAGGTTGCGATGCGGACAGTGCTTCAGAGTGTGTGCGCTCGCTACAATCTGACCCTGAATAGCGGCACCGACCAGCGTCCCAAGCACCTCCACCGTCATACCTGCACATATGCATGCAGAACAAAGGTCAATTATTCTCTACGTTCAATGCAGTTCTCAACATACAGTAAGCACTTGGCAAGCATTCATTGTAGGATTATTGGAGCACAATGAAATCTATCTAGAGCAAATCCAAACATGGGTTTAAAGATGAACAACGTTGTCTGTGTCGCTGTGAGCTTACGGTAAGCTGTAGCAGAGTCCCTCTCTCGCTGGTCGGTGCTCAAGAACATGGTCAGGGCGGAATAAGGCACATGGAAACACTGCAAGATTAAGAGTCAAATACAAGACAAACAGTGATTAAGATGGAATCTGAACACTCAAATAAATGTCTGATTAAAATGCACATAATTGCACAAAAAAATGAAATAAAATGTAATAAATATATGCTTAATGTGAAAAAAAAATTGTTTTTCATACTAATTTTACAACTATTTATACTAAATAGTTATACTAATATTTTTTACAACTAAAATATTAGTTTTTGCTGCACTTTAGGTTGAGCAAAGATTCAATTTTGTCTGTATTATAGCTTCTTCAGACCAGGTTTTGGTTTCTAGGTTTTTTTTAATTATGGTTTTTATAAAGAGCCAGATAGTAAAACGTTCTCATGGAGGTTAAATAGGACCATCTATGGTTCAGGCAATAAAATTATTTTTGGTTCTAATTGGATGCTTTATGTTTATTATTACAGTACGGAGAGTTCTGTACGCTCTCATACGGTAAGTGATGATCTAAAAAAAGGCAAGCAAAATGATGATTTACAGCATGTACATTCATCAGTGGTTTCATAACTATCATCGTTCCCATTTGTATTAGGTTGTATATAATAAAAACTAAACATAAATCAATGCTATTCATTTTAAGAACAGCATGTTCTGTGTGGGCTACTGATAAATGTGCGGTGCAAAATCAATATTTGCCAAAGTACAGCAAACCTTCCTTGAACTTGCTTACACATTGCATTGCATGCTTACTATAAGTGTGCACTACTTCTAATTCTCACGAAAGCCAAGTCAGCTCTGCGGCAGACCAAACGGCCCAAACGGCTACCAAAATAAATCTAACTACAGAGTGCTTCTCCAGCAGGGCTTCTGTTTCTTAAGAGTTGTCCATTTGACTTCCATTAAGGGTTTTGATTCTGAGTAGCTGGACGATTTGTTTGTTTAAACACAAACCAAAGGTTAATTATGAAAAACGGACTAATTAGAATCATGTAAACTACCGGTATACTACAACCTTATCCATGTACTGTAGCTACACTGGTGTTTCTCAGCTTTGTGCTTACAGACAATGAAGAACGCTAAAAGAGGAAAGCAGCATTTATCCTCTCTGGTGGTTTCGGGCAGGTTGTACCATGTACTTATCAAGTAGTTAGAATGACTTTTCATTACAGCGTAGACCAATGTGGTCAGAACGGCTTCCCCACTCCAGCACTTATTGGCGGGTTATTACGGAGGACAGAATGAGCCAAGCCATAGTAACAAAGGATAGAAACACAAATAAATCATGGAAAACTCCATGCAGAGATCAAAGAGGCCGGGCTATAACCTAACCACCACACTAAATTTTGTTGACAAGCATTTTTAGCAAGATTAAATTAACATGAGAAGCAACACTGCATCAGATACACTACCTATTAATAGTTTATAGCAAATCTGCTGGATACTTACTGTGATGAGAGTTTGGTAGAGACAGTAAAAGCCCAGATACCAGATGAACCTCCCATTGGTAAAAGGTGGGACAAACCAAAGGTAGAAGTAAGAGACCACCACAAATGGAGTGCAGCCCACCATCCTGGAGGAGAAAAGGACACAACAAGTGTAAAAAGACAAAATGTCAGTAGCACTTTATTTTACATCCCTTTTCTCAGTCTACATACTGTACATATAGAAATTACAATAACTAGGTAGTATCCCTGAACCTACCCCAAAACCTAACCTTAACCCAACCGGTACAATGTAAGTACCGTACATGTACTGTAAAACAAAGTGCAACCAAAATTATTTAGTGATGGTGAGATATCAATGTCCAATTTGAACACATTAAATAGATCTTCTGAGTATGATTATCAGTATGCACATGATTGAGAATGTGAAAACAAACAAATGTTTTTGGGGCAATATTTCAGGCAAAAGTCAAGTGCTAAAAAGGTGCTTAATTGGCTAAATAACATTGTCTTCAATAGCTACCGTTTTAGCTTCTGAACTAATCAATATAACCTACAAAGGGCAGCTTGAATATCATTTTAAAGCTCCAGTGCACATTTATAGCAGATTTGTGTATCTGTGCATCAATGTTGTCTCTGTTTGTATGGACGCTACAGCAGAATGAAGGAATGGTCATCTAAAACAGTGAATCGCACGCACTACTGACAGTCTTATTCTGACGAAGTCGTCTTCACAGAGTGAAGCAGGACGTGGGGAATGTGTTGTCCATATATAATTCATACTGATACAAGTCATACCATTATGGGAGAGGCAGTCAGCTGGAGGGTTGAGAGGATTTCAAATACACTGCTGAATTTATCCCCATTTATCAGCTAAATTATATATTCGACACTTTTGGAGATTTTTTAAAAGCGCAATCTACTGTATCCGTGGATTCTTGAGGCAAAGGCGCACAAGAAATATACTTTACGTGAAGGATAGATAGATAGATAGATAGATAGATAGATAGATAGATAGATAGATAGATAGATAGATAGATAGATAGATAGATAGATAGATAGATAGATAGATAGATAGATAGATAGATAGATAGATAGATAGATAGAAAAAAAGGTACAAAAACTGTCACGGGGCTGTACCTTTTCAAAACGTAAACTTTTGTCCATTTCATGAGCTGATAAGTACATTTTAGGTCCTAATATGTACATTTTAGGTGGTAATATGTACATTTAAGTGTTAATATGTACATTTTAGGTGCTAATATTTACATTTTAGGTGCTAATATCTACATTTTAGGTGCTAATATGTCAATTTCATGAGCTAATATGTCCATTTTATGTGGTAATATGTCCATTGTAGGTAATAATATGTACATTTTAGGTGTTACTATGTACATTTCCGGTGCTAATATGTACCACTAAGGTACCAATATGCAGCCTTTGGGAACAAAAGTTTACCTTTTGAAAACATACAGCCCCAGTGACAGCTTTTGTACCTTTTTTTTCTAAGAAGATGGATGGATGGATGGATGGATGGATGGATGGATGGATGGATGGATAGATAGATAGATAGATAGATAGATAGATAGATAGATAGATAGATAGATAGATAGACTCTAAAAAATGCTGGGTTTGTTTTTTCCCAAATTTTGGTCAAATATAGACAAATCCAAATGTTGGGTTAAAAATGTCATTTAAACATTTAACCCAATGGCTGAGTTTGTTCATATTTGACCAAAAGATGGGTTAAAACAACCCAGCATATTTTAGAGTGTAGATAGATTTCAATTTCCATGAATGGCACACGCTCTAACGAGAAGAAACCTGTTGAAACCACAAATGGACGCACAAACCTTTCACTAGATTTTGTTTTTGTCGCATTTTAGTCACTGTCTATATCCCTGTTTTCCATATCTCCCTTTGACTCAGGAGCGAGACTTGTCCCACAGTAAGCAACCGTTTGCTGAATGCTGAGTTCAGGTTGTTGGCTTTCATTCTAAATTACGTGACCTTGTCAACTCTAGAAATATCACAACCCTAAAAGAAAACCTCAATGTTTGGTCAGGTACTTTCTAAGCAGTTTACCCTGGACACACTGACCTCTGTGTCACACTGCTTTTCACTTTCACAGAGGATAAACAACTGTGAGCAAACAAGCAACAGAGAACAGGGAGTAAAGAGAGTGGCCAATTCTGGCACAGTCCAGATGCCACTACTGCAGTGTGGAGCAACTTCTGTGAGCTCTGCTGATTGTTCGGCCACACAAAGGAGCCACCGTACAGGAGAGAGAGAGAGAGAGAGAGAGAGAGAGAGAGAGAGAGAGCAGGACAAACGGGTCCATGTGAATGGAGAGAGCCAGACGGTTAGGAACCTGGGTGTGATCTTTGATACCAATCTTTCATTTAAAAGTCACATTTCTAGTATCTGTAAAACCGGATTCTTCCATCTAAAAAAATATGTATCTAAATTACGACATATGCTCTCAATGAGCCAATGCAGTTTAGAAGCTAAGTGTATTTTTCTATGTACAACTGTACAACCCACAATTACTCACAAAAAAGATAAAACATGATACATTTAATAGAATGATAAAATAAATAATTAAATAAATAGTGTACTGATGTGTTAAGAATTATACTATATAATATTTGCTAATAAAGTGTTACCAAAAAAAAAAAAAAATGCATACAAATAATTTTTACAGCTTTTTTTTTCTATAAATCAGCTTAATCACAACTTCCCTGTTTCTGGAACAGACTTTATATTTTTGTGGTATTAAATAATTTCTTTATACGTCAAAGAAAGAGATTTAGATTTAAGAGTCCGATAAACGTTTCATGAGAGTTAAAAGAAGTCAAAAACCCGTGCTTTGAAAATGTCACTGATTAAGTCACTAAAAACGAAAGAAATTTCAAGCGTGATGCCGATAGGATGAGTAATATAGCAGCATTCCCACTTCTAGAATCTAGAATCTATAAATCAACATATTGTCTTTGTGTTGGCACGGCTTTGGCATAATAAACACTGAGACACACCAGAAGGCCCACATGGGCATGGCTGAGATGTTCTGCAGTGATTCTCTGAAAACAAACCCTAACTACTTCCTCCTAGACAACATGATGTCACTTCAGAGTGTAATCAGAACTTCCTGTCAGGCATTCACATCTTGGGCATGTCGTTACTTTAATCTCCTGAGACCTTCAGAAACCTTGCTTAGATCTCATTTGTTCGAATATAGTGCTATTTTGACTAAACCCTGAACTAAACATCTGAACAGATATTAAAACACTAGGTTCCGGAAGTATTATTTCCATTAATTTTCTCCATTGGATCATTGATTTTTAACAAAAACTTTAAAGACTGCCCTACGGTAAGCTACGAGGTCGTTAATCTATGCTATTTGCTTCTTTTGAAGCCATCAGCCCGCATTATTTCAGAATAATCATGTTTTATCATGTTTAAAACTACATGATTTGCAGAAAATTCCAACAATCAGAGAGTCCTGCAAAGGTCCTGAAAAGAGCAACATGAGTCAAACGAGCAATTTTGCTCCGCCCACTCTCATAACGCACTGTGAACAACGCTCTCAAAATACTTAAATATTTGTATATGTATGCATATTTTGCAATGAGATTAAAATATATAGTTTTTATATACATAATCAACATTTGTAAATGTGCAGTTTGCAATGCTTCATGGGATTGTAGTTCTTTCCCTCACTAAAGCCGTTAAGTACATAGTCTTGTACTGTACCTTTTTTTTTTTGTCCAATTTTCAAAAAGTTTTTTGTTTTAAATCAAAGTTTATAATGTTACGATTCGCCTCTGCTTGGCTTGGCAAGACTTATTTTAAAATCCATATAAGAAAAAAAATGTATGGAAAAAAATACGCCCAGAACCAGTGCCGCTGAAAGCGTGAAAGAGTCTATTGAAAACTACTGTATATGTGTTATAAATTGGCTCAAAATATCAAACATGTTTAAAATTCTTCAACTGGATGCTACAAATTGGATTCTATGCCCATTATTTTCTGTAAAAAACAAAATAAAATAAACAACCCTGACTGCAGAAAATCTGCTTGCCCTGATTTTCAAAGCTAATATTTGAATATACGTGCCTTTCTCATCAGGAAGCAATACATAAAACATGATTTAGCATGAATGGCATGCCTTTAGAATGAGAAAAACAATAGGAGCACTTTCAAACACACTGATTCATTCACCAGTTCTCATACGCCACTCACCATGGCATGAGTCGTCCAATCTTTGTCCATTTACTCTTAGTAATGAAGAATCCCACAATGGGGTCAGTCACTGCCCCCCAAGCCTTACCGACGAACAACACCATGGAGGCCTGGAACGGGTTAATCTGTCAGGAGAGGAGAAAGTCAACATCTAGGCCTATACATCAAACCGTACGTGTTTTACTGTATGCTTCTTGCAAATCAGAATCATTAACACAGGTTGGAGCATTTTTGGCTTCTGTTTCAATTAATCAAATACTTAATAGGGATTAATATTCTCTTTTAAAAAATCATATCCTCAAGTATTATATCACAGTACCTTCCAAGTCTCAAAACTAAGAAATGCAATTTTCTTGAAATGACATAAAAACCCATGAGAATTGCCCCAATTGAGTTGTCCGAACAAAGAATTTCCTATTGCTGAAATCTTAAACATTTGTGTGTTCCCAGCATGCATTGCATTCTAAATACATTAGGTGTTTATTACTGTTATTGATTTGTATTTTATTTTATTAAAACCCCTAGAGATCTCACCTGTGCAATGTCAAGTAAATATATCTGAAGGAAGAATGCTGTTGCGCTCCCGGCGACCTGATTCGGTGCCCCTCCGATGGCGAAACATAGTTTGCTACAAACAGTGAGCTTCTGATCCAGATGAGTCTGAAACAAATGGGATTTATTAGCTGCAACCATCACAAATAATGTGGAAGCGGATTCCATTGCTTCTGTGCCAATGCAAGTTTCATTTTCAAATACTACTTTTTTTATTCAGTATTTTTTTTTTTTAGCATTTTCTTTGATGTTGACGCCCTCTCTCTATATATATATCTATATATATACATACATATTTACACAATTTTCCACCTTATATTGATAGTAGCAGTAGAGTATCTCTCAAATAATGTGCTTTGAATTATATAATAGTGTTTTCACCTTTTCAAAGTATTTTTTCTCGATTTGATGTAGTCGCTCAGTACTTTATGAGGTTCTAGGAGTACTTTTATTGAGGTTTTTAGGTGATAATCACAGCATCTGTCTTTGTGCTGTCGGTTCAGAGTTTCTCTTTTCTCCATTACGTGGGTGGGATAGTTTGAAGGACCCTCAGTCCCGAAACCACAGGAAATATTTAATCCAGATGCTTCCACTGCTGTGAGTGACGGGCTATTTGATCACAGAAAACACCCTTAAAATAAAGGCTCTTCAAAGCGAATTTTTTTTTTCCTGTATAAAGTTCTTTAAAAAAGACTGTAAAAAATAGTGCCTGTAAAAATTGCCCATATTCTTAAAGGACAACTCCGGCGCAAAATGAACCTTTAGTCTAATTACACATTGTTACCTAGTCAACCGTTATCTGAGATTTGTTTTCATGATTGCCGAATGTAAATAGTTTTATCTCTAAAAACAGTTTAGCCTATAACGCTAGTATAATGCTAGTATATAATATAGGGCATAGAGTAATGACAAATGAAAATCGCTTGTTATTACCACTAAAAAGGCTCAAAATAGCCCCGCACTAACACGACAGCATAAAAAGAGTCCCTACATTCAAACCGAAGCATTGAGAACTTTGTCAGTGTCCATACAGTTTAATAAGCAGATGTTTTATACACACAGTAAATTTCGCGAATTCAGGAAGAAGCCATCTTGGAAAAATAGTCTCTACCAGTCGATCTACGAACGCCGATCCAAGTGCGCTGGTGAGATGTGAATAAGGTGATAAGGTGAGCGCGAACAGTAGGCTACGTGTACATATTGAAGACAAGTAAACGGTTTGTGTTTGTGTTTCTTCTGGAAACAACGGATCATATGAGATTCTGCACAGTTCAGCGCACTTGGATCGGCGTTCGTAGATCGACTGGTAGAGACTATTTTTCAAAGATGGCTTCTTCCTGTATTCGCGAAATTTACTGTGTGTATAAAATATCTTCTTATTAAAGTGTGTGGACACTGACAAAGTTCTCAACGCTTCGGTTTGAATGTAGGGACCCTTGTTATGCTGTCGTTTTGGTGTGGGGCTATTTTGAGCCTTGTTAGTGGTAATAACAAGCGATTTTTATTTGTCATTACTCTATGCCTTATATACTAGCATTGAACTAGCGTTATAGGCTAAACTGTTTTTAGAGATAAAACTATTTACATTCGGCAATCATGAAAACAAATCTCAGATAACGGTTGACTAGGTAGCAATGTGTAATTAGACCAAAGGTTCATTTTGCGCCGGAGTTGTCCTTTAACTACACATTACAAAGTGTTGTTTCTTAGGGTTAAAGAACATGTCTGTAAACTTGGAAGAAAATTACCATTAGCTTTTCTGTGCTTCTACAGATTTGTTTGTTATAAAATATGTTCTAGGAATGTTGTGCTGTCTCTAAAAAATGCTGGATTATTTGGTCAAATATGGACAAACCCAAATGTTGGGTTAAAAATGTACAGTTGAAAGTGAAAGTTGAAGTTGGGTTAATTTTAAATTACATTTTTATGTGAATGTTAACTGAGTCACAGAACCTGCATATTGTTTCCTTAATGTTGCTCTAAATGCTTCTATTGCTCTCCTCATTTGTATGTCGCTTTGGATAAAATGATAACATGTAAATGTAACATTCTTTGAGAACGATATGAAAATGTTACTTTTGAATGTTCCCTTGTTGGAAGTTGGAAATAAACAGATTTGGGACGACATGACATCGATCATTCAATGAACGAAATGAACGAGTTGACTCGGGAAAAGATTTGTTCATTTTGATGGACGAGTTTGAACAGGAGAGTCACGAACGTTCATCACAGATCAGAGCAAGGCGACCATTTGAGCTTATAAAACTTAAGCTTTGTTTTTTTTTTATTTAAATGAGAGATCGTTTCCCTTATTCATCGTCTGAAATCGTTTAAAGCCCTTTGAACAGTTTGCACTGAAACTCTCATTTGGACCTTGAAACGTTTGGTTCCCATTGAAGTCCATTATATGGAGAAAATCCTGGAATGTTTTCATCAAAAACCTTAATTTCTTTTCGACTAAAGAAAGAAAGACATGGACCTCTTGGATGACATGGGGGTGAGTAAATTATCAGCAAAAGCTTTTTGAAAAGTGAACTACACCTTTAATTGCACTTGCCATTCAAGGAACCCGGGTGTAGTGAGTGACTTCTCTTCGCTTTCTGAACGTAAAGTGTTTCACACATTAAAAAGGACACTCATCCTTTGGAAAACTCTGTGGATAAGGCAGAGTAAATGTGTGTTTTTGAGGGTGTGCGTGTGTGTGTGTCTGCGTATGTGTGGTGTGTGAGTCGAAAACGAAGGGGAGATCCTTTCAACACATAAAAGGGAAGTCAAACCGCCGCTTAGAGCCATATATTTATGAGAGAGATCTTGGAGACAGTCAGACAGACATTTGGTGCTGAAAATACTACAGAAGTCAAACACTCCTCTTTGAGTTGTTAACTCACTCATTCATTCATCAAAGCCGATGTTTGGCGTCTCCAAGCCAACGTGCACTCTGGGTACCCTCGCAAGAAACACAACCACTGAGGGCAGGACCGATCGCTCTTCAAAAGACGCTGTAATTAACTCACTGAATTTCCCCCGCACGTTCTCAACTTCACCATGATGAAAAAAAGATGAATGACTTCTGAAATCACAATTTAGGAGGTTAAAATGTAATTATTCGGATCAATCAAGAAAATCAAAAGATCAGGGAGTTCACACAAGTCTGATGCTACTGAACTGAGGACAAGTACGAGGATTTGATGGTACTAAAGTGTGAAATGAATCAGGAAGATTATGTGCTTAGACTAGAGGCAGATACTGGTCTAATTCTGGTTTATCTGTTAAGCGTCAATATTGCACACTGTGAGCTGAACTAACCCCCGAACGTACAAAGTGTTGTGAAAAAAAACAAGTTTCTTAATTATCTTGTTTTCTGATAAGAGCATCTCAACACTCTTAAAACTAATTTACCCGAGAAGCAGAATTGTACTAAATAAAATAAAAATTGCTTATAAATGATTTTTTTCTTATTTTTAGCACATTGGCAAATAGTTTTCCCCCTTCTTTTAAAGCTAAGAATATCAAGCTAACATAAATATAAATATAAAGCTAACCTCACTTAAATATATAAGTATAATAAAAGTTTGTCATTTGCAATACTATATACACATATATATATATACTTATTATGTGTGTACACATAAACTTTTATGTTAGATGTGATTAATCATGATTAATCGATTTGACAGGACTAATATTAATACTTTTATAATTTAATTAATATAATTTTAGATTTTTTTTATTTTTAATCGAAAACCAGACAAAAATACTGGCATGAGGTGTGCTGATACTTTTTAAAACAATTGTATGATTTTCAGCAGTCAGATGTTAAAAAAAAAAATTGCAGAAAGAAAATCCGACCTTCACTGCCGTTTAAAAGTTTAGGCTCAGTAAGGTTTTTAGCACAAAAAGTCAAAACAAAAATCCTGTAAACTAGCCTACTAATACAATTTAAAATTTCTGTTTTCAATTTTAAATATATTTTAAAATATAATTTATTCCAGTAATGCAAAGCTGAGTTTTCAGCATCATTATTCCAGTCTTCAGTGTCACGATCCTACAGAAATCATTCTAATATGATGCTATTCTGTGCAAGAAACATTTCTGGTTATTATGTTTTTATTCAGCATTTTTTTTTTAAATAGAATTATTATAATATAAAAAATATATATTCTATAATATTCTATAATAATGTCTAATATACACTGCTCAAAAAAATAAAGGAACACTAAAATAACACATCATAGATCTGAATGAATGAAATAATCTTATTAAATACTTTTTTCTTGTTTTTACTTTTTAAGTGTTGTTTAAGTGTTCCCTTTATTTTTTTGAGCAGTATATATTCTATCATAAAAGAATATACATTTTTGTAACAATATAAAAGTCTTTACTGTAACGCATCCTTGCTAAATAAAAGTATAAATGTCTTTTAAAACAAACAAAAAAAAATGTTATCCACCTTTTGAACGGAAGTGTACATTGAACAAGAGGGACTCAGAGAATCTTATTGTGGGATCTACTGACTTGGATTGGTAGACAACCACTACCCTGGAGACCATCCACAACACCATAGCATCATGGATCACTCGAATTCTCACAAAGTTTATTTTTGTGGCTGTTATCATGATAGACAGGAAGTCGTTGAGTTGAGACACAAAATATCTGACTTCCTCAGAGATTGAAAAAGAGCAAAAGCATGATAGCAGCACAGAAGGGTGGGAAGACGAAGTAAACGTATGTCTCACTCACAAAGCTTGTCAAGAACACATTTGGGACATAAATCGAAACTATTATTATTCTTTTAATATACACTCAACGGCCACTTTATTAGGTACATTGCTAGTACCGGGTTGGATCTCCTTTCGCCTTCAGAACTGCTTTAATTCGTTGTGGCATAGATTCAACAAGGTGCTGGAAACTTTTTCTTTTCTTTCCAAGATTTTGGTCCACATTGACACGATCGCATCACGCAGTTGCTGCAGATTTGTCGTCTACGCATCCATGATGTGAATCACCCATTCCAGCACATCCCAAAGGAGCTGCTCTAATGGATTCAGATCTGGTGACTGTTTAGTGAACTCATTGTCATGTTCAAGAAAGATTTGAGCTTTGTGGCGTGTTATCCTGCTGGAAATAGCCATCAGAAGATGTGAACGCTGTGGTCATAAAGAGATGGACATGGTCAGCAACAACACTCAAGTCGGCTGGTGTTTAAATGATGCTCAATTGGTGTCAAGTGAATATCCTCACACCATTACACCACCACCACCAGCCTAAACCGTTGATACAAGGCATGATGGATCCATGCTTTCATGTTGTTTACACCAAATTCTGACTCTACCATCTGAACGTCGCTTCAGAAATCGAGACTCATCAGATCAAGCAATGTTTTTCAAGCAATATTGAATAATAAACCAAGTTTCCTGCTCTCAGCTGATGCTCTCCTGCACCTCGGTTGTAACAAGCGGTTATTTCATTTACTGTTGCCTTTCTATCAGCTCGATCTAGTCTGGCCATTCTCATCTGACCTCTGGTATCAACAAGGCATTTCACCCACAGAACACCTGGATATTTTCCCTTTTTCTGACCATTCTCTGTAAACCCTAGAGATGGTTGTGCGTGGATATCCCTGTAGATCAGCAGTTTCTAAAATACTCAGACCAGCCTGTCTGGCACCAACAACCATAAAATCACTTAAATCGCCATTCTTCCCCATTCTGATGCTTAAAGGGATAACGTTAGTTCACTTTGAAATTAATTTTTGATATCTTTTAGCTTACCTCAAGGGCATCCAAGATGTAGGTGTCTTTGTTTCCACAGCATTTTCAATTTTGACATTTTTAGGTCAAACCGTTGTTGTCAGTTTTACCTTTTAGTTTTACCTTTCACTAAAAATATTTAGATATACGGGAAATAGTAATGAAAGACGATTTCGATATATCTAAATATGTTTAGTGAAAGGTAAAAATCTCCGTGTAAACAATGCGTGATGTAGAGATCACTTCCGGCGTAACGTCTGGAGCTGGAGACGGTTCAGTTCGGTTCAGTTGGACATCTGATTCAGAATAGTTCGACGGCTGTTAACAAGTGGTAAAAACGATATAAATACTGTTCGTTTTCTCACACAAACCGCTCGTTTCGTGTCTTAGGCCATCAATGTGTACTTACATTTACGAGTCATTAAATCATGTTTAATTTGGACTTCTCTGTGCATGCTCTTTGAGGTGGTGACCATAGACCTCCATTATATGACTGACAGACAAGAACGGTTTGACCTAAAAATATAAAAATTTAAACTACTGTGGAAACAAAGACACCTACATCTTGGATGCCCTTGAGGTAAGATAAAACATGCCAAAAATTAATTTCAAAGTGAACTATCCCTTTAAACTTCAGTAGATCATATTGATCATGTCTACATGCCTAAGTGCATTGAGTAGCTGCCATGTGATTGTCTGATAAGATATTTGCGTCAATTTTCATGATAATACGCACATATTTTAAGGGGGGAAACATGCTTAATAGTCAAGATAATTGTCTCTTTTTTCCATCTGATTTTTTGGGTGAAATGTGACCCATGATGACTCCGTGATTCTTGTGAGATTCAACTGAATTGAAACTCTTTGTGCTTAGCCTATTTTCTCAGAGTTGTTGCTCTAAGCTGCTTTTCCCGTGTATGTTTGCGTGAGGATGAATCTGGATGATATAATGAAGGGTTTACGGCTTCATGCCAAGCGGGATTTAAATAAAAAAAAATGCATTTTATCATTACACTTGCAATGTCAAATCGACCCTGGACTTTCACCTTCAATCTGAATTGCGATTTATTTATTTATTTTTTTCTGTGCAAAGAGTATGAAGACCAACATCAAGCTCACAAAACCCAGACACGCACGTGTAGCAATCATTTTTTTTCATGACTGTTGAGGCAAATGTTCTCTGATGGAGTCTCAGTAGATTCAAACTACTGGTACATTGGTCTGTACAAACATGCCAGAGAGTCAGGTTAACCATAGTAACATAATCGCTCTTTGTATGTCCCAAAAAAAATCCATGCTAAAAGTGAATCCCCTACCATTTCCACGTTAAATCTTTAACCTTCCACTATGAGAGTCTCCTTTCCTTTTTGTAATGGCGTGCGTGAGAACAAGAGCTCCATTAGTGTGTTTTCCATACATTATTGACACACGACTGCCATTTTCCCAGCGCAGAAGCAAAGCACAGATTTTATTTCACCTGACAGATCATCCCTGACATTACTTTTTCCAAGGATGAAGGTCATATTGCTTCCAGATCTGTCTACAAATAGTATGCTACCTTTAATTTGAATAGAATAAAATGCCAATATTTGCTGTCTGACTGTATTTACTTGTCTCAGTGAAATTCACAATAAATAGTGATCTCGAAAAACGGCAAATATTCATATACTTAATCTATTAATAACACTCAATTGTGATAATGACAGGGACGAGCTTTCCATTTACATTCAATGCACATTATATCTATTTCTAACCTAGATGATAATACACTGCAGTCAATGGCATGTGAAAGGAATTCAGGTCTGATTACAGAAGTGATTTTTTTGACTGGTGCAATGGTTAAACTTAAATGTAATCTTGTAATATACAACTTAAAAATACAGTTTGTGTCTTTACAGCAGTATGTACTTGTGGGTTTAACTGTCTGCCTGTCAGTGCTACGCCTAAGCAGCCTTTAGGCATGTGTGTTGGTAAAGCATCCATTCCACACAAACATTCCATGTGCTCATTAAAACATGCCATTCCACATACTTTCATAACGTACAGATCCAGAAACGTTCAGACCGGTATTATAACAAAAAAAATATGTGTATATTGGTACCTGTTCCCCCCTACTGAGTGTTCATCAACTCAAAAGTGCACAACACAGTTTATTTTTTACCAGTGCAACCCAAAGCAGTCAGGTTATATCCTTTTTTTTACTTGACCATTAATTTATAAGCTGATTAAAAAAGACACTGCAGTTTGCACATAACTCAAGAAGAAGTGAGCATCACATTGCCTTACCTGTGGTGGTACCTTGAAAGAACTTTCAGAGTGCTTCATCATGAATTTATCCCCTGATGTGACCCGGGCTTTCTCCCCCTTGGCCATGGCACCCGGTGTGATGGGTACAGAGACTAGCAGCTGAACTCTCTGGCTTCTCAGAGCTGGCTACAGCTGTGCCTGCGTCCATTCACGTACTGCAGCAGCGAGAGGATGGGCAGGGTTAGATACAGATGCTTCCCAGCTGTCACTCACAGATATGAGCCAATCAGAGTCCTCGCTCTACCAAAACAGGCTGCTTACCTGAACCGGATAGCGTACATTCCTATGCCGTCACAAAGACACCAAAACACTAAATAAACACACATGCAAAGAAAGAGTTCATTGAGATTTGTTTTCAGGTGGTGAATATTAACATTACACATCTAATGGTCACCTTTTCCTGCAGAAATACTTTTAGTTCAGATAATGCAAAAATAATGATTTGTTTTCCATGCATTTTTTATATCAAGCAACACATTAATTTGATTAAATAAATATGGAGTGCACATACACACAAAATGAAAAAGATAGATAGATAGATAGATAGATAGATAGATAGATAGATAGATAGATAGATAGATAGATAGATAGATAGATAGATAGATAGATAGATAGATAGATAGATAGATAGATAGATAGATAGATAGATAGATAGATAGATAGATAACCTGAGTGATGCGATGAGATGCACATCTGCAGCAGAGGTGGATGAACTGCGGGTTCATTCCTTCACACACATTCTGCAGCAGCACGTTCGATAGTTGTTGTAATCACAAACAAACAAGCGCGCTCCCTGCAGGACACCAAAGGCAACTCACAGGATCCTACATCTAGAAAAGACAACATAAAGCTCTAAATGAACTCCAGGTTACAGGCTAAAGTAAAATTAATTGACCAGTAGCAGCTGCTTGTTTTAATATTGGGAATGGCAGATTATTAGCGCTGGTTTATGTTATACAGTTTGTAAGCGTTATCTGCAAATGCAGACACACTTTTGGCAGATAGTGTTATTCAGCCTGAGGGTGGCGTTCTTGACAGGGTTACACACACAACACACGCGTAAATGCTATCTTACATTTAATAATGTCATGTCAAATCTCAGAACACACATAAACAAAACAGAACTGAGCACGTTTTAACAATATACTGTAAAAAAGTCTAACAAAAAATCATTTAAACTAATGGATTTATACTTTTATGGTAGGCTACCAGAACAGATATGGCAACAAGTAACTGACCTGATGGAGACTAATGTACACATATCTAAAGCAGGTTGATATCGTCTTGGTCTGGAGTGGACTGAAGAGATGTTTAGGTAAAGTTAAGAGAAAATAAAAATTTCACCACAAATTTACATTGGGAAAATTGGGGGGCGCTGTAGAGCTAGCCAGGTCTCGGCACCCTCTGCTACAAATATTTTTTGCATAAGGCTAAACACATTTACAATTTACTAATATAGATAATACATTATAATACAATATATTAACATTTATATAGAGGTCTATGTTTTGGATGAATATTTTGGAGGGGCTCTGCCTCTGCCCCAACTTCCCTTACAGACAAAAGCCGCGGGTGGACATAAATAAATAAATAAATAAATAAACAAACAAAGCAGCATGACATTAAATATAAAATTATTAGTATGCAGGAATTTGATATAAATTAGTGCATAAATAAATAAACAAAATAAAAACATATGTATATTGAAGATGCAAAAAAAAAAAGAAAGAAAAGAAATATATAATTTTCACTGTATATTAAATGAATAAATAAAAAATAATTATTACACATGCACCTGTGGAATAGTCCTTTGAGGTCAGAGTTACTAAAGAGATCTTTCCACTGACTCTGAAAAACACCAGGGATAAAGAAGCCCAGGCCCAGGCAGATGTGGCTAGAGCAATTAACTACAATGTCCATCATAATCTAACACACCTTAGACAGCTGATCGTCCGCACAGTGCCAAACCACATCTAACCAAGTGTCCCTCAAATGTATTGTTTGAGAATGCAAGTACCTTGGTGGAAGGGTATCGTAACATCTCACAGCAAGATCTGGTGACGAGGACCAAACCACACACTGACTGCCCTTGATCAAGGCACTCATTTTTCCATTTCTGTTTGTGTCAACAAAATTTGTTCAGTTTATGTCTCAGTTGCTGAACATTTTTCATGTTCATACATATATTTACATGTTAAGAAATTTGAAGAACCAGTCATGTATGATCTCAGAGACAGCTATAGTGGACAAAAAAATAATAATTAAGTCTCAGATATTTTATGCATACATTACAATTAGTAGCAAAACAAAGTGAATAAAATCTTTTAGTTGCACATCAGTCAACCTGACTCAGAGAAGTGAATAGACATGCATTTACCATGACTAGCATCGAAAGAAGACAAAATATACATTTAATTATGCATGAACTGCTCACAAAATCCCATATTTAAACTTGCTAGTAATTAAGAAAAAAATCTCATCATGGTTGCAAGACCTTATCAAAATAGTCAAATCAACTTTAATGTACTTCAGAAATTCTTGACATTCAGCCCCCAGGCCAGGACATCGACCACATGGTTGGCATTCAAAGTAAATTTATTTTTGAGCAACGATATATGTGGAAATGAACAGGATTGGATCGAGATGTCATATTGCAGATTGACTGGATAAACATACACTGCTCTTCAACTAATCTTTATGAGCTCATATCACATCTAAAATTTTTAAAAGTGGAAGAACGATCCAAGTCCATTATTGCAACCAAAAAAAAAATCACATGAATCAGAACGTCTCCTAATTTTATACTTATCAGCTCTGTGTGCATTTAAGACATATTAGAATCCATTTGAAATGAGAAAAGGAATCAGCATATCATCAGTAGGTTTATTGCAAGCAGAGGTCTTTATAACAGAGCCTCTGTCTTAGGCAAAGTGCATAAACATTAGACATTAATAACTTAACGGTACATTATAAGACATACCAACACAGAACTTCCATGATCTGGCTTCTTCATTGATCTATGTGTAAACATGTATAATGGTGAAGGTTAAAGACTTGGCTTGTGCATACTGCATTGTATCAGAAAAGGCCAACACTTCCAGTTTGTGAAAGAACATGATGGGAAAATTAAAAAGAAAACACAAGTGTAAAAGGAATAATACACCTAAATAAGAAAACATCACCACTTACCATTTCTTAATCACCCACATGTCATTGCTTTTCGACTGAAATTTAAATCATCATTTACTGACAAGCTTTTAGTCAGTGACATTTTTCATTTTTTGGGTGAACTATTCCTTTAAAGCTATTTGAGTTGAGTGGCCATTTATACAGTCATAGTGATGTCCAAAGGACCCCTGTATTCATAACCAGACAAAACATTGGCTTTCACGGTTTTAAGGGAAACGGATTTATAAAATGTTACCCAAACATGGGTGGGACCAAAAGATCAGAGTCTCTGGTTTAAGCAGGAACAGTCAGGAGTGACCGAAAGGAGCTTGTGTGTTGAGAGACCTCTGAATGATGACGGCATTCGCTAAGTTGGCTTCTCCCAAACTCTGACCCTCGTCTGTGAGCTCTCGGAACGGCAGGGATGTGGTCAGGATGAACTGAGCGTCCGTTCTCTGAGCCTGCTCCACAAACTGCTGCACATCACTGATCCTGGTGGACAAATTAGATAAAAACCAACATGAATGCATCTTCTCAGGGAGCCTTGCAGCCACATCTTACAGTAGCAATCGTGTTCGAGTCGGAGGCATGAAATCCTTACATGTTGTGACGCATACGTTAAATCCGGCATAATCTGATCTGATCTGCCGCAAAGTTGCAGCTTACGATTCTTCCATGAGTCTACCTTGCGTGATTGTATTACATAAATGATGAATGTGAATTATGTAAGAGCTTTTAAGGGGAGGATTTCAAATTTAGAGCATCACAACAAGCCCGGGGTGGATTTTGACAATAAACATTCAAACATAATCCTGTTTAAAGCCAGTAACTTTAGCTGTGTTGAGTGAAAGCAAATTACACTATGTAAAGGATGCATATTCATTTATCCTTTAACACCATATCAGCATCAAAGGATATATACATAAACGTAAGAGTAATAGAATTTACAATTTTACAGTTTCGTTGTATAATAGGTTTTTAAAGTTGATGCTTGGGACAAATATATAACCAATCAATTGTATTAAATGTACTTTAAGGGATATTCCACCGTTTTTTTCATATTAAACTCTGTGATTCCCTTAACTAAGACGAGTTGATATCGCTCTCGTCTCAGTGCGTGCACTCAATCGCTCTGGCGCGCGAGACACTTTGATAGCACTTAACTAGCCCAGTTTATTCATTAGGATCCAAGCAGAGAAGCGACCAAACACCTCCACGTTTTCCCTATTTAACCCTCTGGGGTTGTCCGTTTCAGAGTCACACTCGGGGTGTTCGGGTCCAAATGGACCCAAAGGGCGGGATTCATATTTAATAAAAAAAAAAAAAAAAAAATCATGATTTTTTTTTTACTCGTTTTTTATAATATTTTTTCTTTTCTTTTTTGGTGTTTTGAGAAAATTTCAACAACAAAAAAAAAAATATATAATTAGTATTAATGCAATAATTATTACAAAATGTCCCCTCCTTAATATTAATTTTTTTTTAAAGCTGTATTTCATTTTAGAGTCAAGCCTAGGCCTCATAAAAGCAATTTTTGAAATGAGATGGATGCCATCTGGTGGACAAACTGAGCATTTTAAAAAAGCAAAACACATGTATAATCAGAATTTTTTGGTGTGTTTGTGTATAAAAGTGTGTTTGTGTGTGTTGTTTGATGTTTTAGAGATTCACCCCTTCACTGTTGTGTGCTTTTTTTCAAGATCGTGGCTGATTTGTAGATTGTACGCACAAAAAAAATCAGTATTTTCACATTTTTGCCAATTTTCCATTCATTTTCTAATGCGGGTCAATTTGGACCCGAACACCTCAAGTGTGACTATTTTTTTTACAACCACTTAGACTATTCACATCCTGTCCCCAATTTTTTGGGGTGTTCATATACCAAATACCAACAAAGTCACCAAATTTCGGACCATTCCGAGGAAGCTGTGATTTTTAAAAAAAATTATTTAACTTCTTCAGGTCCATTTGGGCCGAACAACCCCAGAGGGTTAAATACAGTTACTCGAGCAGTGTAACTCGACCTAGGACGGTGACACAAAATAAAACGTTGCGCTTTTTTAAGCATGTAAAGTGGATAACTATATTGTATGGGGGAATACCACAGGGAGCACTTCGACTCGGCGCAGTAATATCATCACTCGTGAAAAGTCCTCTCCCTCTCCGGAGTGATGATATTACTACGCCGAGTCCATAGATAAATATGCGCTGAGTCGAAGTGCTCCAAATCACTTGCTTTAAGCAAGTTAAGCATTTTACACGCTTAGAAAAGTGCAACGTTTTATTTTGCTTCACCATTTTTGGTCGAGTTACACTACTTGTGTAACTGTATTTAAATAGGGAAAATGTGGAGGTGTTTGGTCGCTTCTCTGCTTGGCCCATATTGAATGAACTGGGATAGTTAAGTGCTATCAAAGTCTGTGTCTCACGATTGAGTGCACGCACTGAGACGAGAAAGATATGCATCAACTCGTCTTAGTTAAGGGAATAACATAGTTTAATATGAAAAAATGGTGGAGTATCCCTTTAAGTATTTTTTCGTGAAATTCACCTTCTACGACCATATGATACTCACCGATGGCTCAGATTAAACCTCTGCACGAGCCGCTGACCGTCCGCCAGCCAAATCTGGAGGGAGGTCACAGGAAGGTCCTCATTCAGCTCCACTGCCGGGAGAGGGGGACCAGAACAGTCCTCGTGTATCGACCGAGACCTGGCCACCACTCGCGGGGCCACACTGCCGACGACAATCATTTCGACTTAATCAATTTATAAAGATAGGCTTTTAACAGATGCACTGCAATTATTGTGGTGCCATGTGATGTTATATGTGATTAGAGGGTTAACACTAACATCTAGATAATCCTTAACACATTTACAGTCAAACCATCAAGTAGTGGAAGTGTTGTGAGGACACCTAGTGGATATTTGTTGGAACTAAAATCTTTCACTTTTATGTTAAATTAATAGCATTTACTAACATCACTAATATGATTTGGTCAATTGAAAAAAATGTATGCAAAAGAGGACCTACTACCTTCCCAGTCTGTAACCTCGGCCTGTAAACGGGTGGAAGGTCTTTTTCTTTGGGACATAATCTTCATCTTTCATGTCCTCCATGTTGATTTCAAGTTCTTCATCCTCGGCTCTTCCTTCTAGCTCCAGAGGCAGCTCACTTTATAGAGGATTTATAAATCAAGACAATTAAATATATTTCAATTTTATTCATGAGATGGGGGGGAAAGCACAAAACATGATGATACAATGGCTATTTTAAAGCCATTTTGTTTTGATGCTATGCAATTAAATGAGTCCGCTGGTTAGTCCAGTTATGCAATCACATCCAAAGTCAGGTGAGTGTTTTGTTGTTGTGCATGGAGGGATTTATGTGCATTCTTAGAATTTATACGCATCTTGGTGTTTCAATCCAGTGTTTTTTTAATGCGATATCCTAAAATTAGCTAGAGACAAAAACAATACTCACCCTCTTTTAATGGCCTCTAAGAACTCTTGGTTTTCTTCTAGGGTGTAACTGCGTAAATCCTCGTCGTTTACTGTGAAGCCATTTTTCCACAGTCTCACTACAATCTCCACCTGTAGAGTTCGGTCATAAAACAACCTTAGGAATACTTTAGAAAATTCTAAATCTTTGCATTTTTGTTTGATAATGCTAGTGGATCAGAAATTACATGTTTATGCTGACATAAAGGCTGGACGCTATGATGATATGGTTACCATGGTATAAATGTATATTGTTAGAGATTTTGCTACATCATGTACAGTATAACATAATGTGTATATGAAGAGTTCAGATGCAAAAGCCTCTAAATGCCATTTGAAATTTTCTTCTTTAATGATGATTTTTATCAAACTTGTATATTTAAGTTCAGTAATTTCACTTATTAATTGTTATTTAAGTGAAATTACTGAACTTAAATATACAAGTTTGATAAAAAATCATCATTAAAGAAGAAAATTTCAAATGGCATTTAGAGGCTTTTGCATCTGAACTCTTCATATATATATGGCACTTCAGAGTGATAAAAGGCATGAATGAGAATATAAAGTGCAGGACGAGCTGATGATAAAAAGTGTTATTAAGCACAATAAGCAGTGAAAAAAACTCAAAGTTGTGAATGCGCTGACTGACACACGGTAAGCAGAAAGCATGTGATAAGAGCTTGCACATATAAGCGTCTCTCAGTATGTGATAGCAAATTCAGATCTTATTGCGATTATTGTCTCAAGTGAAAGTAAAAAATTGGGTGTAAACCAGATGTGTATCAGTAATGGATCGGTGCGTTTGGTCTTAAAGTGACAGCAGCCTGATAAACCGTTACCTGCTGCTCTGTGTCATTAATGCGTGAAAATAACTTACTGCTCTTGATTAAGTAACTTTTTTAGGTTTAATTAAAATACATTTATATTTAATTCATAGTGAAGACTATGCAATCTCTTATTTTTACATTTTATGTTATATACTGTATCACATTCCAACTACATGCTAAATACACCTATTGTACCTGAAAAACGTAATTTGTTTAATTCATATTTTTGCTATATTGTATTTGTCCAATTATTTGTAATTTTTTCCCTTATTTTTAACAGAAATGAGATAAAATAACCATTTTGTGATATATATATATATACAGTATATATATATATATATATATATATATATGAAGAGTTCAGATGCAAAAGCCTCTAAGTGCCACTGGAAATTTTCTTCTAAAATGATCATTTTTATCAAGCTTATACGTATATTCAAGTTCAGTAATTTCACTTAAATGACAATTAATAGGTAATCCTCATTGCAATTTAAGTGAAATTACTGAACTTAAATATACAAGCTTGAAGAAAATTTCAAATGGCACTTAGAGGCTTTTGCATCTGAACTCTTCATATGTATGTATATATGTATATATGAAAAATGTATAATATCGTGAAATAGGAATTTAGTCATATTGCCCACCCCTTCCTGACATTAACTTGATGTACTGGGTTTTTTTTTCAACAACATTTTTATTTTAGGTTTCCACCTGGATGTTCTGAATGTGATTGCACACAAGACGTCTCATATGAACTGTCTGACCTTTTTGCCGCTGCTGGCAACACTGCTGATCTTCTCCACCTCATCGAGCAGGTCCTCGACGGAGAAACTCGATCTAAGAGGGCTCGCCTCCTCCTCATCCTCTTCTTCATCATTTTGAGCCCCTTCACACCTAAGAGCTCATGAAGGCAACAAAGCGTTCAATTATGAACATTCAGTAATGATGAAATGATACAAGATGTTTCAGGTCAGATAATAGACAGAGCGGACTTACCATGTGTCATCTTGAACCCTTTCTCTTGAATCAATATCTTTCATCATGACGTCTTCTGTTGTCCATCTTGCAACACAAACATACAGTATGCGGGCATAAGTTATAAGGGATGGTGCAAGTCAATGTAACCACTGCATCAGTGCTTCCTGAATAATTCATAGGGCATTTCCATCTGAGATTGAAAGGAGCAGTGAAATGTGAAATTCTCAAAATATCGATCAGCTTTCACACCAGACCGGCAAAATGGTTTTCAACTGACCAGAAATGACCACTATTATGGTGATATCAATTGTAATTACTGTACAGTTCTTTGACATTGAATTAAATAATTATCAAAATTAAAATTCATATTATAAAATAAATAAATATATTCCATAAAAATAAGTATTATAAAAAATAAACCCCTTAAAATTACCTTAGTAATGGTATTAGGGCACTTTGGCATATACTAGTGTACTTAAATATTATTCAATGCATGTATTATGGTTCAAGTCAATATAATATACATTTTTACTGTATTTCCACATTGCACGTCCAAAACATTTGGCATCACCAGTATGTCCAAAAATACCCACTTGCACACATCAATGCGTAGGCTACTATGAATTTTTGGACATGTGCCATAAAAAATAAAAATAAAAAATAAAAACATCTGAAGCATTTTAAGGGTACATAGACAATTTATCAATATTATACTGATCAGCATTTGACATGCGATCAGCTGCTTAATGATGACGTCATGATGCACTGACAATAAACTACATGACGTTATGTGTTTACTAATACCCTAAGTTTATTTAACCAAACGTTTTAAGGTCAATCTCTGGTAGGTAAAGGCACCCACATGCATGCTTAAAGCTTCATAATCGTATTCACCGTAACAAACAGGTCAAAGGCAGCATAATAAATAAAGCAGTGCGCCAAAATTACGTAAGGATATGTAGAGATCACGCAAGCGCACTGCGATCCGTTATGACGGAAAACAAGCGCTATAACCCATAACACATAATTTCTGAATCGCAGGCTAATAATCCCGATTATAAACTGTAGATGGTTACCAGTATAAGGCTTCAATGGTGTCGTAAAACTGTCTCCTCGGCTCGTAAGTTTCTCACAGTTGTCATGCCGCTCCTGCAGTCCACCATTCCTGTGACGTCTCCAGACTTCACGTTTGTGCATACGTCACTATGACATAGCAAGCCCAAAATGCTCTTGGAGTGGTGTTTTGCGTACTGATATGAAGGTAGCTGATTAAATACTGGCATGTGTGTCCTCGTTTTTTGGGGGGTGTAGACAGACAGTGACAGATGGTGAATGCAGTCAGCTGTACAGAAATAAAATACCCTCAGTAAAGCTGCTAGAAGTGATTTTATTAATAACCTGACCCTACAACCTGACATTACGTAAATATTGGTAATCAGGGACGTGCACAGGGGGGTTGCTCAGGTTGCCCGGGCAACTGCCCATATGCCCTTCTCGACTCAGGTTGCCCTTCTGAGGAAAAAAAAAAAAATCGTACAATGGATGTAGAATTTCACCTAGGCCTAGACAAAAAGTAATATAAAAATCGCAAAGCCTCATTCACTTCCAAAAAAAAATAATTTGAAATTCAAACTGTTTCCACGAGACTATAGACTGCACGCGACCATATGGTAAGGCACCGCAAATTTACTCAGGCTGCGCCTCCATCTCGTGTCGCGCGCTAATTAATGTGTACGAAGTCCATGACAAAATGAAGCGAAACTATCCTTCTCGTCACGAAAAGAGGAAGAAGAAAAACATGAGAGTGAATTGCGGGAACAGCAGTCAGGTAAACTTGTGTTCTGTCCTCTCTAGTGTCAGCAAAGTTTGATGGTTTGTCTGGGCAGGCAATGCATCTCTTGCATCACTTTTTGCCTGACAAAAGTGAGAGTAAAATACCATTATTTATTACGTTTTGTTTTTGATAAACGACAAAGTGCAACAACAGTGTTTGTTTACTGCAGCTCGGAAAACATAACCGCATCGCGTGTGTTGCGTTCATATGCGCGTGCACGAAATGAAACTCGCATTTTTCAAGCAGAAATGTGGAGACCAGAGAAATACTGTACAATACTTGAATGATGGCACTCCCAATCAAAGTACACATTATAAAGACACTGATTATCTAGTCTCAGTGTAGTTAAAAACTCTAAACAACTGCACTAATTATGCAAGATATAAACCAATGTATTGGCAATTTGACATTGATTGACTATTGATTTATAGGCTATATTGAATTTAAAATGATGATTAGATGGACATTCTGGTCAATATGGATGCAAATCCCTCAGTAAATAACCATAAATTAAGATTTGCTTTAACATGCATAAAAATAAATAAATAAATAAATAAAAATCATATGCTACTGATTCCGAAAATACCCTGGCTGTAGAGAGAACCAAAGTTAATCCCAAAAGCCAAAGTTCAGGGTTGTACTTTATTATTTTCTTCTTGTTTATGTTTACGTTAATATTCACTTGTTATCTTAACATTCTATAAAAATGCTTTATTCAGTATATTGTTTGTTTGAACCTCATTCTGTTCTATATTGTTGTACTTATTCTTTGACTGTTTTGTTTAAATGAGGGAGGATTGTATTGGGCGGTATTGAGTGGCAATGGCAAATGGTTTACATGGCTCACGGCATCACAGATCAGGTAGAGGGCCCCTTAGCAGAATTTTGCTTAGGGCCCCAGGGGGAGGTCAGGATTGGCAAAAAAAGAATTGTATTTTTTCCCGAAATCTAAGCGTTTTTTATTTTTTCGAGTTTTTTCCATTCAATCCAGATTATTTCTTTTCAAATAAATAAATAGATAAATAAATAATAATTTAAAAAAAAACAATAAACAACAATATAAAGAACTCTTTTGCTCATTTGTCTCATCTCTGACATTTTGCAATCTTTATAAATAATTATAAGACCATAAGATGAGGCATTGCGTTTGGACATAAACACGGCCAGATAAGGCAATTTGGAAGGGGACAAATTCAACTGAATATATTCCTTCATATAGCCCGTGAGTGGGGAGGAGGGGGGAGGGGGGGTGCCCTTTATTCAGGTCAGAGCAACTGCCCCTCAAAATTCCTGTGCACGTCCCTGCTGGTAATAATGTCCTCCTGAGAAATCATATTGCTAAAGGCTTTACCTTGTAAACAGCCAGAATTTTAGCAAATGCTAGCCAATCAGAAAATGTTTTCAAGAGGTGTGAATTTGGGGAGGGACTATGAGAAGAGGGTCTAGCCTAGGAAACCTTTCTGATAATAATCATTATTGTTAAAGTTGCAGTTGAATTCAGAAAATGAAATTATTGTGGCTTATCGAAAATTATTGTGGCTCACCCGTCCAAGTTGTGGAGACACTAGTGCCGTTGTATCTGTAACACATTAAAAATATATATTAATACAATTCATTGTATGTTTATTTTATGGATTGTCTTGTTTTTTATTTGGACCCAGAGTTTGTTATGAAGCTTGCTTGCTTGCTTGATTGATTAACAGTGTTAGGGATAGTTCAACCAAAAATGAAAATTCTGTAGGCTACTCACCCTCATGTTGTTCCAAACCCGTAAGACTTTTGTTCATCTTCGGAACACAAATGAAGATCTTTTTAAAGAAATCTGAGAGCTTCCTGTCCCTCCATTGACAGCTACACAACTGACACTTTGAAATTTTCAGTACTGACTCGATCACTTTGTTCAATAAACAGACTTAATATATGCTTATTAAAGCTCTCAGATTTCATCAAAAATATCTTCATTTGTGTTCTGAAGTTGAACAAATGTCTTACAGGATTGGAACGGCATAAGAGTAATTAAAGGGATAGTTCACTTTGCTCAGAATTTCAGTATTTTCAATTTTTCCTATTTTTAGGTCAAACCGTTCGTGTCTATCAGTCAAATAATGGAGGTCTATGGGGTCCACCTCAAAGAGCATGCACAGAGAAGTCCAAATTAAACATGTTTCAATGACTCGTAAATGTAAGTACACATTGATGGCCTAAGACACAAAATGAGCGGTTTGTGTGAGAAAATGAACAGTATTTATATCGTTTTTTTAACTCTTGTAACCACAGCCACAAAGCCTGCACCCTCATATTACTTGAACGTGGCTGTGATTACAAGAGGTAAAATCTATATAAAAACTGTTTTTTTTTCTCACACAAACCGCTCGTTTCGTGTCTTAGGCCATTAATGTGTATTTACATGTATGAGTCATTGAATCATGTTTAATTTGGACTTCTCTGTGCATGCTCTTTGAGGTGGACCCCATAGACCTGCATTATATGACTGACAAACTACAACGGTTTGACCTAAAAATATCCAAATTGAAAATACTGTGGAAAACAAAGACACCTACATCTTGGATGCCCTTGAGGTAAGCTAAAACATACCAAAAATTAATTTCAAAGTGAACTATCCAACTATCCAATTCCCTTCACCAACTTATACCATATTTAATACTTTATTATATAAATAATGTATTGCGAATAAAATTCATTAAAACATTACCCTACTTCCAGAACCACCCGTGTAAATATAAAACCTGTATTCTTACACTTTTTCTCACCACTTGTTTACAACTATATATATATTTTTAAAATTCTCTGGCGCCAACTTCTTTCAAGCGCGCGCACTCTCGTTTCTCTCTGAAGCGGAAGTGGCTCGCCGGAGAGTTTCGGCTGGCTGACAGTAGAGGGAGAGAGAGAGAAAGAGAAATGGCGCCTCGGCACTCTACTAGCTGAGAGACACAGTCAGAACGAAAGCAACTGACAAGAGCTACAGGATAGGAACTGTCTATCAGCGGGGACAGACAGCAATCATGGTGAACACCAGGAAGAGCTCGGAGCACAAGCCCGTCAGTCCCTTCATCTCGGGCCGGACGAGGTCGTCTCAGAGGAACACCCCAAACTTGGACGAGCACAACAGCCGTGTAAGGAAGAGAGAGACACCGGCAGCCTATTCTCTCCGCCAGCCGGTTAGCGAGCTGCTTACTCTGGCCTCTTGGAGATGGATGGTTGGATGGGATGGATGTATAGATAAATGGTTGGATGAATGGATGTCCACATCTTTTGTTCCCAAATTGCGCCTTGAGTGACACTTGCCGATGCAGAAATTGCAGTTTAATGACACGACCGCGCTTAATCGTGGCTTGTCGCTTAGTTTTATGTGTTTTGTCACATATATCAGCTGGACTTTAATAAAGCCGGCTGGCTAGTTAAATGCACTCAGTGCCCCTAAGTTGTCTTTGTTATATTGGTGTCCGATTCGTGAATGAATCGTTCTATTGAACCGTTTCTTTTGAATGAACCGATTGAACCGATTCGCTGTGTTTACATGGTACTTCACTTTGATAACTTTGGCAGTAACACTGACAACGATATTTAACTTAATATTTGACCTTATATATATTTTTCCGAACATTTTAGGGAAATGTCTGTAACTTATACATTTAACGTTATCTAACGTTATGTATATGTAAGGAGTAAACAAGAATAGGAGCACCGAGATGAAACTCAAAAGAAGAATATAGTTTTATTACAAACATTTGAAAACAGAAGTAGTTTAAAACCAATTCGCCACTAAAAAGAAATGACAGCGTTTTAAGGTATTAAGTGAATCTGGTAATCGAAAACAACAGTTCAATCGAACCGACTCGCTGACAAGAATCGAGCGTTATTTTGTTGCTGTGTGTTTGTTGCGCTCGAGAGCTACCATGCTGACACGCGCTCCGACGCACCGAATAGTCACAACAAATGCGCGTTTGTCACCTTTTGTCGGATAAAAAACGTCTCGTCCTCCGTGTGTCTTCAACAATAAAACAAGCTAGTGTTGGGGGAAGGGAAAAGCTCAGCTGAGACAGACCCCTTGTGGCTCAAAACAGATATTGTTCGTGATTTTGTTTGTAAAGTAAACTTTCAACTTGCAGAGTATTTAGTTGAAACTTCTGTTTCTGTGTGTTATCGGTTCTTGGCACGGGTTGTTTGTGTGGATGTGCACATTTGGAAGGCTGTTTGAAACGATAATCCCGCATTAATTTAATATTTATCGTGATATTATGGTTTTTTGGACATGTACCATGGTACTGTACTGTATATGTTTAGTAATTTTAGCAGGTTCCATGCTGCTGTTACCGTCTGATGTCATCAGTAAGACTACAATACTTTTTGCAAGGGTGTTCCGTTTAATTATCATGTTCTGTACTAGTTGTCAAGAATGCTAGCAGTTTTTTGAATAATAAGTATTAGATAGTGGCTTGTCCTCTGACAATGAATTTGGTCTGCACTCAACATCCTTTGTTGTTATGATTTTTGAGTGCATTATGTCTCTATTTAATTTTACTTTGCAAACCTTTCAGTTACAGATTGATTTAATGCAGGTTTCCCACAGTCACTGAAATCCTGGAATCAATCATTTTAAAAACGTGATTGGATTTCTGTGCGTTTCATGACATCTGGACATCTCTACAATCGTTTTGTTTCTAGTTAAGCGAGTTCTAAAATAACTTAGTATTTTAATATTTGTATAATTTCAATATAATGTTGAAAAATTCTTTTAAAAAATCGTAAAAAAAATTACATTGTCCTATGCTAATTTTAGGACATTCCAGGTTTGGGATCATATTAGTACTATTTTATCACTTTTAAAGTCATAAGTCATATACATTATCATATATATATATAATCAGTTACATTTTTGTGAGCAAAACTTGTTCACAAGCTATAGTGATGTATTATTCATGGCTGAGTGAGTGTTCTTTTAAATGAATCATCAAACTGATTCACAAATCGTTCTGAATGATTCATTACTGATTTGTTCTGAATTTGTATGCTTTTAAAAAAATCTCATCCAGTATTTAGCAATTGACTGGAAAAGGTCATGGAAATGATTTGGTTATAAAGTATTGGAATAGCATGATTCCATACTTTTGGCTAACTCTTTATTTTCTTATCTTGCATGATTTTGGGTGGTGTAAACGGTGGCTATGTTTGAATCATAGACTTATTTAGTCAGCAGAGAGGTTTGAATGACATCAGGGAGGAGAGGATGAAGAATTTGGAAGATGACATTGACATGAGTCCTTCGTTCACCGGGTCAATAGAGGATGACGAAGTCTGTCACTTTCAGGTGACTTGTGGCCTCAGCTGTGATATTGCATCAGGTGTCCCTAGTGCAGATCGTATTTGAGTGTGGACTTGCCATGATCATAATTCTCCCTGTGTATTCTGCATGCTCGTGCAAGCTTTTTAATATCCTACACACCTCTGCCTGTTATAGAAAGAGCCCAGCAGTGATGTTAATAGCAGTAGCCCACGTTTGTCCCCACCTCCCAAGCGGACACGCAGGCAGACGCCACCAAGTTCTACTGATACTTCTCCAAGTCCCCAGAGTAAAGGCCAGAGAGGCTCATCATGGACCATGTCCAAACACTGTACCAGGTGAGGTCGATGTAGTTGCATGATTAATACTTATTTTTTTGTGGTATTTTGATGATCTAATCCCATTATAATCAGTGTTGCTTGCTTTTAGTGTATATTGGCTTTTAAACTGTCTACATGGTAAATGAGCAACATGAGATGAAGCAAATTTAAACATAATTTTCAATATATTTTGACAAAATGTATTTAGAAAAGAATTGCTGTTTTTACTCAAAGAAAAAGATTAGGTGTTTCTGATAATAATGCACCAAAACAAGGATTTTCTCATGCATTTCCTTGTCTTCCAGGTTGTCCACTGGTGCCTTGCAGAATGGACACAGTAAGTGTATATTAGTGTATTCATTTTAATTTACTGAATCATTCTTTATTGAAAGCTTTAAAGGAAGAGTCACCCAATATTGGGGAACACGCATCCAATGTCTTTCCCAGTTATGTCAAAAGTGAACATAAACAGCTGACTGTGTATTTTGTGTGGATACACTACCAAGATGGGATTTGGACTTAATTTTGTGTATTTTTGACCATTCAAGCTCAATAAGTCATGAAAGAGAACTTTAAGGTTGTATTAGCGATTGTGGGTAACGTCACTTCTGTTTGTGTTTGAAACAAGATCCCAAACAAACCACTTTAGCTCGCCCCTCTGTGCATCATGAAAAAAACAATCATGCACGCGCATTTCTTAAAGCGACAAAAACACACTTTTTCCAGATTGATGGTCTACCTCAATGATGGCTCATTCTGTGAACTGTAATGCTTTCGATTACAAAGTGATCTAAAATCTGCAGTTGAGCCATGTCATATCATACAGCTAGTTTTGCTGGTGCTTCACTGGAAGCAGCAATATGATAAAACGTACCAGAATCAGTCATATAGCTGCAGATCTAACGTTGTGGGGAAAACTTATGGTAACAACAGCTATCTGGAATAATATTATAACAGCTTGTTTTTATTATTCGGCTAAAGTTAGTCCTGAACGTAGGCTAGTGTTATTGCTAATACATCAAAGTAGACGCATATAACATACGCAACTCACACACTAAATCCCTACAATCTGATATTCGCTAGAGCTATCCACGTTTGGTTGACCTTCACCCTCATATTTTTGTAAAGAATTATATTTTTACACACGGTTCACATTAGGGATGCATCGATATGAACATTTTGGCCGATACCGATAATTCTTTATGCTTGAAAGCCGATAACCGATATATTGGCCGATAAATCTAAATCTAAATTTTTTTTTTTCATTTTTGAGAGTCTGATTACAAAAACAAAAGTCTCACCATTAAAATCCATATCCCAATCACATCATATAGTTTACATGGACTATATGACAGACTTGTGCTGCACTAAACTGTATTTTCATTTCAAGCAATTCCAAACCATCATGTTGAACAGTGCATCTGAAGCGTCTCAGGTGAAAGAAATAATACATTAATTATCAACTTTAATATATCGGCCTAATTTTCTTATCAGGCCGATAACGATAACACTAAAAATTAACATATATCGGCCGATACCGATATGGCGGCCGATATATCGTGCATCACTAGTTCACGTACAAAAAAGTAAACACTAGAAGCTACTCACCTGTCCAGGAGAAACGTCCGATTTAAATTTTTGTTCAATTCTTTGAGTTCGTTCCACCGTTCAAAAGCCTTCCCGATTATCATTTGTTTCTTTGACGAAAAACGACGGTATTCCTTCGCCCTAATCCTCATCCTTTTCTTGGGGATTGCCTCCTCCATGTTAAATGTTTGTGGTCCATTGATAGCATAGGGTTGATTCTTCAGCTCCGAACTTCGCATGCAGGCACCATGAATGAGCGCAAAAACAAACACCCGCCCCTGTCGTGATTGGTTAGATCACTGTTAATTTTGATTTTGAGTGGTGGTTGTACCCATTTGTTTCTGTGTGATCTCAGAGCCTAGGCTGTCTACAGAGACACGTTTTTTTACAGCCTGCTTATGGTGGTTTGTTAGGAAAGATTAGATGAATGTGATGTGATCATTTTTGTTTGCTCCTGGAATGGCTGATACAACCTTTAATTTGGTACTCTGTTGAACTGTAACACTCAAAACAAATAGACATCATTTAGATGAGTTACATCAGGTTTGATGTCAATAATGTCTGGTCATGAAACATATGAGGGTACACTTGATGTTCATCAGAGGATGACTTTAGTAACCCTCTTTTTTAACGCATAGGTCGAATGAGTCTGAGAGGTGATTCTACATCAGAGGGGGACCATGGTCGTATGAACGGTCATGTTGAGCTCAAGAGGAGCCGTCGCATCAGGAAGTCCCAATTCGAACACCTTAATCAGAGTTTACTTTTCGACCAACTTGTCAACAGGTAAAATCTGATCCTATGTGTGATGATGATAGTTTCCTTGAAATGAATTTCCAAACTTTCTCTCAAGTGCAAAAAGACCATTTATTGCCAATGACCTTATGAAACGGCTTGTAACAGACATGTCATAAAAATGAGCGCATGATTAACTGCATTTACACGTCTAGCCCAAACAGTCAGCAAATAATTTATCTCCTGGTTGTGTGTCTGTAAAGTTATTGAGCGTCAAATGATGTTGGATGGTACTTTTCCGCTTCACGACTACATACCAACTAGAATTGCACCCCAGTAAGAGCTCACAGTTCGAAATCATGTTCTGTTTGGACTTAGTGTGCGTACGTTATAATTCCCTCATGGTTTGAGTAGCTAGTGTATAATTAGTAAGACATCTGAAGCCCACAAAGTTTACTCTTGCAGAACTCAAGAACTAAAACAAGACAATATACAGTTCATGAGCTGATCTAGAAGTGAGCTCGCTATGTGTGGTGATGCCAGTTGTTCAGCTTGCATTGATGCACATAATGGTTTCTGATATAATTGGTGATTCCCAGTCAAGGCTACATGTATCCCAGGGGTACTTAAGCAGGTTCTGGCTGTACTTGAAAAGATATAGACTTTGCTTCATTAAACGTGTAAGTCATTGTCAAATTTTTTGCGAATGACATGCATCTGCCTTTGGTAATATTTCACACGCGTTTGAGCTTCTGTGTTTTTTAAATTCCACCATTTTGATATAAAGGCTGCACTTAAATCTCATCTTGAGCTCTTTTATACTGTAAATAAATCTGCTGTCATGTCTTTCTCAGAGATTTGGGGTTTAACGTTAATGAACATATTGCATATTTACACTGGCACGGAGTGGCAAGTCCAATATGAGCAAAGCAACACACTCACGCTGTGGATTGTAGGATTGACAGCAGATTTGGAGACTGTTGAAAGCATCGAAATGTTCATAAATGCTCAACTTTATGCAAATGCCAAGCAAAAAACGTCAGGTGGCAGCCAATCATTGTGAGGTGCAGGTAGTGATGTTGGTCATGAGCAGTTAAAAATATGCAAGTTTTTAGTATTGCTGTGTCGATGTTGTCATTGAGAATAGATTAGGTTGGGTTAATTTGACCGTATTTTTATTGGGAAACTAAGCTTGCATCTTTCCAACTGTAATTTAATGTAGGCTATATGATGATTTTGTCCGTGTCGTGAACAAAAAAATTAAACGCACTCATTTCAGACACACCCCAAAGCTTTTTGAGCGGCACTGAGCTGAGTTTTGTACCATTACAAATGCGACAAGATAACGTTGAAATGCAATTTTAACCAATGGATTTACTAGGCTGTGTCCTATCAAGGATTTTAGTGTGAGCTAACAGTTGCTGCTAGTCAAAGACAGATGGTGGAAGTGTATTGGAGAGAGGAGACCTGCTGGTGTGGCACATGATGAATGGGCTGAGCTGCTCTACTTGTTCTTAGTAAACCTCTTTATGAACTCTCTACTGATTAATGATTTTTACTATTTTTTTTAAATATCTCAATATGTTTGTGTATCACAGTTCGAGAACTATTGTTTTATTAGACTAAAATTGTTGAATGCATGTAACTCTTGTGTCTAGAGTTGTCAAAAGTCGCTTCTGGACATTTCCCTCTTGCATTTTGAGCGCTGTTGAATGGATTCTTAAACACTTCTGATTGGCCACAGTGTTGATGTGCTCAACATAAGTCTCTGATTGGCCATTGTGTTGACGCGCTCAACAACTATGTCTGTGATTGGCTACAATAGTCAAGAACAATGACAACTTTGACGCTCTTCATCGAGTACTTGCACTGATAGACACAGGAGCGTTTGAAAGCGGCGTCCATCAGTGGATCCGTCTCAGCAGATATATTAGGGATACATGTGTATCTATATGAGCGCTTGGAAATTTAAAAATTATAAAAAATAAAAAAAAACATTACATTTTTTTTACAACTCTACTTGTCTGTTGTTAGTACGGCAGAAGCAGTTCTTCAAGAGATGGACAACATCAGCAGCATACGGCAGAATCGGGAAGTGGAGCGCCTCCGCATGTGGACGGACACTGAACTGGTGACTCCTCTTATCCTTTAACTGATTACACAGCAGAACAATTGGGCTGCCTTGTTTTCCATCTCATTAAGCAAACGATTGCCCACATTGAGGTTATTAAAATCCTCCTGTGTTACTTTGAAGCATTGGCCTCTCTCTTCAGTGTGGGCTGTGAACCCACTGATGAGTCAAATCGCATACTACAAACAACTTTGCTCCATTGATTCTTCTCCATATATCTCATTTATATGTTTATTTATTTATTTATTTATTTTCTATAATTGGTTCAGGAAAACATGGACATGTACTCCCGTGTGAAGAGGAGGAAGTCTTTGCGGAGGAACACATATGGAATGCAGGGGCATCACAAAGTCATGAGCAAATCAAAGGACCCTGAAGAGGAGGAAGGAACTGAAGGTATATGTGGATTGTGCACTTATGTGGAGAACAAATAATGGTAGAGAACAAGATATAACATTTGTACTGTGGTATATTATTATATAAAAAATCTGGCACCAAACAAAAAGAGTACTGCTTTGAAAACTGTTGCAAACAGTACTTTCAGTGCAGACAGCTTTGTTATTATAATATTGTAGTTATGACGTGTCATCATGCAAGTTGTCTGGTGTAGGTTTGTTGGTAGGCCGATATATTGGAAAGGCTGAGAAATCGGCCAATATTTGGCATTTTTTTAAAGGTTAGTGGTAGTAGGCCAATATATCAGAAAGACTGAGATATCGGCCAAAATTTGTCATTTTTTTAAAGTTTAGTGGTAGGCCGATATATCAGAAAGACTGAGATATCAGTCAATATTTGGCTTTTTTTAAAGGTTAGTGGTAGGCCGATATATTGGAAAGGCTGAGGTATCGGCCAATATTTGGCATTTTTTAAAGGTTAGTGGAAGGCCGATATATCGGAAAGGCTAAGATAACAGCTAATGTTTGGCATTTTTTTTTAAGTTTAGTGGTTGGCCGATATATTGGAAAGGCTATATTGGGTAAAAGTTCTATAAAAGCTGAGGTATCGGCCAATATTTGACTTTTTTTAAAGGTTAGTGGTATGCCGATATATCGGAAAGGCTGAGATATCGGCCAATATTTGGCATTTTTTTAAAGGTTAGTGGTAGACCGATATATCGGAAAGGCTGAGGTATCGGCCAATATTTGGCATTTTTTCTTAAAGGTTAGTGGAAGGCCGATATATCGGAAAGACTGAGATAACAGCTAATGTTTGGCATTTTTTTAAAGGTTAGTGGTAGGCCGATATATCAGAAAGACTGAGGTATTGGCCAATATTTGGCATTTTTTTAAAGGTTACTGGTCGGCCGATATATCGGAAAGGCTGAGATATCGGCCAATATTTGGCCTTTTTTTTTAAAGGTTAGTGGAAGGCCGATATATCGGAAAGGCTGAGATAACAGCTAATGTTTGGCATTTTTTCTTAAAGGTTAGTGGTAGGCCGATATATCAGAAAGGCTGAGGTATCTGCCAATATTTGGCATTTTTTTATTAAAGGTTAGTGGTAGGCCGATATATCAGAAAGGCTGAGGTATTGGCCAATATTTGGCAATTTCTTTTAAAGGTTAGTGGTAGGCCGATATATCAGAAAGGCTGAGGTATCGGCCAATGTTTGGCATTTTTTTAAAGGTTAGTGGTAGGCCGATATATCGGAAAGGCTGAGGTATTGGCCAATATTTGGCAATTTCTTTTAAAGGTTAGTGGAAGGCCGATATATCAGAAAGACTGAGGTATCGGCCAATGTTTGGCATTTTTTTAAAGGTTAGTGGTAGGCCGATATATCAGAAAGACTGAGATATCGGCCATTATTAAATATCGGCATTGGACGATGAGCTTTCTAGTTTAGCCAACGTGTCGGAACAGTCCTCTTTCTCATTTTTAAGAGTCTCATGAGGAGGGAGAGGAGGATGAAGATGTGGAGGCTGATGATGATGAAGACGATGAAGGAGACGAGGCAGAAGAGGTTGGAGAGGAGAACGACAGACCTTATAACCTCAGGCAGCGTAAAACTGTGCAACGATATGAAGCTCCCCCAATAGGTACTCTCTTCAGACACATTCACACAAAGCTCTCTATTCTCACTCTCTACGTCTCACACAAACGCAAGCCAATTATTGAAATATTTTAAATGATGATTTTAGCCTTTTGAATGTGTTTGTTCTCAGAGCCAGTGAACAGGAAGCAAAGCAAGGGCTCGCTGTTCGACACACACCGATCGCCTGCAAGAAGAAGCCATATTAGGTGAATAATGGTTATTTGCAGCTCTCCAGATATTTCTGTCCTTATATCATTTTTTATGATTTTTGGAGGGATATTTATAATTTTTTTTATCACCAGAGTAAAGAAACATGCCATTCACAGCAGTGAATCAACATCATCATCAGACGAAGAGCGCTTTGAAAGGCGGAAAGGCAAAAGCATGAGCCGAGCTCGTAACAGGTGATATTACCAAATTGTTTATTCACACAATTCGTGGCTTGTTATAGAGTGGAAGTGTGTGAACTTTTAATAAGGTTTAATGTTGATCTGTTATTTGTCTATATTGTGTGAACAGGTGCCTACCCATGAACCTGCGGGCAGAGGATTTGGCTAGCGGTGTTCTTCGCGACCGAGTAAAAGTGGGTGCCAGTTTAGCGGATGTGGATCCCATGAATCTGGACACTTCTGTGAGTCTTGGAGTTTTATACTCATGCTCATTCAATTTATTATCATCTCCTTGACGCTTCATTGATTTCCATTGAGGAAAAAGATGCTTTGTGGGCTAGCATATGTTCTTGTCTCTTTCAATGCAGGTGAAGTTTGACAGTGTTGGAGGTCTCACCCACCACATCCAGTCTTTGAAAGAAATGGTCGTCTTTCCTCTACTATATCCAGAAGTGTTTGAAAAGTTTAAGATCCAGCCTCCAAGGTGTGGCTTATTCCTTACATGATTTTTTGTGTGTAATATGCATCATGTGCTTTGACACCAACAGTTTTCCCCCCTCTTTGCAGAGGATGTCTGTTCTATGGACCTCCAGGAACTGGGAAGACGCTGGTGGCGCGGGCTTTGGCTAATGAATGCAGTCAGGGAGACAGGAAGGTGTCTTTTTTCATGCGCAAGGGCGCCGACTGCCTCAGCAAATGGGTGGGAGAGTCTGAGCGACAGCTCCGCCTACTTTTTGACCAGGTGACCTCGCAGACAACCTCACAACCCTGATCCCAGTATGACCTTGAGCTAGTTTATGTTGTCTGTGAAGTGATGAACATATATACATATACCATTTACGGGTCCAAACATCCACTTGTTTCCAGAGAGAATACTATCTCAACAGCTGTTTATGATCACTATTTATTCATATTACACATTTAAAGGGATACTCCACTTTTTTGGGAAATAGGCTCATTTTACCACTCCCCCGAGTTAAACGGTTGGGTTTTACCGTTTTCGAATCCATTCAGCCGATTTTCTGATATTTAGAAGAATATCAGTCACCAGACAGTTTCTGGTCTCATTGACTTCCATAGTATATATTTTTTTCCTACTATGGAAGTCAATGAGACCAGAAACTGTCCGGTTACTGATATTCTTCTAAATATCAGAAAATCGCCTGAATGGATTAGAAAACTGTAAAACTCAAACGTTTAACCCTGAGGGAGTTGTAAAATGAGCCTATTTCCCAAAAAAGTGGAGTATCCCTTTAAGGTAAGCTTTTATAAACTCATGGTGTGCACTACATTCTCTGGGTTCACAGAGAGAGACACACCAATATTTTAATATTTAATGAGTTTGCAGTTTTAAATCCAATTTGTCATTTACATAATAATAATATTAAAATGTATTTCACTAGTGAAAAATCTAGATTTCATTGACTGATTGATTTGATATGTTATTAGAATAAATCATATAATTATGCTATTTACAGTTATGTTATGATTTTTTCACAATTTTAGGGAAACATATTTGCACCTGGCACTCTATACAATTTATTATTTTTTCCACTGTAGAATCATAAAACAGGATATTATTAGGATATGTGATTGTCCAGCAGCCACACACCTAACGCTTCTTGTCCTTCTGGCAGGCATACCTCATGAGACCTTCCATCATCTTTTTCGATGAGATTGATGGCCTCGCTCCTGTTCGCTCCAGCAGACAGGATCAAATTCACAGGTAATGCATTCAAATGAATATGGCGAGCATTGCAGAAGGTTTCATCATCAGGATTAGGAAGGAATCCGATAGTTTCCACACAAAGGGTTTTGGTATTACATGTAATGTATCATGGAAAACAAGATATTTCTTGCTCGTTTGAAATGAGTTAGATGTCCTACACGCATGTACACATCAACACCTTTTCATTTTACATGCAATTGTTTAGCTCCATAGTGTCCACATTACTGGCATTGATGGATGGTTTGGACAGCCGGGGGGAGATAGTGGTCATCGGTGCTACAAACAGACTCGACTCTATCGACCCTGCACTCAGGAGGCCCGGACGCTTTGACCGGGAGTTTCTGTTCAACCTGCCAGATAAAAAGGTGCACAAATCCTTTTTTTACTTTACCTGGTATTGTGTTGGTTGCCTGCAGCCATCCTTGGTGTCCTCCCTCAAAACACTTATCCTGAAATAGTCTGACAGCTCAGTTTCTTGTCTTTCGGAGCCTTTTTGGCCTTTGAAATGCATCTTATCTGATAATCTCTCATGTTCTGTTTGTCAAGCTCGTTGAATGGAATGCCAATTAAATTTGATGAGTTCGGTTTAGCATGCTGCTCACTGCTGATATCTGGGCATTCCTGCTTTAGTTCAACACATTTCATGACTGGTGTTGAAGCCATTAACGTTACCTTTAAACATCACTTTTACAGTCAAGCTAAGTATTTAGCACTCCAAGCTGTACATAAATAGATGCTAACTACATATAAGACTTTAAGGGAAATATGTTTGTAAATTTGTAGCATATATTTTTTTTTTCCTTTGTCCACCAGTCAGAACAGTTCTGCACTATCTGCACAAAAATGAGGATTTCAAATAGTGTGCTAGCTACGTAGCATTTGAAAAATCAGTGTGCTCTAAATACCATCAATCAAACCAGAAAACATTCAAAGACTCAATGATGATCAGTATTACAGAGTATTATTATTGTAATATACATATAATATCATATTATTTTGTGAAGGATCCAAGAGTGTGAAATGCATTGAAAATCTGGTATTTAAAATTTCATTAACCTTAAAATATAAACTTTTTAAAAAATGTAAAGCATATTATTTTAGTGAAAAAAACCCCATTTAATTGTAAACATAAAAAAGATATTTTCATTAATGATCTCAGACCTCAAATATAATTTTTTGTATATCATTTCATCTATTTATTATTCAGTTATTAATTGAAAAACTTTGTAGGGCTGTCAAACGATTAATTGCGATTAATCGCATCCAAAAAATAAAAGTTTTTGTTTACATAATATATGAAGGTGCACTGTGTATAATTATTTTATATATATATAAATACACACACATGCTTGTATATATTTAAGAAATATATATATATATATATATACAAAATAATTATACACAGTGCACCCACATATATTATGTAAACACAAACTTTTATTTTGGATGCGATTAATCGTTTGACAGCCCTAATAATTTGTAATAAATGTATTCAATTGCTAAATATATTCACCCTGTATAAAGCTAGAAAATGCCACATCTTCTTATATAATTGTCAAACATAGTTACACCCCGGCTTGTAACATCAGGTCAGGTCTGTGCTACTCTTATTTCTGGATGTGTATATTGTGTCTTCACAGCAGGGTGCTGGCTAATCAAACGCTAACTCTTATGTTTTCTCCAGCCCCTTTGTTAAGAGTTTATGATCAAAACAGTTTGGTTGTGCTTGGTTTCATCTGTAAACTGTCTGTGTTTGTGTGTATGCTCACCAACAGGCCCGAAAGCACATTCTAGAAATCCACACCAGGGACTGGAGCCCCAGGCTAGCCGAACCCTTCATAAATGAGCTAGCCGAGAAATGTGTCGGTAAGATGGATGCAAAAGTCATGATTTTCTAGCTTCAGCTCTACACTTCATCCCATAGGTGCAAAGTTGAATGTGTTTTGGGTTTCTTTCTTTCCATAAAAACGCCAGTCAGAACATGTTTGATGTTTAATCTATGTTCAAAGTCAGATGTGGGCTATTACAACTTAATATCTCTGGATCACAAAGTGTTTTGCTGTCTGATACTCAGAAGATGAAATTAATGGAAATGCCATAATAAGAACATTTACTTTGTTTTACACACCTGTCTCGGGTGTCAGTGTTTATTCATTAGGTTTTATTATTTTTAATGCAGGAACATAGATTCACTGATGCATTTTATTTACTTAAAAGTGAATAAACAGAGTGTCTTAAAGTGTATTCCGATATTGCCATGTTTGTCTGTAATTTACAGTATAAATGGTGTGTGTGTGTAATATATATATATATATACACACACACACAAAATTTGAATCATTTTAAATACATTTTTGTTAAAAAATAATTTTTAATCTACCATTTCATTTTTTGCACTTTTATCAATTAACATTAAAATAAAATTATAAATATAAAATAAAAAATATATAAAAATATAATATTATATATTAGATTATATAATATTATATAAAATAAAATGATACATATATAGATAATAATAATAATAATTTTAATCATTTTAAATACAATTTTATTAAAAAATCATTTTTAATTTTAAACCATTTAATTTTTTGCACTTACATTTTAAAATTACGTTTTCCCTTTGAGTTGAATGGAACACTGCATTAATAATTCTACTGTTAGCAAGGCTATAATGAAAACATAGTACTGCCTTTTTAATATTAATATACCTATTTATTTTTGTGTAATATTTACAGCTAGCTAATATGTCCATATCTCTACATAGTGACAATCGCGTGTCAAACTCTGCTGTCTCCCCGTGTCTCAGGTTACTGTGGGGCCGACATCAAAGCACTTTGCACAGAGGCTGCGCTAGCGGCTCTGCGGCGGCGCTATCCTCAGATCTACGCCACCAGCCAGCGCTTTCAGCTGGACGTGGGCTCCATCGTTTTGGGGGCGCAGGACTTTGGTCGTGCCCTTCGCTCCATAGTACCTGCGGGCCAGAGGGCTGTGGCTCCGCCCGGCCAGGCCCTTTCCTGCGTCTTGAAGCCCCTGCTGGAGCCCACGCTGGCTCAAATGCTTGCCTGCTTGATGCGAGTCTTCCCCCACGCAGAGCTCCTGCACAGGGAACACACACACGGTATGCCCTCCATTTCCTGCTCATGAGTTTTATTTTGTTCGCTGAGTTATTTCTTTTATACATCACAGGTACAAAAATTGCTTTTTGTCTTTTCCCTTCTTTTCTCATTTAGGTGTTTCGTCATCCATTTAAATCTATTTTTTGTACCTTACGTACAGAGCTTTTATAATTACCACCTCATATTTCTGCTGGGAATAGAATTTTCCCAGTGTTTTTAATGACTGCCCTCTTTGTAGTAATGTGTCTCCAATCCCTCCATTTTAGTCTTGAGTTTTTGCTTTGCTGTAGTTATATTGTTAAACTGCTTATTTGAAGTGAAACATTGTATGAAATGTTAGAGATGATTGATAAATTGATTAATACATTTTAAAGATTATTGATAACTGGTGAGAAATTAAATGAAACAGGAAATCAAAATGTACCTATTTTTTAGGTTGATGAATAATATAGATATTTTATAAATGGTAAATTTTTCAATTAGAGCAATCTTTTTCCTCTAGAACAGTGGTCTTCTTCACTTTTTTTTTCATGAGAGCCACACTGATTGGACAAACTCAGTAGGAGAGCCAATTTTACCGCTGAGTATCAAAAGTTACATACACCAAGTCATAAATATCATGTCTGCTTATCAATCAGTCATCCCTGAACATACAATATGCATTGCAATAAATACAAAAAGGGCAGGGGAAAAAACATTCTTTATGATTTAATAGTCAAATTTGTAACTGAGACAAGATGATTTCCCTTAATGACAAAAAAGCAGGATTTCTACAATATATTCATCCCAGAAAATTGTTATTTTTTTCTACATTAGCCCATCATGCATCTAACCATTCCGACTGATGAATCTGAATGTATTGTGGTTTGTCTGAATGCTAAACACGTCATTTATTGACATGCCGCACACTGCACAAATACACAGTTTCCCGCTGTTTGTGCTTAATAACCTTCTTCTACATTGTTTTTTTGTTTTAAACAGCAGACTTATATTGTACTTATAATATTCATCCATTTCTGTTCTTAATTTGGACACTAAGGAACTGTTGTGCTGTGCTGCTTATATTTATCACGCACTAAAAATGCCCAAAGCTAGTCGTTTGTGGATGAGAATCCAAAACAAGTTATAGCACTTCTTGCTTTTAATGTTTTTATGAAATATCTGTAGTGACTGCATGATCATATCACCGCATTATTTACCGCCATGCGAGCCACAAATTAAAGCTTGGCGAGAACGCTGCTCTAGAATGACTTAAACTATTTTCCCTACTCTATATTTGATTTGGGAGGGAACTATTATTAACATTATTATTTTTCCCAGTATTTTCATTTAAAAAAAATGTAGACAGAATTGAGCGGGTAGGACTAGATCTCCCCAAGCTATCTTTGTATAATTATGCATTTTTTATGAGGCACCTGTTACAATGGATGTTACCATTGCCATGGAAAAAATCTGTTGTTTTGCTTTTACCTTTTAAGTCCGGCTTATTAATGACAAAACTTCCACTGCCGGTGGGTAATTACCCGATTATTTCCCATCTCCAAACACTTTGGGAAAGACCTCCCGCATTTTGGGGTGTTGAGCCTTTTTTAAGCTCTCCGTCTGCTATCTGGGTCAATCCAATGTTGTTAATAGATGGAACACCTGTGTTATGGTAGAAATGAGTAGATAAAAATATCCGTGTTCTGGAAGATGCATTGATCTCTTTCTGAGAGACTTTCCTAATGATCAGTTCTGGAAATATCTACAAATGAGACACATGCTCACAAGTATCTTTGCCTCCCCCTCACAGGCTCCCAGGGGTAAAAACACTCTCATGATGATCTGGAATATCATGGGTACTGGCCATGAGGCATCGAAATAATGTTAAAGCTAAAATATTAACTCTGCCGTTAAGATAATTTGGGATGCACAAAAGATGATGAAGAATAGGTGAGGATCACTGGAAATATTAAAACTGATCTATAGATATACTGTACTGGAACTGCAATTAAAAATTTTACACACATTATACTGAAAACCCAGAAGGCTGTTTAGAGATAATCCTGAATTTTGGCAATGCCAGAGAGAGGAGGGGAACCTATTTCATGTCTTGTGGCAATGCTCAGAAGTCCAGTATTTTTGGAGAGAGGTGCATGATTATATTTTAAAGATATCACAGATCAGTAGGATCTCTTTCCTAGTTTATACATTCTTGGTCATGTTAAAAAGTTTGAATCACAGTGGATACAGAGCTGCATCATGATGGGTAGACGTGTGATTGTTAAAGTTGAAAATCTTCCGGAAGGCCTCCGATTTGTGTGTGACTTTCAGATTTAGGACAGGTGGCAGCCCTTGAAAAACTCTGATGTTTACTTTGATATATGGGGGAAAATGTAGCTTTTCTGTAACACACAGTAGTAGCAGGCATGTGGTGAGATAAAAATAATGGTCATGGTAAACATGATATAGCTCCTAATAGGAACTTATGGTGTTGGCAACACCTCTGCCCCTCTTTATATATATATTGTTACATTAAGAACTATTTGCTTATTTATTTATGGTTATTTGGTTTGCTTTTGTTTTTCTGAAGTGAATACCCTTTTTTATGTTTGTTGATATTATGTAATAAATTCCAGTTAAATTGAAACTTATTTTGAAATACTTGTTTTTGTGTGTAATCAGTGTTTTTTTTTTTTTTTTTTTTTTTTTTTTTTTGCAATCCTGGGTTGTTTGATTTTTGTCAGTTTTAGAAAACTGTCTGGCGCCCGAATTTGGAAATTTGTTTTATAATTTAAGTTAAGGGTAGCCACCACCTCTGTTACAATTTACAAATGTTATTATTCATTTGTTTACTCACTTATTTATATTGTTAGGATTTATTGACTAACTCCTTTGTTTTATGTATATTTTTGTTTTAGTGGTTTGTTTATGTCAATACATAACTATTTATATTATTTATTGGTTGCAAATAAGGAAATCAAGTACAAATTTTATAAGAAAAGTCAATTTAGAAAGAGTAGATTTGCAAGAATATGCCTCCATGCCTTTATAAACTTCTCTCAAGAATACATTTGTAAAGAAAAGATAAAAATCAGGTAAATATCTCAAGTTCTCAAGAGAAAGTGCCAACTACAAGAGCTAAGATTTTCCTGATTTTAATAATGTTTTACAAATGCATTACTGAGGGAAGGGATTTATTTAATAAATAATAACATAATTATTATTTTATTTTACTTTCCTTTCCCCAACATTAATGCATGAAATTGAACCACAATTTCTTGCTGAATATTCTGTTTTCATTTATTTTTCCCCGTAAAGCACCGTGATAGAAATGGCAGCATTTAAAGTTTCTTGCCTGTGATTTCAGACTTGGACAATCATCTGTTGGTGGAGGACTCGTATAGCGAGGACGAGGAATGTCTTGGTGCTCCTTCCATTTATGAAACTCAGCCAGGATCGCCGAAGAAAGCAGCTTCCTGCACCACCCATAAACCCTTTCTCCACTTTACCACGTGAGTTAAATTCATACAGAACTCTGTCGTCATCCTCAGCACCCTTTTGATTAATCCATACACTGAGACCCTTCATTTATTATGGTTATGCATAATTAACATTGTCATGAACAATCATTATCTTTTAGAATTAGAATATTAGATATTGTTTTTATTGTAATGTAAGTTTAATTGTATTTTGATTAATTTTTTTTACCATGAATATATCCTTCAATCCTGATATGGCAATAGAAAATAAACAACAAACAAAATGCAGAGAGCTTTATTTAATATGCAAGCGCTGTGTTTTGCTGCCATCTGTTGGAATGCTGTAGAACTGACAGTCAGCACTGAGATGTCTTTTTCCTCAGCAGACCTACTTCAATCTCATTTGCATTGATTTGTTCTTCATGGTTCAGTGGTTGCGTTTTATGACATTCGCTTGAGATCATCAATACTTGCAGCTCCTCACACTTAAATGAGATGTTGGCAAGTGGTTCATCTCAATATATTAATATACAGTATAGATGTCAAATGCATGGACATTTGTCGTCCCTAAAGAGCTGCCAACTTTATCAATTACCTTTATTTCTCTTCATTACATTATTGGAGTTTTAGTCAGTCATCATAGCTTGATTCTGCTTGTCAGCAACTCTTCCTTAATTCAGAATCTGAGGTTGTGTCTCGATAGATAGATAGATAGATAGATAGATAGATAGATAGATAGATAATGACCTTTTTTATTTTGTTTCAGTTCTGCCTACCAGCAGCCCACCTCTTACCGGCCACGGCTGCTGCTGACGGGGCCCCAGGGCGCGGGGCAGAGCACACACCTGGCCCCTGCTGTGCTGCACCACCTGGAGAAGTTCACTGTGCACCGTCTTGACCTTCCCACACTATACTCCGTCAGTGCCAAAACCCCAGAGGAGTCCTGTGCTCAGGCAAGCAGAGACACAATCACTTTTAAATATTTCACACAGCCTGTGAGTGGGGCTGTAGGCTTGTAGTATTAACACTCTTGTATTCTTAATTTTAGAGCAGCTCAGCCATTTGTAGCATAAATGTGCGAGGCTTCCAGTAATTTTTCCTGTACCAAAACGGCAGTTTGCAACATGGAGCAGCATAGCAGACTATTTCTATCATGTTATTTTAATTTATTATATAAACATTAAAACACTGGTCTGTAGCACAAATAGTTTGACCTATTTTGTTAATCGTCTAGTTATTTACATATGAAAGCTAATCAATCAGAAATCTAGAAAATAGCTTGCTTCTGTTTTTCAAAAAATAAGGTAGCTGCTTTGGAAACACTTTATAACATTTATTGATAAGTCAGTAACTAACAAAGATTAGATTTGATGTGTGTGTATATATATATATATATAAATATTAGGGCTGTCAGTTAAACGCGTTAACGATGTTAACGCAAACCAGTGTTTTTTTTTTTTTTATCGTGCGATTAACGGTCTTTTTGGCCTAGCAAACTTTGTCATTTTTTTCCACATGCTTTTGCGACAGGACGCGGCATGCGCGCGCTGCACTTTGAAACCCATTATTTTCAATGGCTTGCGCCACGTCACATTTTGTTGCTTCATCGACCAAAGCGCAAGCAGATCTTGCTAGACCAGAAACAAAACAACAGGCACGCTGCACACACTTGTTTGGGCTTGCG
>NW_024121377.1:5507161-5594661 GCF_016745375.1 Pimephales promelas | reverse complement strand
AACACGCAGTCCATGTTGAGAAGAGGAAAAGTTGTTGTATAATTTATCCTATTATTAATATTTACAACATTACACATTCTTGTGGATCGCCAATGCCACTATAGAATTGAACTGCTCTAATACAAGATACTCATTTGTATGGTCCTGTCAAGCAGACAAAAACATGAACATGATGAATAGGACATGGCTTTGCATGGTTAAATGACATACAGCTATTATCACTGAGGGTGTACTCACTTTTGTTGCCAGCTATTTTGACAATAATAGCTGTATGTTGAGTCATTTTTAGAGGATAGTAAATGTATACTGCTATACAAGCAGCACATTGACTACTCTAAAATATATCCAAGTTTCATTTTTATAGTATTGTCCCTTGAGAAGATATTCTGAAATGTGATGTGTGTACTCGCTCACTTTCATGAAATACTGTATATATGCTATGTGCTTTGAGACATGAGATAGTTTAACGCCGTCTCCCGTGACACCTTTGTTTGCTCCCTTCTGTATTCGTTCATGTGTTTTGAAGGAGTGTTGGCTTTGGAGACAGTCTGAAGGGATCTTATGCTTTCAAAGCTAAATCGTTATTGCTAGTCTCTCCAAAAATTGCCTACCCTACCTTTTTAAATTAAATTTTTTTATTTTTTGTGGTGGAGTAAAACCAAGGAGTCTTTAAAGCATCTCTTTTGTTGACAGCTGGTTTTCAAGTGCTTTTCGTTACAAGTTTGGCAAAATGGTTGACGTGTGTTCCCAAATGCACATTAATAATTGACCCACATGCAGAGGTGATGTGATGATGCAGAGGTCATGTGATGCAGCATTTACTGTAAACGAGCTTTTGTGATGTGATAATGGAACCAAGCCATACTGTGATTTTTGTTTTATTACGTTAGGAAACAATTCCTCTAATGAAAAGAAATCCTCCTTAGTGTGTCTTTTTACTCTTTGCGTTCAGCCAGAGAATGTCTAATTGGTTCAGCTTGTTCACCTGCTCAATTTCGTATCTCTAGTCGCTCTCGCGCTGGTATCGTTGTCAGTTGACAACATCACAGTTAGGTCACCAGGGCTGGGCGATATATCGATATATTTCAAATTTGCGCTATGATCCATTGCTCCAAGCAAGCTGCTGACTGCTTTTGTAGAAATATGTAGCAGCTATATCGTGCATTCTGTCAGTTGCAGTCCTGACACCTCCGTCTCAACAGCATTAGTGTACAACGCGACAAATACTCGCAATATTAACGCAGAGGAACGGCTTCATCTGTTCAGCGAGTTCACAAAAGTTAATTTGCATGTGCTTTAAAGCCTTGCCGGTTAAACATGTCATTCACTGCTGATGCGCTGTTCTGAGCGCGAACACCCGACGTGCACATGCACTAAAATCTTGTCTAACAGCGCCTGGTTGCTGGACTAAGTTATCTTTCGAGTATTATTTCGCTAATACTCTCAAATACACACAAGGTTTACATAAGAACATTTGGTTATGTCTAAACTCAAAGCAAACCGAGAAAATTGAGAGAAATCTGCTTGTCAAATGCTCCGTGTATATTAGACGTGTCAGTGACAGTAGCCCTGATAATAAAAATGCAGCTGCTTGTTCTTAAAGGGATAGTTGACCCCAAAATAAAAATTCTGTCATTATTTATTCAATGTAAATGTTGTTCCAAACCTGTATTCATTTATTTCTTGTGCTGAACAAAAAAGAAGATATTTTGAAGAATGTGGGTGACCAGACAGTTGCTGGTCCCCATTGACTTCCATAGGGAAAAATTGGGTCGGGCTCCGTATATTTTCCTGCTTTTTTGTCCTTAGCCAATCACATGCCTGATGTATGTTAGTCAAGTGTCGTCAGTAATTATGTTAAGGTGTGTAGTTGATTCAGACCAAGTTGTTTCACTAGTCAGTTTGACGAACCAAAGGATTGTGATTTGTTCTCACATAGTTGTTTATATTATATCATGTTAATTATTCTAAATTGACAAACATGGTTGTAATATAAAAAACCAACAACTAAATAGCAGTAACAATTTGGTTCTGCACACATTAAGTAGGTCTTAAGTGGGAGTATATTGAACCTACTTTGGTTCAAGATTAAAAAAAGGTTCATTAACCCCCGAGTTTATCTGCATTAAGTGCAGCCCAAATATGCAAAGTAGAAGCTCGAGAACAGTTTGCACTGGCCCTCGGCTTCTGGCATGTTCAGCGAGACAGCTGTCCTCTCTGCGGCACTGCACATCAGGGGAGAGGCCTCCGACAAATTAAAAGAAACTGCAACAAAATAACCACTACAAATCTCTCAACTCGTCCATTCCCTTACATGTCTTAAAGAGAAAGATGTAGAGACAGATGCCAGTTCCGCCTGTAAACAGCATCTGCAGTGGGAGTAGGTGGCATGGATCACGGGAAGGAGGTGCGTGCCCCTGTGCTCTGCTGCGGGAAGAGTTTTGGCTCATGCCAGCGTGTGTAGGAGGGATGCCAGTAGTGTAACTTTACACCTCAGTGTACACTTATTAGTTCACTGTAATACCTTCTGTTTTGAGCAGCCTGGTGTCTTTTTATATGTTTGTGTAATTTTGTGTTTTAATGGATTCATCTTTAAGTCTTTATGTTTAAGTTTAAGAAAAGATTTAAATTACAGTTTTATCGTAAACTATACAGTCAATATGAAAAGTGGAAGGTGATATCAATCTGAATAGGATATATTAAAGGGATAGTTCACTTTGAAATTAATTTTTGATGTTTTAGCTTACCTCAAGGGCATCCAAGATGCAGGTGTCTTTGCTTCCACAGTATTTTCAATTTTTATATTTTTAGATCAAATCGTTCTTGTCTGTCAGTCATATAATGGAGATATATGGGGTCCACCTCAAAGAGCAAAGGACGTGGCTGTGGTTACAAGAGGTAAAAATGATATATACTGTTACTGTGTCTTAGGCCATCAATGTACACTTACATGTACGAGTCATTAAATCATGTTTAATTTGGACTTCTCTGTGCATGCTCTTTGAGGTGGACCCCATATATCTCCATTATATGACTGACAGACAAGAACGGTTTGACCTAAAAATATCAAAATTGAAAATACTTTGGAAACAAAGACACCTACTGTACATCTTGGATGCCCTTGAGGTAAGCTAAAACATATCAAAAATTAATTTCAAAGTGAACTATCCCTTCAACTGACATTTTTGTGAAAGACTAATCAGTCTTTTTTACTTGTTTTCATTACAAAGGAAAATAAAACTAACTTTCCATTAAAAAACAAGATAGATTTACTTGAGAAGTGACAATGAAAGATAGTAAGGCTTGTTTTTAGAGATGTATTGTCAATAAGTAACACTGTGTTTGTTGGTTTTCTCCAAGTTGTTTATAATGTGTCACTTAAAAGGAAAAGTCTACCCAAAATGTTGTTTCAAACCTGTATGACTTAATTTCTATTTCACAACACAAAATGATTTGGAGAACGGTTGGGGTCCAAATAACGTCTTTCATTCATGGACAAAAAAACAGAACTTTTTTGTTCCACAAATGATCGTTAGTCAGACAGGTTTTGGAAAGACTTAAGGATGAGTAAATAATAACAGCACTGCATTTCCATTTTTGGGTGAACTTTTTCAAGTTTCACTCATTGAAGTGATTTTTAGGAGATCCTTCAAAATTGACAGCAAATGGTTTGAAACTCCCATTATAAATGTACTTGTTTGGCGACGCCTTCATTTGTCTTGTCAACGAACATCCTTGAAAATGTCATATAATGAAAGTAAATTACACCGCACGTGTCCTTTCATGTTGAATTTACATTAAGATATCACACTGGTTTGCAAATCCCAACTTTATTCTTTCTATTCTATAAAGCTGTTGTTCATGTGAAGTAAAGATGAAACATGTTTCAATAGGAGAAAGACAGGAAGAGACAAGAAATGTGTTTTTGATTTCCACATTTCCTCAGGATGTCTCTTGCGAGTTGAAAGGCCTATTTAGTCTCTCGGCTCTCAGGATCTGCATTAGTCTCCAACGCTTCCATCAGACAAATCATAAAATCACTACCTGTCTCTTTTGTTGGTTACTTTCTCTGCTTCCCTTCATCTCACCTCAAGAGTTTGGACCAAAGAAGTCTGAAAGCAACCTGAGTGCAAACAAATCTGCCAAGTGAATAATGCAGTTGATGAGGGTTTGTTTGGATCTCCAACACCCGCTCATGATTGGAAATTGAACTTAAGTGCTCCACGGATCCTCATTATGGAGAACTTGGCTCCTAGTACCGCCGCCGTGTTGTAATATTTGTGGAGCCCTGGGGGACTTTTTTAAAAGAGCTCAGTTTTCACTAAGGTATGAGAGCTTTCAGATATTTAGAAGTCTTTAGCCTTTACCTTTTCATTTCTCCTGATTGCTGCAGCCTTTTGAGAAACTTGCATGAACTTACCGTAAAGTTTTAACTGCTGATTCAGTAAAAAAAATTCTCCCAGACTGCAGTAATTGGACTGGCACGGCACACTATACCATGTGAAATTAGAGTTGAATATAGCGATACGAAACTGCTCATTAAAACAATCTTCAGTGACACCTGTGACCATGTGCACCAGACACTGATCATTATTTTCAGGTTTTCACTTCATGCATGTCTTCGGCTGTCGGGAAGGATGCGTGCATCGCATTTCGTCTCCATCCTTTCATTATGTTTGATCAAATCACTCTTCATTAAAGATTTTTGTTATCCTGCTCTTATAATTGGGCAGATGACAGTGGCCATGATTTTGTCAAGTGGGACCTATTACTGGATCACCATGTTTTGTTGAGCTACATCCTAACGCTGATCACGAACTACCCCAAAAATTTGAGAAAATAATTGCCTACAAGTTGTAACCCCAATCTAATTGTTAACTAGCCTTAAATTATGCAAAACAAATTAATAAATAAGACATAGGGGAGCGCGGGGCACAACCTAACACAGGGTTAAATGTAACACAGACTTTTTACATAGTCAGTCAGGATCAAGCAGGTTGTCTTTTCGCTTTTTTTTTCTCTTGCTGCCAGAATACGATCTCCCGCGAATTTGCGGAAAGTTTTGATTATATTTCGTGAAGATAATGGACAAAGAGTGTTTTGACACCATGCAAGTAAATTTTTTCATCGTAGATTTTTTTTCGGTTTTTGAGTTGGGTGTATACGTTTCCAAATCTAACTTTATATTGCCTTAATCACTGTCTTGTTGGCTCAAACATAGCACCGTTTTGAAACATGTCAGAAATTCCTATAGCGACTGTTAGCTAGAGTTAAAATATGTAATACACAGCGGGGTTAGTTGTAACACAGTGTTACAACTAAGCCTCCAAGTGTACAATGAGAATCAAATGAAAACGAAGCCACAACTTTTTAGGTTTGAGTATACGTTTAACTTTGTTGGACTTTCACAAACAATGTTGGAATTTAAAATGTTTAAAATTTAGTGTACTATAAATGATAACTTGTTTATTTATTAAAAACATGGCATGTTTTTAATGCAATAAACCCTTTAAATTGTTATTTTAAGTTCATTTGTATTATTATTACTGTTATTATTATTATTAATAATAATTTTACATGCAGCTGCCACACACAAAGCTAATTTAATTGCAATTACAATATTTTCTAGTTTTATTTATTATTATTTATTGCAAAACTATGCAGCCCTTTTCTATGTCTTTATCCATGATATTGATCCATAATAGAAGGGTGATTGGATGAAGGATGGATGTGTGGATATCTGTCTATACAGATGCATAAACAATATCAAACTTTACAAATAAAATAGTACTGAATTATGTGTGTTACACACAAGTGTTACAACTAACCCCTCTGTCTGTTACAATTAACCCCGCATATGGGGTAAGTTGTAACATTTGCACTTCTGTCACTTTCAGTGCAACTGTACGAAAATGGTAGGTCCTAGAAAAAAACTTTAAGTGTTAATTTGTAGCAGAGATGTGTATGTTGCTTGTGTAAAAAAAATATTAACTAACCTAATTATTTTTTTAATTAATTGAGCCAAAACCAAAATGCGTTGTGCCCCGCTCTCCCCTACACTCACCTAATCTCAGTGTGTGTATTTAATAATAATTGCTTATGCCAAATTACTTATGTGAATATGTACATTTTTAACGTTTGAACTGTCAAGTCACTTAATTTTAATTCGGAAGGTAAACATTTTTTCAGTGAGCATCCTACTCGCTCCTCACAGACGTGTGCTTCACACATCATATTGGTTTGATTTTCTTCCTGCTTTGGATCTCACCCTATAAATACTGTTTACAAACACACTTTCTTTTGAACTTAGGGCTGAGCAGAACAATGCTTCACGCAGGGAGAAATATTTTCGAGAGTCAGAGCCTGTCATGCACTGTGCTTTCGGGGGGGAAACGGGAAAAAAAAAATGAAACAATGCTACGCATCAGAACAAAGAATGCTGTGGGGAAACCAAACCGACAGGGCTCAACACGTATTAAATGAGTTTTTATGTAGTCTGGCTCACTTTTTGGGGAGATACTTTTTCTGGAGTCCTAGAGATCTGATCCCTGCTTGTTGGAAGTATTTGAAGAGTTGGATGAGTGATGCTTTCCATGATTTTCACGGCAGATGTTCTGTTTGTCATATGTTGAATTCATGAGCCGCTGGTTTGATGCTTAACTCAAGGCCGAAAGTGAAATATTGAACACACACACTCACACACATATATTCGGAAGCTGAAAAACTCAATATTTGAAAACTGGTATTGGGTCATTTTTGTTGTTGCAGTTTTTAAGTGTTTTATTATCAAAAATGTATTTTTAAATGCCTCTATTTTATTTATTTTTTTACAGCTAAAATGCATCTTCAGCCGTTCATACAGGGAGGTGGTTTGTTTAACCATGCCGGGAGAAGAAGCACGTAGGAATTTTTTTTCGGACCTCATTCTGGTGCAGGCGGCCAAGGCACCACCCCGCAGTAGAAAAACAGGTAAGTGTTTACCGTGGTTAATCCAGATTTATCTACACTTAGATTGATGTTAACTAGGTTTTGAACCTTTTTAAGACTGCTTTACCAACTTGCAGCAATTGTATCTGTCAAGCACCATGAACAATTTAAGGAGTAGTTCACTTTTAAAAAAAAAACTTTTGCTGATAATTTACTCACCCCCATGTCATCCAAGATATCCATGTCATTCTTTCTTCAGTCGAAAAGAAATTAAAGGGTTAGTTCACCCAAAAATGAAAATTAAGTCATTAATTACTCACCCCCATGCTGTACCAACCCCGTAAGACGAAAAAACAAACAAAAATAACGACTTTATTCGACTATTCCTTTTCTTCCTTGTTGGTCTGAAACGAGACTTCAATACGATTTCCACGACGCATGCGCGAGAATTGTGATCTCCTTCAACTACTTCAGTTCAATTCTCGCGCATGCGTCGTGGAAATCGTATTGAAGTCTCGTTTCAGGCCAACAAGGAAGAAAAGGAATAGTCGAATAAAGTCGTTATTTTTGTTTGTTTTTTCGCACAAAAAGTATTCTCATCGCTTGATAAACATATAGTTGAGCCACGGTAGTCACATGGAATATTTAAACATTTTCTTCATTGACTTTCTGGGCCGTCAAGAGCCAGTCCCTTAGGAGCCTTTGTGGTAGTTATACAGCTCTCAAATTTAATCAAAAATATCTTCATTTGTGTTCCGAAGACGAACGAAGGTCTTACGGGGTTGGTACAGCATGGGGATGAGTAATTAATGACTTAATTTTCATTTTTGGGTGAACTAACCCTTTAAGGTTTTTGATGAAAACATTCCAGCATTTTTCTCCATATAATGGACGTCAGTGGGAACCAAACAGCTCAAGGTCCAAAAGACACTTTCAGTGCAAACTGCAAACTGTTCAAAGGGCTTTAAACGATTCCATACGATGAATAAGGGTCTTATCAAGCGAAACAATCGCTCATTTAATAAATAAATAACAAAGTTTAAGTTTTATACGCTACAAATGCTCGCCTTGCTCTGTTCTGTGACGCTTGTTTTTGACTCCTGTTCAAACTCGTTTATCAAAATGAACAAATCTTTTTTCGAGTCATTTGGTTCATTCAACGAACGAATTGACTCAGAAAAAGATTCGTTTTTCAAGAATATTATATTTTATTATTATTATTTATGTTGGTACATTGTTCAGTAATATATTGTGAGCATGTTTTGTTAAACTATACTTTCCCATTTTCATTCATTTAACATATTTAATATTGGGGGTATGCAATCTTTTTTTTCTTCTTCTTCTTTTTTTTTTTTAAAGGAACGCAATAGTTACTTTTCCAGGTAATTAGTTACTTATTTAATAATGTAACTCAGTTACTTTTTTGTGAGAAGTAACTAGTAACTATAACTAATTACTTTTTTAAAGTAACTTTCCCATCATTGGTCACCTGTAAGTATTGGATTGCAAAATAAAAAAAGTACATGGAGAATCGGATTCAGAATGATGATCAAAACATAAAAAGTAGATCAAGTCCATCAACAGAACCAAAGCTTGCCACAGTCCCATACCTCTTTCTCGGTCGACATTTCATTCAGTTTTGATTTATATGCTGTTGAAAGTCTTATCATCGCGTTAGCTAACGTATGCATAAGCAAAGCTTCTTCGCTTATTCTTGGATCTGGAGATTCTGCACTCTTTCAGAAGATGCGTAATAGCGCCCCCTTCTGTATAACACTGAAAACATGGATTGCTGGAAAATTCCGTCAATGGCGAAAGGTTGATATTATAAATACTGCTATAAAACCACTGATTTGTCAGGACAGAAATAGACTTTTCAAAAATATCTTCAGAAGAAAGTCATACAGGTTTGGAACGACATGACTGCGAGTAAATTCATTTTTGGCTGATAACTACTAGTGCTGTCGCTTTTCTCATTGCAATTACTTCCGCCACCGCTGCTGCTCCTCCAGAATTGCTATTGCTGTCGCTGCATAAATTGGGCATCCTGGGTGCTCCTCATTCTGAATATCTTCTCCTTGTGTTCGATTGCCATGCTCGTCGGCTGCCTCTCAGTTGGAGCCATTATAGCAGGGAATGGCAAGTGGAAGTCCTCCCATGGGCCGACCACGGGCATCTCTGAAGAAAAACTCTACGTCCTTTTGCAGCATAGCATCTGTGCTGGGAGAAAGGGGCTCTATTAAACGCCAGGCCATAACCATTAGCTATAATTACGCTCACAGTTAGCATGACTGCTTGCTAGCTGCTGCCACAAAGCAAATTGCTGAGGCTGGTGGCTCAATAATCGCCAGGCACTATGCCCAGATCTTCGGATTAGGTCCTCAGGCCTGTTTGGCGAAGATTTTTTTTTATCTGTCAGCAATATTTTACAAGGCAGTACCACATTAGCACTCTTTGCTTGGTGCGTTTGGTCATTTCTGGCAGTCTGTTTTTGGTTCGTTGTACGGATGCAGCCCTGAATTACTGCAGCTGTCAGGTTGTTCGTTGGAGCTCTTCAGAAATCAATAACACACTTTGCGGCCCACGCTGTGGTGGGAAGCGTTGCTTGACTTCATCCATATAATACTGGGCCTGGGTGTTTGTAATTCCTCTCGCTGATCTGGCACAGTTTCAGTGTCATCTGATTCTTTGAGTCGTTTAAGGCCATTTGCTCAGCATTTCATCTGGTGTTAAAACCCGATTCCTTTTCTGAATAAAATACAATTTTCTTTTTTTGTAATTCAACTTTTTTATTGTTCAACAGTCAAAACATCAGAGTACATCACATTATTCAGTAATCACCATTGCAATTACACACTCCGCCACTAGTCCCCATCAGTGGAATACAACCAAAACAAAAGCACATGAAAATTAAACAATTATTGAGCAGTCCTATTTACACCATTTTTATATGCTGCCAAAAATGGTCCCATGTTTCTTTAATTTCTCCCTCATTATGCAGTCTCCCCAACATGGTCTCATATGAAGCAATTTCAATCATCCCATCAACCCAGTCTTTAAGGTCTGGGGTTTTGGGGCGGAAAACACAATTTTCATAATGCCATTGCTAAGAGAACGGGTATTCTGATAATGTTTCTTCCACCACCATTTTAGGATGGAGTGGTATATTGCATCCACAATATAATAAAATATAACAGATTACTGTTCAGAAGTTTGTGGTCTGTGAAATTATTCCTTTGATTCAGCAAAAATTGATCAGAATGACACAAAAGATATTTGTAATGTCACAAAATATCCACAAATATATAAAGAAAATGTTTTCAATATTTATAATAAAATTATTTTTTCCTTGAGCAGCAAAATCAGCATATAGGAATGATTTCATAAGAATGGCTGAAAAATCAGCTTTACCATCACCCAATGAAATTACATTTTAAAATATATTAAAACAAAAAAGTGTTTTTACTTGATCTTTACCTATCTGTATCTTTTACTGTTATTGAAATAGTTCCTCTTATTGGGGTAAAATGTAAAAAAATGATATTTATATATCGAGGGCTTAGAGCCATAGGGGCGTAAGTGGCTTTTAACAAACTTTACAGGAGAGACAAAACAAAATTTTGACCACACTTAATCACCTGTATTATTAACCTTAAACCACAAACATTGCAACCACAGGCATACTTACATGAATGAGTATTTAAGTAAAAAATGTATGGCATATATTTACACAATGACAATGTTCTAGAACATTTTCAAATAAAAAAAAAAGTCAAATATGTCAGATACGCCTTTTTGTTGCTTTATTCAATACAGTTTGATCTCAGATAGGTATTTTTGGCACCATTGAATAGAGCTCATCGAGACCTTTATTTTGATATAAAGAACTCATATTCGCCCAAAATGCCACTTACGCCCCTCTGGCTCCAAACCCTCGATATGTTATAAATATTGTTAAAAAGCAATAAAAAGATGTTTTTGGTCATGAATCAGACGTAATGATTCTTTCTTTACTCCCTTAGAAGTACAAAACAAAATGTAATCATTAATTTGGTTCCTCATTCCTCATCAGATTCCTCATGATTTCTATCTGTTACGTTGTACTGAGGGATTGTGTGTGTCTTTGTGTTTCCAGTGTGCTCTCTGGAGGTACTGACCCTCGCTGAAGACCCCGGCCCTCGACAGCTCTCGCCAGAGGAGCAGCGGCGATTGGAGGAGCAGGAGGAGAACACCTTGCGCGAGCTCCGCCTCTTTCTCAGGGACGTCACAAAGCGGCTCGCCACTGACAAGCGCTTCCAGATCTTCAGCAAACCCGTAGACATTGAGGAGGTGGGCTGTTACTGCACATCAGCAACTGTAGTATGAATAATGCCTGTAGGCTCTGTACTCGGTTCGTTCAATATTACCATCTAATTAGCCGCACCTATGGTTTATTAGCAAGCCCCAGACCAAACAAATCAAATGATTGTCATTATACAACAGCTGCAGGCAGGATCTTTACTTGAATCAGTAAATTTGAGGAGGCAATTAAAAAGTTAATCAATATAAGAAGCAAACGAGGAGGACGGTGCGTCTATGAATACAGAGTGAGACATAATTTCGAAGTTTGTTATAGTGTGAAGCTTACAAAGTCTGTCAAGAAAATGGGTCACGTGTATCTTCGGTTTTGTAAAATTATTGAAAAAAATGCTACAATGCAAAAGATCTTATCCTTAAAGGAGTAGTTGACTTTAAAAAAAAAACTTTTTCTGATAATTTACTCACCCCCATGTCATCCAAGATGTCCATGTCTTTCTTTCTTCAGTCGAAAAGAAATTAAGGTTTTTGATGAAAACATTCCAGGATTTTCTCCATGTAATGGACTTCAATGGGAACCAAACGGTTCAAGGTCCAAAAGACAGTTTCAGTGCAAACTGCAAACTGTTCAAAGGGCTTTAAAGGATTTCAGACAATGAATAAGGGTCTTATCAAGCGAAACGATCGCTCATTTAAAAAATAATGAATAATGTTTCATATATTTGAGGAAACTGTGATACAATGTTTTCAAAATTCTTTGATGAATAGAAACTACAACAGAGCAGCATAAATGTTAAATATTTTTTTAGTCCTTGCTGAATAGGTATTTATAAAAAAAAAAAGTAATAAACTGAGCTGACCTCAAACGTTTATACAGTTCAGATGCAAAAGCCTCTAAGTGGCATTTGATCATTTTTATCAGGGTTGTATATTTAAGTTCAGTAATTTCACTAAAATGACTTTAATCAGTTATTTCACTTGACAATTAATAGGTAATCTTCATTGCCATTAAAGTGAAATTACTGAACTTAAATATGCAAACTTGATAAATTATCATTCTAGAAGAACATTTAAAATGGCACTTAGAGGCTTTTGCATATATATAATTATATTATAGAGTTAAAAAAAAAAAAAAATATATATATATATATATATATATATATATATATATATATATAAATATATATATTTGAAAGTGTTTTTATAAGTGTCTCTGTTTTAGGTGTCAGACTACCTCGAGGTTATCAAACAGCCTATGGACCTGTCCGCCATCATGATGAAGATCGACACTCACAAGTACACGGTCGCCGGTGATTTTCTAGTGGATGTTGACCTCATTTGCAGCAACGCGTTAGAGTACAATCCAGACAAAGACCCAGGAGGTAAATATACTATATAGAGCAACTGGATAAATATAAGATCATCAAGTCTTATAGGGTGATATGCAGCAACAGAAAGTCATTCATTTTTAAAGAGACTTGTATGTTGTTTATGTCATGTTATCTTACCTTGTATCTTAAAGTAACTTTTGAGAATTGATTTCGAGCACTTGACTGAATAAACAAAACGCAGTATTTTAATACAAATAGTGACAAATATAACAATATGATCCATGCATAAAATGTATGATGAATTATACAATATATGCATAACGGAAAATCAATTTTTGACATTGAAGTAGTGTTTTTACTAGTTGATGAACTAGTCGATACACTCCTAGTACTTAATACGGGTTTTGTGCAATATACTTCTGTATTCTGCAAAACAGGTTGCTTCTCTTCCGTTTCAGGTCTTTTGCATGAGCTTTGTTAAATATAGAGCTGTTTTAATCAAGAATGTACCAAAAATGAGCATAAATGTTGTCCATTGCATATACTGATTGATATCAAAAAGATTTTATTTTTCTTCTCAGTAACATTCGATATTATTAAAATTGAATAACACCAAAAATAACTAGCTAGGTTTGCTGATTATCTTAAAATTGTATTGATGTCGCCGTAAGTTAGCACTTTTTCCAACAAGCGGATGCGTTGAGACCTGTTTCATGTTTATTCATGTGACATCTGGCATTAAGGCCAATTTAGAGCTTCAACAGTGAAAAAAGCAGCAGCGACTGCCGTACTTGAAGTGTAAAGGACATTAAATGAATGATTAATCAGTCAGACTTGGTTCTTCAATGAAAAATATGAGAATTTAAGGACAGGAAAAATGCAGCTAGACATTAACCCATTCACCCTTCTTCATTCAAAAGTCACAGGAAATCATTGTCACTGATCTCTCCACAGAGTAAAAATGGCACTATAATGAGCAGTCTCCATAAAACCCATTCATCGCTGTAATGGATTTCTTGCTATTCTCGGGCCATACAGTAGGTCAGTTGGGACACTTTGTAGTTTAGATATTTATTGATGGTAATGGACATGCAATATATGTACATAGTACAGTGAATATAAACTAAACCTGAATGAATTGAGCCATGGAAACACAGTAGCTGAAATACTGACTCAGACCATATAGCAGGTGTACTCCTGTCCTGCACCGTTTATCTGCAACCCCAATCAAACACACCAGACTTTAATTTTCAAGTGATCCAGAAGACCTTAATGGGCTCTATGCACGGCGTTATTTCCGGTGAAGGATTAAGGATGCTCGATAACTTCCGCCGATCATAGAGTCCAATGCAATACCGAGAATTTATATTGAATTTTATACTCCATGGTTATACTAATGAAACGTTAGTCACAAAAACAGATAAAACAGACACCCCTCGTTGTGTTTATGCTTCTTTTTAAAATTATATTAAATAAACATAACTATATATAAAATTACATCTAAACGTATGTACGTTTCGTTTCAAAGACGGGAGGACAGTAAATATTGAAGACTCTGCCATAATCCCGTTTTCTCCGGTTTTCCTCCGCTTTAATCTACACAACCGGAAATGGACGAGCATCCTTACGTCAAATGCGGAACTTATGCGTGCATATAGCCCATTGGGTGCTTCAGGTGTGTTTGATTAGGGTTGAAGATGAACTGTGAAGGACAGTCGATCGGCAAGAGCAAGGTTGGGCACACCTGCCATATAGCCTTGCAAATAGTGTTAATTTTACCAGCCATTTTTAAATTTAGTTTCAGTTTTAGTCCAGTTTCAGCATCGCTTGTTAGTTTTTATCACATTTAGTCGACATCATCCCATTTTTATTTAGTCTAGTTTTAGTCGACTATAAGTCGAGCATTTTAGTCTTTATTTTAGTCCAAGAAAACATAATTTTATTCGTTTAGTTTTAGTCAAAAAAAAAAAAACTGTCAACATTTTAGTCTAGTTTTAGTCAGGACATCATTTTAACCTTTTACTTTTTTGTCAGCAGATAATATTTAACATTTCCTAAAATTATTTCACATTTCAACATTTTCTCTCATCTTTTTGATAAAAAAACACAATTTTAAGGAACACATGCAGACATGGAAGATGTTCTGACAATATTTGCATATTTATTTTGAACATTGTTAAGGTTCAAAGACACAAACACAAATGCTTGCATTAAAACAAATAAAATACACCTGACAAAGGAAACAAATAAATAAAATAAAGTGTATTATGAACTTAACACAAGTGCTGGCTGTTTAAAGCTAGTTCACATAGAATAATAAAATAAATAGATTTGAGGTCAATGTTGTGAAAAAAAAAAAAAAACTCCAACTGATACAACAAAAGTGCTTTCCTGCCAGCTAGTTCACATGGTATATAAAGGAACAGTATTTAAGGTGAAACAAGGCATAGCTTGCTAGAACGTATGAAATCTTTTTAACTAATCTTTTTAAAGCGTCTGTCTGCTTTAATCAAATGTAACTGAAACTATAGTTGCCCGGCCAGTATAACATATCTAAGTTAGCATAAATTTAACTTCACATACAATTCTATCAACAAGTGGCTACGGTCGCTACGTGCTAAGACGCTAACGCAACATAGCCAGCCTGGATACTAAATGCTATGAAAGTTAGCCATCATTAGTTAGTTTATCATTGTAACAAAATGTGTCCATATATCACGTCTCTTCTTTCTCCCGAGCCCCGTGCAAAGCATGTTTTACTTTTAACCTGTCGCCGCCGCCTCACCGTGAATCCAGCTCCTGTCTGCTCGTGTGTTGTGTAGGCTACTCTGACTGACTGTGCCCGCCCGCTCCAGGTTTGAACGTGGGTGTGTGTGGCGGAAGAGCTGACGAGGAGGAGGCGGAGGACGAGACAGGATTTGACAAAACCATATCATATAATAATATGTAATTTTCGTCTCGTCTTTGTTCGTGAACTAAAATGTCCATAGATTTTAGCCCAGTCTTTATTTACCGAACTGCATTTTCGTCTCGTCTTTATTAGTCTACGAAAATTATTTCTGATTTAGTCCCAGTTATTGTTTATTAGTGGGGATTTTAGTCTCGTCTCGTCTAGTTTTCGTTCGGTGAAAAATGTGCGTTGACGAAAATATTTTCGTTTAGTTTTCGTTAACGAAATTAACACTACTTGCAAACATCATTCGCAAACCCATCGATTATTAATGTGGTAAGGAGCCCTTCTGATGTGAAAAGCATGCTTTATTTAAAAAGAGCAACATGTTCATATTAAAAACCGGTCCAAACTGTCATACTATTACCACATCATTGTTTATCATAGACGTATACACTAGACGTCACCTTGGCTACGGCAGTTCATTGGAACGAATGCGTCAATAGAGCCGCCATCTTGAAACAGGGGAGCCCCTCCACTTTAATGCATCAGCGTCAATGTAGTAGACACAGGTCTAACGGAAATAAAATCACCATAAATCATCATGAATGCGATTTTTCTTGTTTTTTTTGGTTTGTTCCAACGGTCAGACATGTATTTATCATTGATTCCAGAAAGAAAAAAAAAATTTTTTTTTTTCAAAAACATTCTTCCTAGTTCAGATTTCATCTGTGAACATCATACACTGCACAAAAGTCCGCCACCATCAATGAATTCGACGTAAAGGCAGAGATAGCAGCGTTACTTAGCTACTTCCTATGACAAGACCCCTGTTCCAAGATGGCGGCGGTTTTGACGCATGCTTAGAGCCCCAAGGTGAGGTCTAGTGTATATGTCTATGATTGTTTATGAGCGAAGTGAGGTAAGATGGCCGTGTATTATTATTTGATTTCTGAATGTTGGAAGTCTGCTAGCTGGCTACTTCTGCGCAACACTTAAAGGGATACTCCACTATTTTTGGAAATAGGCTCATTTTACCACTCCCCCAGAGTTAAACAGTTGAGTTTTACCGTTTTCGAATCCTTTCAGACGATTTTCTGATATTTAGAAGTATATCAGTAACCGAACAGTTTCTGGTCTCATTGACTTCCATAGTAGTATACTATGGAAGTCAATGAGACCAGAAACTGTTCGGTTACTGATATACTTCTAAATATCAGAAAATCGTCTGAAAGGATTCGAAAAAGGTAAAACTCAACTGTTTAACTCAACTGGCGGAGTTGTAATATGAGCCTATTTCCAAAAACAGTGGAGTATCCCTTTAAGATTTCAGTTTGTCAGGACTTAACTCCCAAAAGTCTGGATTAATCGGTCAGCCATTGAAGGTTGTTGGCTAAATGCAGCCGGTGCCTATGAATAAATCATAGTAGCCCATTTGCTGGGAGAACGTGGGTCATTTGTTTAAATGCAGCGTTCACAGAGGAGCCACTGAAGGAACGAGACAAAACGCAATTAGCTACATTAATAAGGAAACTGGTCCATTTAGAGCAGGGGAATATGGGATTTAGGAGCTGTCAAAATTCCATTTGTTAGGCATTACTCTCACAAGTGAAGCATGAACATTTCACTTAAAATCTGTTCCATCGCTATATAGGTATTATTTTTGTTAATGCACTGTTGTTGTTAGTGTGCATCAATTCTGTTCTTCGAATTGCAGTGCAGATCCAAATAGAGTATGGAAACCTCCCTTTATTAAAGAGAGCCTTGCAGTGGTTGTTCATTCAAGTCCGATTCCTAGAAAATGTGCTCTTTGAAATCGTACCCCAGCTGAAGTTTCAAAATCACATATTGGTATGCAAGTTTTAAGGGTTTTCTACTGTAATTCAAATGATTTAATTCAGAGCTGCCCCTGGACATCAGCCTCCCTGCTGGGTTTCCTGCCAGCCCTGCTCTTCAACTTTAAAGACTGCATCCCAGTTCACATAGATCATACTGAAAGTATGTGCTTAGCTGGGGATGTTGAAGTAGTATGTAAAATGTGTTATTCATATATAAAATATATATATATATATAAATAAGGGCTGGGCAATGATTAATCGCATCCAAAATAAAAGTTTGTGTTTTTACATAATATATGTGTGTGTGTGTGGTGTGTATAACTATTTTGTTTATATAAATACACACTCATGCATGCATGTATATAAGAAATATTTGCATATATATACTTTATATATATTATACAGGATTAATATTATATATGAATATAAATATTTGATATATTAACAACACGTTTTTCGTAAATATATACATGCTTGTGTGTATATTTATATATACAAAATAGTTATACACACTACAGACGCATAGATTATTTAAACACAAACTTTTATTTTAGATGCAATTAATCGCGATTAATCGTTGCTCAGCCCCTATATATATATATATATATATATATATATATAGTATTTACGTGCAAATAATTCTTAAATATATACATGCATGCATATGTATTTATAAATACAAAATAATTATACACAACACACACATAATGTTAACACAAACTTTTATTTTGGATGCAATTAATCGCAACTAATCTTTGCACAGCCCTAATTTAAATGTCTTTGTGTATTTATATATACCTTTTTATTGTTGATAAAATGCAGTACTCTTTAAGTAGTAAATATTGCTATTTTATTCCAAGCATAGTCTAAATTCTGTGGGAAGGCAGATCTCCAGGAGCTGGATTGAGCAGTGCTGATTTAATTTCTCTCAGATCCATTTGTTTATTTGTCAATTTTGGCACTAGCAGTCTGAGATCTTTGAACAGCACTTTGAAAGTCAAAATAAGTGTGTTTACACACTCTTCCTCTCAGCCTGCCTTTTATATCCTTGACTGGAGTAAAGAGTGTCCTCTCACTCGCTCTAGATGGCTTAATTAGGCCCATCTTCCAATTAAGAGGCAACCTTTGCCAGATCCTGACCTCCAGCCTGTCCTGGAGTAATGAGGACTACCCAGTAGCGTGCTCTCTCTTCTCTCACGCTCACACACACTTTTCCTCTCTACATGTTTAATAGCTGCTTGATTTAACGATAGAGAGAGAGGAAAGAGGATAGAATGCAAATGGTTGCTCTGAGAAATTTGAGGAAACACAGTAATCCCCGTTCTCACACCAGTGTGTTTTTGTCAACAGAAATACTTTGATTGACTGCCCGTGGAGCACTCCTGCCTCCAGAAGTATTTTTCAGATTTCCGAATAAAAAATTATTTTTGGATTTGATTTTTGGATTTGGATTTCCAAAATCTTAGTTTGTTCTTGTTTATTTTTGGTAAATCTTTGTGTCTGGAAAAAATGTAGAGCACTGAAATGGTTGTGATATCTGTGATTTAAATTAAAACCATTTTATCCCAGTCAGATGGTCAAAATAAAGTGATTGGAGTTGCTTTTCAGCATGTCAAAGGGCGTTTTGTTTCGAAACCTCTGTCTTATTCTCTGTGTGGTGCACTATGTGGCTTTCACTTTGTAGGGAACAGTGAATGAGTCGTTGTTTGAAACACGGCAACAGTTTCGGTATAGACCATAGTTAGGTTAGACGCCAAATTGAATTTACACAAATGAAATGAGGCTGTGAGGGATAGACGTACAATGGCAAGCACTGTATAAAGGTCCTAGATCATGGAATTTTCTCACAACTTACGAAATGACGTTTTGTTGGCTTAACAATCAGTACCCTCGTGTAAAGTTTCGATACATATCACGATACGATATTATTGCAATAATCCAAGACATATGGTAAAAGGTTGACAAAAAATGTACTGTTGATATTACATTGTGGGTTTAAATGAATAGGCTTGGACTTGGTGCTTGTAACCCAAGGACAATGGTGACACCAGAATAACAATATTCCTGATTCTGAAGCTGAAAGTACTGAGTTGAATATGCTTGCACGCTTTCACTGACTAGATTTTTTCAAAATAATGTCGGACACTTTTTACTGGTAACATCAGACATTTGCCATTATAAGGACCAACAAATATTCCCCCATTGCATTATTATACACTATAATCAACATTATATATAGGAATTCAATGTAGTACTTGCACTAAAACTCTAAAAACTTGATTTTTTTCTCACACAGTAATTTTTATTTTGGGGGGATTATCCACGATACATGTCACTATCCACGATACGTATTGTTGCATTTTTGTTTTGCGCTATATTGTGGCATGATACATTGTTACACCCCTAACAATCAGTACGTTGTTAAACAATTCATTGAAGACACTGTTCTTCTATACCTCACAGCCTCATTTTTATTCCTGTTAAAAATGAAAGGGATAGTTCACCCAAAAATTTATGTTGTTCCACACCCGAGTTTCTTTCTTCAGCTGAACATATTATAAACAATGCTGGTAACCAGACAGTTGACACACCCATTGACTTCCATTATAGGAAAAAAATTCTATGGAAGTCAATGGGGACCAAAAACTGTATGTTTACCAGCATTCTTTAAAATATCTTCTTTTATGTTCAGCTGAAGAAAGAAACTCATACAGGTTTGGAATTACATCAGTAAATGATGACAAGAGTTTATTTTTCCAGGTGAACTATCCCTTTAAATATCATGCTATCCTGATTAAAATCTATATATATACTGTATGTAACTGCATTTGTTTGATGAATGCGCATTTGAATGCACATTTTAACTTATATTTTAGGCCTGTAATAAGCCATGGAAAAAAATATATATTTACATGGTGACACTAATATCACCATCTTACCATTTATATGTATTATATTCGTTAATATCTTTGCTCCTATTGGTGGTGACTGCAGTTTTCATTTGCTTAAATTTAAACGTTTCCCAACATGACATTGGCAATGTATATGGCTGTTCATGTTGTCAGAATTCATCAACTCTTTTAGAAAATAACTGCAGCAATGCCCATTCAGACTTATACAAGGATAGACTTAGATTTAGTACTTAATTTTTAAAGTTTGTCCATAGCCAGCAGGTAGCTGGATAAAAAATAACAATAATAATAATTAGTTCCCTTGACAATGCAGGAATAAATTATGCTGCTTATTTAAACTGTCTACACCTTGTTGATTATAATGGGTGAGCTTGTGTTATGTTGTAATCGTCATTTTTTTCACGATTAGCTAATTGCAGTCGTTGTATTTTAGTCTTGATTATTTATTGTGCTGTTTTAAAACCCAGAAATCTTTCTGTCAGTCTTTTGATTGCTCTTTCTTCATCCACCCAAATGAATTTTTCATTGACTGTGGCCTTACCGTCTTCCATTATGCTTGCATACAGATAAAATCATCCGCCACAGGGCCTGCAGTCTGAAGGATACTGCACACGCCATGATCGCCTCTGAACTGGACCCTGAATTCGACCGCATGTGCGTGGAGATCAAGGAGTCCCGCAAGAAGAGAGGTGATGCAACACTTTCTTTGCGCTAGCTAGACTTTCAGTTCACACGTTGTACTGTATCAGAAAACTGTCACAAATCAATCTTCTTGCCCAAAACACATGCACACGTTAACATTTGCAGTTATCGTTTTAAACGCTCCAGGTTTTGACCAGTTTAGGCGGATTTAGATTGAAAACAATTTTTTTTAGTGCTGTATTTATGTACTTGTTTTTATTTAATGCATTTGTTTTATTTCATTTTCTTTTCTTTTTATCTCCTTTTTAGGTAGTTTGCATATAAATATATTATGTATTGTTTGTTTATAAGTATGTATATACTGTAAATAAATATTTATTATTTATTTCTACATGGCTTATGTATGCAAATAAATAAACACATTAATAAAGTCATTTGAATAATTAATATACCAGTCCTTAAGAGATTTACGGTTACAGGGTATAATTTAGGATAATATGCAAATTGGGTTTCAGCCCTAGATTTTTGCATGCACGCCAGTACCTTGTTTAACACCCATCAGCACTAATATTGTGTTAGAGGTTTAATCCTTAAAGGCACATAATGTTGCGCTGTTCGTTTTAAAGAAAAAAGGCAGCATTTTCCAGGAAAAAAAGATTACTGTAGTTCACATTAAAGGCTGTTGCGAGAGTTTTGGCGACGAGCTCCCCCGCACCCTTTAATCACCAGGGGGTTTTCTCTCCGAATGATTTAGCTCAGGTTCCTGTAATTCGTTCATTTTGTGTCCGCTGTAACGAAAATCTCACACGGCCCCCCTCCGAGCCGCCCCTCGGTTCCTTTTCATTTTGCACCGGTTCAGTGTTGAACGATTACGGTGGGGTAAAAAATGACCTGCTCTAGAGAAGTGCTGTTGAATATTTTATATGGTGCAGTGGAGAAGTTATGGGTATCGGTATTGTAGTGTTCAAGTTTTAAGTTGGGCTGCATTGAATTAAAAACCACCATGAAATGGCTTGACAAGGGCAGTTTTCTTTCCTATGTTGATGTGTTTACCTTTAAAAACAAGAAATTGGGATCAGGCTTGTCGTTTTTTGGATATAGAGGTAGAAATCTTTAATTTCCTTTAAAGCTAATAACATGATTTACTACTATTGCCAATTGACCTATGGCTAAGCCACACCCTCAAACGCGATGAGCCAATCACAGTGCACAGCTAACCCAATACACTCGGACATTCTCTGCGTCCACGTCCATTGAAATGCATTGAAGTTAGTCAGTTTTTTCTCGTCATTTTAAGTTTAAAATGGTCAAACGGTGTGCATGGGGTACATGCAACTCCAACACTAGGTTCCCGAGAGGCTGGGTGACGGTGTGTATTATTTACCCCCTTTCCCAAGCCACATCTCAACCGAGATAAGTGTCTGCTCTGGATTAAGTTATGCGATATATCACAACACCAACTAAACGTGGATAAGTGAAACCAGGATGTCTACATCTGTTTTAAGTTAAGTCAACAACGTATTTGAATGTTATCTTTAAAATCGCTAACGTTAGCCTAACATTAGAAAACGTTAGCTTCTAGCTGCGTTGTACATCATGTCACTTAGCTTCATTAACGTATCTGTAAATAACGTGATAACAAATGTTAACAATGTTGTGCTGAATGATTGATGTAAATACTGTAACAGTGATCGCAACGATACGCGGTTTATCACGTTCACACTGTGACCTGGACATTTTTGCCTGGAGCTGAAGCTTTTCATCGACTTTCTCAACAATAAAATTATTAATATAACCCTCCAATGCATATTTAAGGCCCTTCCGGTGACTTCTAGAGTATATATAATCTTTCTGTCCCCAAAAAATTACCAATTGCCTCCTGTGAAATGTATCCTACTGTGATAGCTGCCATAGCGCCTGTCCCCGGACTGTTTGTCCGAGTGAGTGGAGGGGGCGTGGCTTAGCCTTAATTAGATGTAGGAGGTGGGCCATTATCAATCTAGTGTGCATTTGATTGGACAAGATGAGTGAGTGCAGGATGAGTCATCAATATATATATTTTTTTCAGACTAAAATCATTTTCTTAAGTGAAGTTTTGTCATGTATTAGTAGTACTAGCAAATAGATTACCCTTAAAGCTAACGGACAGTCTAAAAGCATCAAAATGATTTATTGGGGTCTCAACAGTGTGATAAAGCCCACTACCAAGTCTTTTAGATTTTTTTGGTCTCTAGAATCTCAACTTAAATGGCTCCTTCAATGTATGAATGTATTTATTTTTTTTGTTTTCTTTATTCGTTTTAGCTTTTGGCAGGCGAAATTTGATTTCTTACATGAGTTTGATCACCTTCTAAAATCTCCTCAGCCATATATTTTTATGTATAAAGACCCATTTTTATTATCAAGGAAAAATAGTGGGGTACTATAAATATTTAGCAAAATCGTAAATCTAATAAGTTTTGTGCTATAAGCCAATATTTTTCAATCTCGTGCTTGAAAATTACAACACAGTCAAAAATTCTTCACAGTCTATAAATTACAAGAAGAAAACATGCAGACTAGTTTTTCCATCTTTGTTAGCAAGCATATTGTCAGATATTTTTCCAGTTCAGTTCAGGTCTTTGTGGTAACTTGTGTTTTTTGGCTCTCCCAGACTTTCAGACCACACCGCAGCCGCCAATCACTCCAAGCACCGTGGCAACCAGGAAGCCCGTGGGAGAGGAGGCGGGATTAAGCAGTTCTCAGTGTGATGGAGTGGACAAGCACTGCAGCAGTGAGTACATGCAGAACACAACAGCCAACAACAGAGATTGTCAAGGTCTCTGCTGTCTGTGTGGCAGCTCTTAGGCTAGACTATTTCCAGGTGATCGAACAAGCTGTACTTTGGCTCGGTGTGCTGAAACCAGCCTTGCGTGCTCCGACACTTCTGCTAACGGCTCTGCCTGTGAAAGGAGTTTTCACAAGGGACCGTGTGATTGTGCGAGGGGTACTCTGACGTTAAACCGCTGGTTGTCTTTAACCTCAATCTGAAGGTCAATAAGGGGTCACCGTGACCCTGGTTGAAGGCTGTAGGTGCCTGTAGCCATCATGTCACTTAAAATAATTGTTTTAATAGTTAGTGGATGATGCGACCGAAGAAATGTCAGCTGATTGAGGCTGTGCCGTACCACTAATAATACTTAACGTATGAAATATTCTTATGTCATCTCAGTATTTATTTATAAAACTTAATGGATACAAACCAAAAGATACGATTATCTTAATATATGGAAAAAATAAATGTTATATTTATAATAATTTTTTTTCTTCACATGAAATCAAAATTTGGAGGTTCTTAAACAATATTCTGTTTTACTCTGAAGTATGGTACTTTAAAATACTATTAATAATTTGCTAAAATACTTTAAAATATTAATGTGAACAATTTAAATAAATGTAAAATGTTTTTGACATAATCAATAATCAATAAAGATAATATTTTTTTTTTATTTATTTTTAAAACTTGTTTGAAACTAAAAGATATTTTTAATAAATGTAAAATAGTTTGATTATATGTATTAGAAAAATTGTACAAAAAATGTACTCTTGACATGAGATCACCAATCCAGTATTGTGAGGGGAATTTATTAAATTATTAAATGTATTTAATTGATTTATTTATGTGACTTGATTGATACAAACCAAAAAAAATAATAATAATTTGAAGGTATATAAATATTAATTAATTTATTTATTTAGCTGAATTTCCTGCAAAATATATATTTTATCAAATATAGTTAGTATGCTATTCAATTCCTTTTACAATGTCAATCCATCCACTCCTAATTGAGTGGTTTGAGATTCCTCTGTTGTTGTCTCATTGTTTATCAAACTCCTAATGAATTTGCTTACAGATATGACTCGTTTTTGTTTATCTTATCAGTCTTACAAAACCATTTGCATACCTGAATGAAAGCGAATCTCTCTCCAATTGTTTTTGTGCTTCAATGTCAAATATATTAGATACTTAATTGCCTTAATGCAGCTTGTTTGTTTCCACTATGGCTTGTATAAAAGTTAATTGAACAGTTTTGACTGTTCTGTCCGAAACGCTGTTCTAGAAAGACGGCATAAAAGTGTATTTTTCAGGGTTTTTTCTCTGTATAATAAATGTTTAGCTATTACTTTCTCGAGTGATGGATTTAGAATTACTAAGAAAAAAAAATCTTTTGACTTTGTAAACAATCTCTCATAACACCCAACGTGGATCCCATGGGCATTGAAAACCTTCTAAAGTTTGTTTTCCAGGAAAGTAACAGAAACAGAAAGTAATAGTCTACATAATTTTGTCTGCTTCACTACTCTTTGCGAGTGCCGTCTCAGAAATGTTTGAAAAGCTCCTGAAAATAATAGAAATGCATTGTTCAGAACTCATGATACCGTGGGAACTCTTTAGCATCATAGTGCCAACTTTTGCATGAGCAAGTACCAATTTTTCTTTTTATATATTTTTTTCCCAGTGTTGTGCTTGCCCCGAAAACAGTCTAAGGGAATAATCTATCTCATAGGGTTTTCAGACAATGTACAAACCCATCCAATCACTGCTGTCCTGTAGTTCCTCTGTTATTGATATGCATGAGAGTGAATGAGCCAGGATTTATGCAGGTGTCTCCCAGAGCAGAACTTTTCCCAGCATCAGAGCATTGCCCTCTGCTTGCACTCCCTCGCCGCCTGGGTAGCACCAGCCAGGCTTGTCCTCTTCTGTGGCGGCTCGGCAGATGGAGAGGGATGCTGGGAATGCTCAGGAGCCACGAGGGTCAGAAAGTACTATCGGCACCTACTCTGGGGCGAGGCCCGCTGGTGGATCTGTGCAGCAGCTGGGAACGTGTTTTATCACATTCATCTCACATCTCTGCTTCAGAAAGGCTTTTAGCTGTGCCTCAAAAAGGTTTTTGTGTAGGAGTGGCTTGTTTAAATCCATCATGCGGCCATGTTGCCAGATTGAGCTGTAATGGCGTGAATTGCTGTGGGCCGCCATTACCACCCCTGGCGCGATAAGCAAGTCGCTTCTTGCAGCTTTGCCAGCGTGGACTCATTAGATTGCAGATAAGTCGTCGGATGGCAGTCGTGGGATGCTTCCACGTGCACTTTGGGAGATTAATTAGCAACTATCTCAGATATAGTGGATCTGATGGACATTTTGACTAGTCTAAGCTTGCTACAGAAAGGGAAGGATCAGCCATGGGATGTTTATTTTTAGATATTTTATCCAGGAATCAACCCAGACTTGATGTTATTATAGATATCCGGATCACGATGCGAATCACAATATTGTGATTAATTGTTTAGGTTTAGTTTATTAGAAATGATTGAGCCATGTGAGTACCGTTCAAAAGTTTGAGGTCAGTATACTTAAAAAAAAAAAAACCTTTTATTCTGCATTAATTTCAAATAAATGTTGTTCTCTTGAACTTTTTATAAAGAAAATGTCATATTTTTCAACATTGAGAATAATAAACAAAATGTTTAGCGGCAAATCAGCATATTAGAATGATTTCTGATGATCATGTGACACTGACTGAAGACTGGAGTAATGATGCTGAAAATTCAGCTTTGTCATCTCAGGAATAAAATAAATTTTACTTAAATAATACATAGAAAATAGTTATCTTAAATTGTAATTATATTTCATATTTTTTGTTTTACTGTTTAAAAAAAAAACAAAAAAAAAACAAACATTTTAACGACCCTAAACTTTCAATACATCCCTCTAGTTACACATTTAAAGTAGTTGATTGGTTTAAAAATTCTCCATCCAAATTTGTCCTGCGCTTCCTCATCTTGCCACAAGATGTCGTATGTCTTTGTTATTATCTTACAGTCTCTGTCTAGAACCGTACAGTATAACAGCACAAGGGGAAAGAAACACACAGAATGATTACATCTTTGAGAGATGAGAAGGTGGCTGTTAGCTGCAATAAACACCTCAGGATGAGATGGGCGCGCTTCTGTCTGCCTGTTATATTTCTTGCTCGTGAACACGAGGTGAGTGAGCAGCTCAAGCTTTCAGCTCCTAAAAGGTTGTTAAGCATTTCATCTACCTTCCATCTGTTTTGCCCAACAACAAATACTAATTTGAGGAAAAGATTCCTTAAATTAGCCTTTTCGCCCAAGTGATTAGTTTTATCTTTGATGTTGTCAAAAAAAGCTATTAGTAGTGGGGTTTTTTTTCTCCTTTTATCTGGCTAAATGGCATTTACCGATTTTGGGCTCAGTTGACAATTTAATCTGAAAAGAAAATTGATCCAAAGATTCTCAGGTGTTTTCCTTTTGTCCTTTAAGTTATTCTTAAAGTCTGACTCATCAAACTAATGCTTGCCAATTGATTTTGACAAAGTTTTGTCTCTTTGTCCTTGATTCAGAGTGACCTGCCTGCAACAAAAGTGAGAGGATGGCACGTAAATAGATGCCTGTTTAACATTGTGTCCCTTTCCAAATCTTGTACATGTTCATGACAGGTCTACATGATGCTAGGAGCTTCTGGGTATTTGTGAGAAGGTGCTATATTGAAGTCAGCATGTTCCAGGGGCCTACACCATGAAGCCGGTTTAGGTGGCTAGCCAGCTATGTTTCACTTTAGTTTGCGCCAACCCTGGGTTTTAGGCACCATGAAAGTGGTTTGGCTTTTAGCAGTGTTCATCGCCATAGTAACTTACGCCCCACGGCCAACCTGGTCCAGGGCAGGTTATGTTCCAGGTAAGAGGTTGCAAACCGAACTTGGACCAATCAGCTGTGAGCAAAGTGACACATGTTAAAGTCACTCCACCTGTTTCCACTCCAAATTAAAGGTCACTACATAGCGAATGATTTTAAAAGACAAAATCATGGCTTTTAGTAAATAAATTGATAATAAACAAATGATTTAGAAAATATATATTTTTTTAGTAAATAAATGATTTAGAAATCATTTCTGTAATTGTTACACCCTTAAACGATCTCACATGTACAAATTTAGTTGATTAATTATTATTTCACAGATTTTAAATGAATACGTATATAAAGGTAATATAAAAACACTCAATAAATGAAGCTATGAAATGACTACATGTGAGCTTAAATGTTCAATTCTCTCTATACCTTTAACTGTATAAACTAACTTTACAACTTTTACTTGCACTGATATACAGTAGCAAGACTTTCTTTAAGTTGTCCTCTTTCTTAGACAGCTATTTTCTTCTTGCTGTGTAAATTCTTAATATTTTAATACTTTTATTTAATAAGTGAATTGCGCTACTTCTCTCGTGATAAATTAATTTCAATGAGTTTTTTATGAGTTTCACTCTTTCTCAGCATGTGATTGGCTGTTCGCTACTGATGTCACTCCTAAACTCAGGATCAAAGCCTGAGTTGACAGAGAAAGCATCATGGTACCAACAAAGCCTGATTGGATTGGTTTGGTTTTATCAACTCGAAACTACCTACTCTAATCCTGCAACCCTAAATTTGTTCGACTACCATCATGTTCGACTACCATCATGAGGCCCCAGGTCTCATGAAGGCATGTCCGAGTCATATTTCACCTCATTGTCAAAAGATATTTGTATTTGTACATATTTGTATGTTTGTGAGGTTGAAGCTACTTAAATTGCCCTGTAAAGGCATTCTATTCTCAATGACTATTCGAATTAAATTCTAATTAAGAACACTGTAATACAATTTTATTTATGTTTTCTTCAACATATTTAAATCAAAACAAATAATAACTTGCCATTCTTGAATAATTTACTAGTTAGACATAACTACTAGTGTGTGTGTATATGTGTGTGTGTGTATATATATATATATATATATATGAAGAGTTCAGATGCAAAAGCCTCTAAGTGCCATTTGAAATTTTCTTCTAAAATGATGATTTTTATCAAGCTTGTATATTTAAGTTCAGTAATTTCACCTAAATGGCAATGAAGATTACCTATTAATTGTCATTTAAGTGAAATTACTGAACTTAAATATACAAGCTTGTTAAAAATGAGTCATTTTAGAAGAAAATTTCAATTGGCATTTAGAGGCTTTTGCATCTGAACTCTTCATATATATATTAATAACAATATGGTATTTTTGGGTAAAATATACCATCAAAATCCTGAAAATTCTATCAGTTTTCTATTTTTCACGTCATCTTCAAGTCATGCAATAACTTTGTAGGAGGAACTGTCCAAAATACGTTTTTTTTTTTTCGGAAAAATTATGAAGGACATGATAAGGCGATATATGCCAGATAAGTGCAAGATCCTAATCCTCAACAAGAGACGTGCTTTAATGAAATGTTCTTGACAGACTTTGCGAGATAACACTGCTCTTCTGAAACTAGATGTCCTATATTTCAAATAATTGAATTTGTAGGCGTAAATGTTAGTACCCAAAGCAGTATGACAGGACAGATGACAAATGAACCATCAGATTCAGAAGCCTCAGCAGTCTTGTACCAACAATGAAGATCACAGACGCGAACAAAGAGCGACGTGTTTCCACTGTGGTCCGCTATTGTCCCGGTGATGAGTCAGCCGCCCAGCACAAACTCATGGAGACGGCAAAACTAAGCAGTTCTATTATCAAGGTCTTTTATGGGATGGCAGAAGGGATATTTAATCCCTGAGGCCGTCCAGAGCTGCTCGCTTTTCTTGCTTATCCTCACTGTTATCTGATGCCGAAGGTTGTGAACCGTTGCCCATGCTCTAAATCAGTGACTTTCAACTGGTTTTGCCTCAGGACCCAGATTTTACTTTGGACATTAATTGGTGACCAAGTGTTTTTTTATTTTTTTTAAGTAAAGACCAAAATATATTAATATTACCAATAAATGCATAAACCCAAAATGTGTGTATATATATATAAAAAATATATATTAGGGCTGTCAAGCGCTATTAATCACGATTAGTCGCATCCAAAATAAAAGTTTGTGTTTACATAATATATGTGGGTGCACTGTGTATAATTATTTTGCATATATATAAATACACCCACATGCATGTATATTTAAGAAAAAAAATATTATTTAAATATCAAATATTTATATTTATATATAATATAAATTGTATATAAATCTATATACAGTATATATTTGAAAATATTTCTTAAATATATTCAAGCGTGTGGTTGTGTGTGTGTGTATATATATATATATATATATATATATATATATATATATATGTATATATATGAAGAGCTCTTTTCCAAAACGCGATAAACACCATTTTTTAAAAAAATGAGTTTGTCGTGTCATTCTGCTGTGGACATAACCCTTTCACTGCTCCATTAACGTTTCATGCCAAATCTCTATATTTCCTTGTTTAAAATGTACTGCAAGATACAGTTTCTTTCCAAGCCGCGATAAGCGCCAGCCCTGTTTTTAGCCTAAACACGAAAAATCCTCAAATTCAATGAGCGCTCTACACAATCCAGCACGGCGGCACTCTGAACAGAGGTTTATTATGTTCATTCATTCCTCAAAATGAGTCCTAGTTTTCTAGTCGACTAGTAGTAGATCATTTAAGCCATTTGTATTATCAGTAATCACATATATTGATTTAATTAAATGGGAGAGAAACCATATGAGCGTTTTTCCTATTCCGCCTATTCCGCATTTCAACGTATGCATAAAGCTTGCCACAAAGAACCGGCAAAAAGTAATGATTATGCATGAAACATTGGAATTGTTTATTAATAAACTAGTGTTTTCTGTCAGTGTCAGCAACAAAGATAAAGTTGATGATGCTTACTCGCCATCTTCGCAGTGAACGCGCATAGGCCTATAGAAACGCATACTTCGAATTAGCCTACATACACAGAGAGTTGCCAATTTATTTTAGTTTTTAATTGTTTTGTTTAAAAGTAGATATTTAAAGCTTTCTGTAGCTTAGTTCTCAGGCCTGTGTGAGGCAAGCATCGCGGTGTTTCGGTTCATATTATGAGACGCGCTCCGGTTCACCTGCGCGCCTCTGTGTCCTGATTATAGGCTATTGTCTGATATTTACTTCTAATGTATTAATCCAGTCAATTTGTCGATGAAACATTTATTAAAATGAAGATACAATTTATATGAAACGAAATTTACAAGCTTTCTACAAAACAAAACTTAATAAGTGGTCAAAATCATGTCTGACGCACTCCAAATATTTTCCGATATTGGGCAGCTTTTGAATTTTGATCCTATCTTACTCATCTCATGCGGTTCCCTTTTCATAGCCTACTCAACATAGATTAAATAATAAAAATAAGTAATGTAATATTATTAAAAACAAATGTGAAACGTATATTTTATGTTTATTTTTATTTTTTTATTTTTTTTAACTTATATTTAAGCGTCATGCTGCTCCGCTTTGCTCACATGTTATGTAGCCTGTGTGTGTGTGCATGTGCTGGAGGGGTGCCCATCCCTTTTTTGAATATCGTTATCATATATTGATCATTTTTAATAATTCAGTTTTTTCATGCATATGTTGAAATTGGTACTATTTGTTTGAGGTTTGACTCTTTACTAAAAATGACTTTACTAAAAATAATACAAAAAATGGATGGATTTATAGCGTTTTGGAAAAAAATAAAATTAACTTTTAAATTATCATTAACAATATAGTTGTTTGATTTAATAATTATTGTTCAAAATGTTCAGACTGAACCAATAAAACATTTAAACAGGATAATTTGAATATTCACAAAATGTGTGGGTCTAGGTAAAAAATGTAGTTTTCCTGAAAACTATTGAAATGGATTTATAGCGTTTTGGAAAAGAGCTCTTCAGATATATATATATATATACTTTGTATATAATTATACACAGTGCACCAACATATATTATGTAAACACAAACTTTTTACGATGCGATCGTTTGTCAGCCCTAAAATAATCGTTTGTCAGCCCTAAAATAAATAATAAACTTTAAATAAATAAATTATACATATATATATATATATATATATATATATATATATACACATATGTATGTACACACAAACAGTATACAGCAATTTTGATTTCCTAAATATTTTTTTAGAAATGGGCCAATAATTCACCATACATAATGCATCACATTTCATGTATTCTGCGTCTTTTACTTCTTGAATGTTTTTTTTTTTTTTTTTTGGAATGAAAAAGATGTCGTATCCATGCCGGTCCATGTCGTATAGCCTTTGAACATCGTAAGATATGGGAATTGTTTTCTCAGTTTATGAGAAATGTTTATGGAGGTGAATTTTGGCAAAGCTCAAACATATGGAAAACACGTTTTATACAGAATAACAGTGTTCAGAAATCCATAGCACATTCAGTAAGGGGAACCGCACTCCTCCAGATGCTCTCCTGAGCTCGAGAGGGTGAAAGTATGCGTTTTATCCTGTCATGTGACTTTGTGTCTTAGTCAGAATTTTGCCCTCGCACAGAACTTTGTCAAAGCCTAAGTGTTGTACGTGTCACGACCATATGTAGTGTTCAAAAGCAAGACATCTTTTCCCGTTTTCTTTTCTGTCTTGTTTAATTTTTCTTTTTCAGCCATAACCTGAACTACACAATCTGGACTTTGGTGTCTATTCAAACAGATGGTTTTGAAAAAAGTGGTCTTTTTAGCTTGGCAACGGTTCAGTGAGAATTGTAGAAGCTTCACTGTTGAACATACTGAACATTTGATACTGGCAGGGAGTCATTTTTAAAGTTCAGACTCAGAGCAGATGTAAAAGTAATACCGCAATGGTTTTTTAAGTCTTGGTCTAACTTTTGCAGACGTCTCGTTCTCCCGTTTGAGATATTTATTTATGGAAATAAATAATGCACTCTGGTTACGAAATGAGCACTGATGTTCTGTACATGATCTATACCATTAAATAGTGCATTAAATAATGCTTAATACTTTTGTAATGGTCAAGTATGTAGTAAACCAACACAAAGGTTGCAGATTTGAGTCTACAGTGGGTCTGCAGTAGTAACTGGACTCTTGTAGTCACTGTGGAGTAACGGTGCCCGCGAGTAAGGCACTTAACCCCAGATTGCTCCAGCGGGACTGGCCCTGCAATTAGTGTGCTGGAAGTCGCTTTGCAGTGTTTGCTAAATGGCAAGCAACTAATTTGTGCCCAAGGCTGCGTTTAACTCTCCTCGTAGAAAATCATTGCTGGGGATAAATGTGAAATGGCGTTTTTATATTAAACTGTCGTTGTCTTGTGCACAAATCGTGTTTGCCGTGTTGAATGAATGAACATTTGCATTTCATTTGTTGCACAAGGATTTACAAGTTTTATCAAGTTAAACTTCGGAAGAACATTTAAGTACTTAAATGTGGGTTATTTTTCAACAGGGGAAGTATAAAGAATTTCAAAGCAATTGTTGTAGTTTAATAATATACTTAAAAAAAAAATCTCAGTATCTCAGTATTTTAAAATTATAAAATGTTGAAATGATTAATTTGGCTGAATCTTTTTTTGGAAGCACCCAAACCTAGTGATGGGGAGACGACTCCAAAAGAGTGTATTCCTCGACTCTGAATAGGCCTAGAGTCTGGGTCGACTCCAGCACAGAAAGCCACTCTTGTTGTCGACTCTGTTGCTTTGTCTGAAATTGTTCACTTGTTCACTGATTCTCTAATCCTTATGGAATGCAAGGCAGTTGAGTGAATTCCTCGCTAAATTTCGTTCTGATATAGTGCAGACACTGATGTTTTAGTCGTGCGTGAGCTGGAACTGTTGCAGTAACGTACTTTTATCCTGCATGTAGCTTACTTTAGAAATAAGTAATAATCATAGTATTTTTTACCATCTTTAACAACAGTAATTGATTGTTATATTATTGCAATAAATATAAACAAATTTTCATGTTGGACTAATTTGTAGATTATAAATCATTAAAAACTCACATGAAGAATAAATACATCAATAAGTGCACATTATTATATGTATTATATTTAACTTTTCCCCACTTAAACAAGATAGGGCTATCATCACCCGACCGTTATAATGAGATAAGTTAATTAAAGAATACATTACCTTATTTCTCACGTGTATATAAGTCTGACATAATATTCAACCATGTTTCTTGTGACTTCAACTTCTGTAAAATTAGGTGTTGGCAACAATTAGGTAACATTCATGTGTTACTCAAGGTAATCATAATCATCTCTAGTTTTTTTTTACTAATTTGGACAAAAGTGTGTTTTAATTAGGGGAATGTATTTTTTATATATATATAAATGTAGTTTGTAAATAATGACTGCAATCTTGTATTATTCCTGACCCTGTATTGATGTAGAGTAAATGGAGTCGAAGAGTCGATCCCATCAACTCCTATGGTGAGAGCCAGAGTTGACTCAGAAAATCCTGGAATCGAAGATCCCACCCAAACCTTTTAACTTTTTCTCTCTAATAAACTGATAAAAATGGTTAAATTGCTGCTTGTAACTTTTGATTGAATTATAATTATGATTAGGGATGTATGATATATCAGCCACATTATCGGTATCGGCCGATATATGATCATTTTTAATCTTATCGTTATCGGCCCAACAAGAACATTTAGCCGATATCTAAAAGCCGATAAATAATGTATTATTTCCTTCAGCTGAGGCACTTTAGATGTGCACTGTTCAACATGATGCTTTTAAATTGCTTGAAATACGATTGAAATCACTTTAAAAAGTAAAATTTTGTTAAAGTCCAAAATGTCATATCGGCTACACAACATTAAAATAAGAACATCATAATTGTGTTTGTATCTTGGCTTTTAAGGAGGTGACTTTTTTTGATAATCAGGCTCTCAAAAATTGTCTAAAAGCGTGGATTTAGATTTATCGGCCAATATATCGGTTATCGGCTTTCAAATACAAAGAATTATCGGTATCGGCCAAAATTGTCATATCGGTGCATCCCGATTAATTTGGTATTTGTGTGCAATTTGTGGAGCTGCTGTCCCAAATACTGCCATTACCTTCATGCAACAAGTATTTTAGAGTAATAACAAGGATCCGAAATGCAATTCATTAAGATTGTTTTAGGATATAATAATTATTCGTTTATTAGATATTATCAAACTAGTTTGAATGAGTGCTGAATAGTTACTGTCATCGAGTTCTGTGTTAATATCAGTTAAATTGCCTACTATTGCACAATTATTTATAAAAGAGTGATCTGTGTGAACTCACTTTCCACAGCCGTGGCCTTTTCACCGTACAGTAAACAAACATTTGAATCTTGAAGGAAAGTTGCCCTATCCGTTGTTCTTTTGCCACACACAGATTCTGTATCATGACACTTAAACCTTTGCAAATGATTAAATGAAATGTTGCTTTCTGTTTATGCGGTACAAAATCGATCAAATATGTCAGTACTTCAGACTCTATTATCTACAAATTCAGTGAGATCTAAGACAGGAATTCATGTTTGTGATATGTAGCATCCATTTTTGTTTGACTTCTTTAATCAAACGTCTGTCTAGTCATTTCCAAGAACTCATTAAGACCCCTAAGATTGAGTTTTTGCAAATTTCCCTTTTCATCTTTAGTAGATGAGCAATTTAAAGCTGAAAATCGAAAATCGCAGAACTATGTCAGGGAGCCATCTGATGAATTATGAAATTGTATTAATCTGTCAGGATGATATTGATCCAACTAGGCAACTTGCCACAATCGTTAAACCACAAATAACTTTTGTTGACGCCCTTTAGAGTCGTAGATACGATCATTTGAGCTATTTAAAGTCAGCTGAGGCTTCATCGTGCAGATCTACTGTAGTTTCTGCACAAATAACTTTTGTATCATTTAGAGTTAAGTATACTGTTGCTATTTCTCTCATGCACTGGCTAATTCATTTAGATAAGCAATTTAATGAGCTCAACAAAAAAACGATCCCAGTACAAAGACAACATTTAGTTTAAGCAACTCCTCTTTTGATTTGTGTTGCAGCCTATGGCCTGAATAATACATAACTTATATTGCGTTGGGGCTCCCCATTTTATCCAGGGAAATATTGCTGGCCCCAAATTGCGCATGGAAGAGGGTCTGTGCTTTCCTTTAGAGTTTAGTTCCTTTCCTTAATATGAGCACTAATTAACTTAATTATGGAGATGGGGTGTCTCAAAGTAAAAGACTTCAGTATTCAGGACCCTAGAATGATCATTTCAAGCTTCCAGATCCATACCTGGAATACATCCAAATGATTCACGTTTTAAAGCTAGTCTTTAAATTCTGTGAAGTATTTCATGTTATTAATAATAAAGTTTATTATATCTATAGAGAGAGATCCCTAAATGAACTTTTTGGACTATACTGGCATCAGAGCGAAGCAATATATGTATTGGATTGTATTGGATTTCTTGACATAATCAATTCTATTATAAACAGATTTAATTTCCCATACTTTTAATTTAAATGCATTAACTTTATCAATTAAAGAAACATGACATTGCCCTTTAGCCAACTTGCCTATAAAATGCAATGACTTCGAAAATTTTCGTTATTTTATTTCCGTGAACATAATTGCAGTTGCAATAAAAATAAATAAAAACTAGATGAAATGCATAAAGAACTCCACAAAACACACCTGGATTATCATGCCCGTAATAAGCACACAGATTTTGTTTTCCTTATTTGAATTAAAGCGAACACACAATTAACTAAAATAATTTGTTAGCCTATCTCGTTAAGTAAATCATGGCCACGTTGTAATAATTAATTCCCTTGTTTTAATAAAACAAGAGAATGAATTTCTTCAACAACGTGGCCATGATTTACTAAAACCAGAGAACAAGCTAGAGCCTAAATGAGAGAACGAATTCTTAATTCATGGGAACAAAGTCTTAATTCGTGTCAGTGGCCATGATAGATTTTGTCTGCATGTCATGTAAAACACAATAGCTACCGTACCTATTTATCTAATTTATTATCGTAGGCTTTGTGTATAGCTCACCTTTTGCTGCACTATGTTTGCGCAGCACATCCTCGTGCTTTCTGGCAATGTGCCGCTTTAGATTTCAATATTAATCTTTCGCACTGTCAATCCACTCTCTTTCAATTTCTTCTCCCTGCTCGTTCTTAACTTTGATTTTACTGTGATTTATGTATAAGGCTTGCAACTTCACTAAAACAATATTTGAACTATATGGCCTATTGCTCTTGCTTAGCTACTTTACAGACTGTCTCGAATTAGCAAATCACCAATGTGCATTCTGGGTTGATCGAGTGGCACTTAGAGGAATGAGCGAGCTGGCATACATGTAAATGTGTTTGTACGTATGCGTCTTGAACACACGTTAAAATTAAATTTCATGTTGTTTTTTGATGCACTTACTAGAGATTGCATAGACTAGTGAGGTCAAGACCAGTCAAGACTACTTCAACCACTAGTGAGCGCTGTCGTAAGCTATCGATTACTTGAGCTCGCAAGAACTATTACGACACTTTTGTTTTTATTAAAGGTGCAGTATGTAATATTGACAGCTAGCAGATGAAATGCCTAATGTCCAAATGTCCAGTATTGGAGTGTTGTTCTGACACAGAATGCACATTTCAGAGCAGAATAACAGGCTGTAGCATTGTTTTTCAGTGAAGCAATGATGTGAACTTAGCATGTTTATTATATTATGGTATTTTTATGCTTTAGTACAGTAAAAAAAAAATGACATACTGCACCTTTAACAAAAAATCAGTGAGAAATGACTGCTACCAAAGAGATTGTGGCAAGATTACGCTGCATTAATTTTTACATACTCTATAAATTATTTTGAAATGGTTGAGAGTAGATCCAGATCCATTTTTATTCTGTTGAGGACCTGTGAAATGTTACAGTATATGAGGAGGTTAATGTTAATGTAATACCCGTAACTGTTCAAATACATTTTATTAATATATGAATGTATATTGTTAGACATTAAATTTAGGGATGTTAAAGTTATAATGTTGCACATCAATTTACAATTTATTTTGCCTCTGCTAAATACAAAATGGAACCCATTATTTTAATGTTTTTACAATAATGTGATTATCATTTTGGCCCAAATCGTGCAGCCCTAAGTTGAATACTTATTTACCACTGTATATATATATATATATATATATATATACACACACACACACACACACACACAGGTGTATTGTAGGCATGTCAAGTCTTTCAAACAGAAGCTGGGATGAATTTATTCATTTTTTGGTATAATAAGTGCTACTGTTCCTTCAAGATTGAATATGCAGTTTCTGCAGCAAAGCCTTTTTGACTAACCACTTATTGAACTAGTTACCTTCAAGACAAGGACATAACAAATGTTTGAAGAATGGCCTTTTCTTGTGCATTGTGGGTATTCTTGTGCATTGTGGGTATTTTTGCAACAACAGCAGGCTGTTATTTTGAGCTAAGAGTGTTCCTGAGTGAAGCGAGAATAGATGTACTTTATACCTTTTAGGCTGTGTTTTGGTGAAGAATGAACCATTGTGTCGTTTTCAGGAGTTCTTTGTCATGGACGAGTGTCTGTAGATTGTAGTGAAATGTTAGGCTGTGTGTGAAGGACACTACAATTCTTGGAGGAAAGTGAAAGTTCAAGTGCGGTCAGTTGAGATGTTGTGTTGTGTGATTTTCTTTTTTACAGTTGGACCTTAAAAAAAGTATCTCATGAGTCATGGAATTTATATATAAAAATTTATACAACAGTTCGTTCTGGTTCTCGAATCTGATTGGCTGAGAGCCTGTTCCTGGCATACGATGTTCTACTAGTATCACCACGGGAACCGTCTCAACATTTGAATCACAGAACAATGGCCAAGATCACGAATTTCTGTTAAATAACACATTCAATTTTGGTTTATTTTTCACCAAACCCAATCATATACCCCCAGAACACTTTGAATACCAACAGAACTAGAAAAGGCTGTGATATGAGGAACCGAGTACAAACCAAATTTCACGGTTTTATTGCGAATCATCCAAGCAAATTGCTTGGGGTATAGATTTGCAATATGACCTTCCAAATTCAGAATGGATCCAGATATGTGTTAAAGCCCAGAATCTGTCAATTAACACTAGTTTAAGCTGATCCAATATAACTGGGTAATCGTACATTTGTCACCCCTGAAAAGTTAAATAGGTTTAACCCGGAAATCCCAGATATCGGTTTTAAATGCCAAAAACTTAAGGGACCATTCTTCCATTGTATCTGGGAATGTGAGGTGATCAACACATTCTGGCATAAAGTTTCTTCAATTATTTCAAACTAATTCCAATGACCCCTGAACAACGTGCTTTGGGTTTAATTCCTTTAAGTCTATCATTATCATGCAGGCTATCACACTAAAATGATTGACATTTGTCTAGTTCTTGCAAGACGTTTAGTAGCATTTTACTGGAAGGTCCATACATTGATCATTGGTTAGAAGATCTGTCACATTGTATTGCATTGGAAAGAATAAACTACAGTAAAAATGGCAAACTAAAAGATTACCATAAAATATGGGAGCTTTTTATACATTTTCTGGAAAATAACCAAATATCGATACAGGCAATAATATATACCTCTCACTCTGCTGATTGATATGTGATGTGCTTATGTATTTGAAGATATATGGGCATGTCTGTCTTAGCCTTTGTATAATAACTTCTATACCTGTGTAACCGATTTTTTGGATGCCGAAGGTGTGGGTGGGAAGATAGTTAACATATAAAAAATATATATAAAATGCATGAAAAACATGTTTAAAAAAAGAAGGTCATATGACATTAGAACAACAGCAGGGTGAGAATGTTGACTTAGGATGAACTATCCCTTTAAGCTTTTAATAACCTTTAATCTCTTGGTTGATGTTAAATTATTAATAATCATTTATTTAATGTCAATTCATGTTTTGCTAATACATTAATGTAGTTAATCTATACAATTTGAAATGTTAAACATGTTTTAGTAGAAATGATCTTTTACCAAGATGGTTAAATGTTATAAGTATTTTATGTTATTTGGTGTTTATTGTAATGAACTATTTTTGAGTCACATGCCATGCAGTCCTACCATACTGAATGGATCCTTGTCTTCAGTACAAATGTTCACAAAGATTAAAGGTGTACTGCTCAACATCTTTTCTAGTAAATTCAATGGGCAAACCGATTGCAACGTGCCATTTTGTTGAATGCTGACATGGCAATGCCATTGCTCACAAAAGCATCATGTCCAGAGTAAACAATTGATCTACACTTATCCTGTATGTTTTAGGTTGTGCAGGACATTATTTTCATTATAAATAATAGATGCCATGGGATTGCTGCAATGTTAAGCTTTTTCCTTTTTCATGTCTCTCGCTAGCTTTTAATCTTATTGGCCTCTTTTTGTGCAATAAGAGACGTTCTTATTGCTAGAGATTAGTTGTCCCCCTGTAATGACACATAGAAGTTACTCTAGGGGTTAGGGGACTTCATGAATACAGGGTAATGCACTCATTATCTTTATGAAAACACCTTAATTTGTCCCCTGCATCACATTTGTGCATTAGATATGAGAGATAGCCAGGTTTCTTTCATACACTAATGCCATGTCACAAAAAAGCACATTTATTGCAGATGTCTTTTGTGACCACTTATAATTGCTATTTTGGTTGTGTGTTCTACCACCTTGTTAGTAGATCTAGTTTCTCTTGCCAAATGAGGTTTTGGCTCAGTGGCTTGATAGAAGTAACATTAATGATTTAACATGCCCATGTCCTGCCTCTTGATTAGCCCAAATGCAAAAAAAAGTATCCACAAATGGGGACAAATACTGTAACTTTTCCAAAAATGTTTTTTTAATTTCAGTGAGTTTTTCCAAGTTTTAATGTGTTTGGAATTTAGTGTAGTAGGGCTCTATGAAATTGGAAAAAACCTACATTACAATATTTTGTTTTTCTACGATAGCGTTATAAAAAAACAATCTCACCAGATGATTTTAATAGCTCTATTTGAATCATTCTAGTATTATTTGGTGATTTTATAGGGAAGGCAATCTGCATAGAAAATGCACAAATTACACGCATAGATTAGAGAAAGATAGAATTGAAATAAGCACTGCTTTGTTTTTCATGTAACAGTATCCAGGTACAGAAATTGAATAATTTAAAATAACAGTCCTCACTGTATAGGCTAAATAAAATGTAACTAATATAATGAATGAATTAATGCAATTTATCTTTGTTCAAGCTACAAAAGTATTTTTTTCTTTAATGTTTGTTTGTTTGATTATCATTGGTGACAAACAGATTTTAGGCTGCTGTCACTTTAAGACAAATGCACAGACTCAATATAATGATAGGCATGATAACACATCTGTTTTTTTACTCAATTGTTTACTACACGTAACCGACTGTGTTAATGAGGATTATCGCTTTTTTTCCCCCTACATAGGCCTACTTTACTATACTTTAATAACTGTGGACATTCTCACTCTCCCTAAATGATGATTTTCAGTTTGATATCATGAAAGCAGTCTGCTAGTCTGTATCAAGTTATTTATTGAGTCTGATGGTGGTTGTTCATCTCAGTGCAGGAAAGCATGCACCTCTCAGCTGACCTTTGATTGATTCATCCACGCTGAATCATTTAGACTGCTACACTGAACATTTCACCTGTTCTTCTTTATTAAATCAGTCATTTGTCATTTCCCGTAGAAGACTGAGACAAAAATGCTCTTTAAAAGAGTGCTTGATCTGACCTGGCCCGCGAATGCGAAGGTTTTGATGTTTAATTCATTCATCCCACCTATAAAAATTTCAGCTGCAACTGAAATCCTTAGCAGTGGATCTGATCCGTTGACATTTATCTGAGGTGAACCGACAGAGGTTCTGCTCACCGTTTGAGTCCTTTGTCAGTTTTACGGCCCAAAATAACGCAAGTCCCTGTTGGACGTAATCTCATCTGACCGTGCTTTAGCTCCTGAGTAAAGTTAAGCTTTTGAACTGCCAATTTCTCATTTCTGCCATTGAGGGTATGTTCAACCGTCCCGGTGTCCGGCTCTTGCTCATTACCTGCAGGTTCTTCTCTCATATTGCTTTTGTTTATCTTCACTTTCTGTGGATTTCTTTCCCTAAAGAGTAGGATAAATGATTCAAATCCTCATCATTCAGACCAGACGCTGTGTCTTTCTCCTATGTTCTCATTCCCTGGGCTTCAGGTAATCACGATCCCAGCTTGGTATTAATCCGAATTTCACGGCCACCTAATGTTGTCCATTAAAAGCAAGCTCTGTAGACGACGTGCCCGGTCTATCATGCGGTTCTACATAAACCTCACCGTGGAATCTAAGCATCCGTCGCAGCGGTTGGTGATGAACCCCAGCAGGCCAGCCAAGTGATTACGACATATCTGAAGTTGAAACTCTATCGCCAAAGCACTACATTCCCACTTCCCCCTTTTTTTCCACTTTTAAGGGTAGATCTGATCAAAGTAGAAGTGGCTTCCTTATCAACAGAAGAGCATTTTCCATGAGTGCCAAAGTCCAATAAATAAACACTTTTCCCGTTAGGCCACTAGCCAACTCTCATGTCAAAATTGATCATTAAAAATTGAGCGGGGGGACCAGCTATAGAGTGCAACAATCTGGATCTGGAAGTAAAAATCCAATTCGTTTTCTCCATAAGGGAATTGATTTTTAATGATAACCTACAAACATTTAGAAACTGACTTACAGTTTGCCATTGTATTTCCTTTTGTTGGAGCTACCAGTCCATATTATGTCAATAAAGTCAATCTCTCTATGTTCCCTAAACCCTATGGGAAGAATGAATGGCAAACAAGGCCATTGAACAAGTGGATGGCCACTGTTGCATGCTATAGCTTTACGAAATCTGAAATGCATCCACCGAGTGCTGCTTTTTCCACACCGTTTGGCTTGGCAGGCGCCACCCTGATAAGGCGCCAAAAAGCTCCCACATCATTTTGACTCTCGTCCAGTTCTGAGGGATGGACTGACCTTTGCTGTCATGACACCACTGCTTGCTGGAGCTTCAGGCTTAGCAGGCTGCCCGCTATAGCATGGGTGATCTCATTTCCGGCTCAAGGCCAATGAGTCATCCACTAGCGTAGCCGATAGCGGTTTCATCCTTAAGAGATGCATCTCTTCTTTGTAAAGTGGTTTGAAGCTGTACCTGTTTTTGGCTGTTCTATATTTCAAAGCTGTCACAACATGTATTGAAACCATCAAATGTGCATATCCACATATAGTGCCTATCCATGGGCGATTAATGGAAAACTACTGGCGGCATGTTAGCATGGTCACAGTGCAGATGAATTACCCCAGACATGCCTGTGTGTTCCTCCTTGCAGTGGGCAAATGGGAGCTTTTGACTGATCTACTTCATTTCCACAGTCGTAGACTGAATCATTGATCGATCCGCAGGCCTCATTAAGCACCTGCACTGCATGACAAAGGCCAGAGTGACTAACTGTGTCCTCTCACAAGAGTGTCCCTGACCATCTCTCTCTCTCTCTCTCTGTCTTTCTCATTCACACGTCGTCTTCTCTAACCTCTTGATTTCTCACCAGACTTCTAGAGGATAACATATCCTGTGAATAGAAATTTTTTTATAAAACATTTGCTTTTTTATAAAACTTAGTGTGCTGTTAATGGATGTCCCAGTCACGTGACCCCTAGCCGCGTGTCAGCCATTTTGACGGAATACATCCGTCAGCTACTTAGTGGCGCATATATTATTATTATATTATTAATAATATATCCATTGTCGTGGGCAATATATATTACACTAATAATATAAATATTAGTATAATTATTTTTATAATAAGCCTAAATATTGCAATACTTTGCGCTACAGTACTGATATAATTGCGTGCGCAAAATATCTCGATAATGAACAGAAACGATTTTTTTCCTCCACCAATGTCTATTATTAGCGCAGCGGCCATCAGCTAACTCTTCACGTCATTTCATCGCACTTATTATCAGCATCACAAAAAGAAATAGCCTGTGCAAGAGGAAGATAAAGGGATTAGGAATCATAGACCCATATGAACAACCACAAGTTCTTTTTACAGGCATTAAATGTGTAGACAAACTTCCTGACATTGAGTTTGATGACATTTACAGCTACCATATTCACTTCCCATCACGCTACACCGGAGCTTCATTAAAGGGATACTCCACCGGTTACACTAATCGAGTAACTGTGTTTAAATAGGGAAAACGAGGAAGTGTTTGGTCGCCTCTCTTTTGGGCCCATATTTAATGCACTGGGCTAAGCTAAGTGCTAACATAGTTTTGCGGCAATACAGAGCGATAGAGTGCACGCACTGAGACGAGAGAGGTATGCATCAGCTCGTCTTAATTAAGGGAATAACATAGTTTAGTATGAAAACCCGGTGGAGTATCCCTTTAATAGCATACAAAAGCTTAGCAGGCGATCAGTATCACAATGCTAGAGGTCAGAGGAGAATGGGCCAACTGAGTCAAGCTGATAGAAGAGCAACTTGGACTGAAATAACCACTCGTTACAACCGAGGTATGCAGCAAAGCATTTGTGAAGCCACAACACGCACAACCTTGAGGCGGATGGGCTACAACAGCAGAAGACCCCACCGGGTACCACTCATCTCCACTACAAATAGGAAAAAGAGGCTACAATTTTCAATGCTCACCAAAATTGGACAGTTGAAGACTGGAAAAATGTTGCCTGGTCTGATGAGTTTCGATTTCTGTTGAGACATTCAGATGGTAGAGTCAGAATTTGGCGTAAACAGAATGAGAACATGGATCCATCATGCCTTGTTACCACTGTGCAGGCTGGTGGTGGTGGTGTAATGGTGTGGGGGATGTTTTCTTGGCACACTTTAGGCCCCTTAGTGCCAATTGGGCATCGTTTAAATGCCACGGCCTACCTGAGCATTGTTTCTGACCATGTCCATCCCTTTATGGCCACCATTTCAGCAGGATAATGCACCACGTCACACAGCTCGAGTCATTTCAAATTGGTTTCTTGAACATGACAGAGTTGACTGTATTAAAATGGACCCCACAGTCACCAGATCTCAACCCAATAGAGCATCTTTGGGATGTGGTGGAACGGGAGCTTCGTGCCCTGGATGTGCATCCCACAAATCTCCATCAACTGCAAGATGCTGTCCTATCAATATGGGCCAACATTTCTAAAGAATGCTTTCAGCACCTTGTTGAATCAATGCCACGTAGAATTAAGGCAGTTCTGAAGACGAAAGGGGGTCAAACACTGTATTAGTATGGTGTTCCTAATAAGGTGATTGTATTGCACATTTTAGTTTTGCATTTTGAATGTTTTTTTTTTTGTCCTTGTTCTAACAATGGATTTATTTTAGGTATGTACTGTACAATGGTTGGTGCTCCATATAACACTTACAATGATTCATACTAAGATTTGCACGTTATATTTTAATTCACAAGCCCTAATCACTGGGTTATACTTGCCTTTTTGTCAGCTTTTTACTTTAACATTTGGAGGCAGTAACTGAAATCAATAACTTTGTTTAGCTTTATAATTTTCCTCAGACAGGTTTGTACTGGCAAATAGTGGACAAATGGATGTCCATGGATGAATAATAGTCCTAGTGAAACTCCTTATCCAGCCGTGTCCTGGCCTGTGAGCGTGAGCTGTTCTGCAGTGTGAAGCTAATCCGTCTCCATCGTCCTCCTCTGTTGAGCTCATTTACCTCAGATCCGATTCAAATGGCTTTCTTTTGCTCGCTATTAAACGTTTAATAACATTCACAGCATGGTCCACCTATACATCTATGCAGGAATTTCAAGTAACTCTAGGAATTAGTGTCATTGTAAGGCCACATGTTTCACAATGAACTATTGGAATAATGAGCTGCTCCAGAGGAAGAATGGACCTGCCTGGATTTAAAGAACCTTTTGCAGCATTGCATTTTATTCCCAGAAGTCTACTTATTATATTAGTCAAGGTTATTGCAGAAAAAATCTATCCACATCTTGTCCAATACTCTGTAGGGGGGTGCTAAATCACTATGTGCAACCCAATTTCTATGCCGTTTTTAGTATAAAGAGTGAGTAAAATGTGAAACTAATATGTTATATAGACTCATTACATGCAAAGTGAGATAATTCAAGCCTTTATTTGTTATAATTTTGATCACTTCTGTCTTTTTTTCTCAGAATTGCAACTTTATATCCCACAATTCTGACTTCATATCTCGCAATTCTGACTATCACACAATTGCGAATTTATATCACGCAATTGCGAATTTATATCATGCAATTCTGACTTTATATCATGCAATTCTGACTTTATATCTTGCAATTCTGACTTTATATCTCGCAATTCTGACTTTATATCTCGCAATTCTGACTTTATATCACACAATTGCGAATTTATATTACGCAATTGCGAATTTATATCACACAATTCTGACTATATCATGCAATTCTGACTATATCTTGCAATTCTGACTATCTCGCAATTCTGACTTTATATCTCGCAATTCTGACTGTATCTCACAATTCTGACTTTATATCTCGCAATTCTGACTATCTCACAATTCTGACTTTATATCACACAATTCTGACTTTATATCTCACAATTGCGAATTTATATCACGCAATTGCGAATTTATATCACACAATTCTGACTATCATGCAATTCTGACTTTATATCTCGCAATTCTGACTATCTCGCAATTCTGACTTTATATCTCGCAATTCTGACTGTATCTCACAATTCTGACTTTATATCTCGCAATTCTGACTATCTCACAATTCTGACATTATATCACACAATTCTGACTTTATATCTCGCAATTCTGACTTTATATCACACAATTGCGAATTTATATCACGCAATTGCGAATTTATATCACACAATTCTGACTATCATGTAATTCTGACTTTAAATCTCGCAATTCTGACTATATCTCACAATTCTGACTTTGTATCTCGCAATTCTGACTATCTCACAATTCTGACTTTATCACACAATTGCGAATTTATATCACGCAATTCTGACTTATTATGCAATTCTGACTTTATATCTCGCAATTCTGACTTTATAACACGCAATTGTGACTTTATATCTCGCAATTGCAACTTTATTTCTCAGAATTCTGACTTGATATCTCGCAATTGTGAGATAAAAAGTCGCAATTATTTTTTTATTTTTTTTATTCAGTGGCGGAAACAATACTTAGCATAGTATGTGTTGAGCCTCTGTTAAAAGTAATTGTCAACTTTTTTTTTTTTTTTATCAATTGCCGTCACCTGTTCATTAGCTTTAGCAGAGAGCGATGTTTTCTCACTGTTGCATCAGGCAAGTAATCATTGAAAAACGTGTCCCTACAAGGTGGACCTGAAAGTGACTGCTGTATTGTTTGCATGCTATCGCACAGTTTAATAAATGGAAGATACGGTTCTGGTGGGGGGTGCACGGCTAAATATTCCTGGCGCCGCATTAAATATGCATACAGTGGCAGTTTTAATTATTACAAAGTGCTGAGCTATTCCAAGAAGAGCATTTCCTCCACATACACACAACACACACACTTTTAAATCAACCGTCTGGGACTGTGTGTTCATGCTTCAACAATTCTCATGCATTATTTAAAAGTGGGAAGTCTGGGGAGTGGGGAATGACAACTTTTCCCAGATCAGTTCTGGGCTCCTCTCAGGTAATGACCACAGTATCCACTTGGCACTTGCTGCATGCTGACCTTTGACCTCTCTCTTGCTTTTCATTTAATGGCGAAAGGTACATTTGTGAATTCTTGGGATGTTCTTGCAGCTTTCTTATTTTGAGATCACCAATACCTAATCAAAATAAATTATAATAACTGAATTATTCATAGAAATATAGATATTCCCATCATCTCTATAAACTCGCTATCCAAAAACACTGTAGGGTTATGTACATTATTTTATTTTATTTTTACAGATGGACGGATGGATGGATATTCAAATATAAATACTATGTCCTTCTTATTGAGAAATGTCTTCACGTTACTTTTGGCTGATGTTTGGCTGAAAGTTACAAAAAAATTGTCATTTCCCCTGAAATATCCGCAAAGGTCACCTGTACGTAGCCGAGAGAGCTGAGCTATCCGTGAGTAATCACTATGTTTAGAAAGGTGACATTTATAAATGAAATCTATATAGCAGACACAGAGATGATGAAAAAGCGCTGCCTCTGATATTTTAGGGGTTACATTAAGGACCATGAACACGTACGCAAACGTATAATATTGTGCAAACTGTTTTTTTTTTTCATCTCCCGTGGCTATTTTTTTCTCCTTTTCATTTTTGTCCGTCTTTCTCTCACCCTCTCTTTCTCGCACACTTGCATCTTTCCGTTTCCTGGAATATATTTCCTGTGCTGTTCGGTTTATTCAGGGCTTTGGAACAACACCTCTATCATTCACAAACACAGCGAGGCTGTGAAAAAGTTCTCCCTGGTGAGCTTTTTCTCTCCATCCTTCTCTGTAGTTTTTTTTCTGGTCTGTTGTTTCTGAAGCAGATGCTTTAGATCCATCAGTCCACATGTGAAAGACAGAAGCTTCTTCTCCATCCAGCTCAGCTCAGTATTACCATGACCTGAGCCTCATCAGCTGACCTCAACATCAGAAAATAACCCTGTCTAAGTTGAGTTATTCTGGCCAGCTGGACTCAAGTCTGGAATTTTTACATGAAAATAACAGGGTTTTATTTCATGTAATTTTTTACTTTTATTTTAGTCTTTATTCTGCCAATTTTTTTATTTTCAGAGTAGAGACGCATTCGACTGAAGCAAAGCTTCTCTATAAACTCACTATCCAATTTTTTTTATTATTACATTGATTTATATGTTTTGCATGGGTTATTTTTCATGTATTGATTTATTTTGAGTTCGAGTGAGGATTATTTTTTAAAACTTCATAAATTAACCATCAACTTAAGCATCATTTTTGTTCCATTTGTTTATTTACATCAAGTAGCCCTCAAACCGTATTCACTTTATAGCCCTTAATCCTGTAATTGTGGACAAATGTGGGCACAGAGGACTCGGGTGTGATCCTAATTTTTATTTATTATAAATGTTATATCACTGTCTTCGATAAAGTTTTGTCTATCCGTTTATGGTGTTTTTTTTTATTTTGGGGCTATTTTTGAATTTATTTGCTTCAAAAAGTACCATATTTTCTATGTAAAGTATGCTTATTTTTATTATTTTTTTTTTTTAATTTTAACTACATTAAAATATCATTCCAATAAGTTCTTAGAGCTAAAACCTGAAGATGAAGTGACTTTGCTGTCACCTGGTGTCTTATTTTGGCTTATTTTACAATGCTCTAAATTACAGTTTTTCCCATTCATTTCTATGGGTGCCCATTTTTGACCCAAATACAAGATTAAGGATTTTTTTTTTTTCACCCACTTAACATTGTAGAATTGAGTAAAAAACAATTGTGTGTGTTCAGGAGGCAAACTTCTTGTACCGCTCAGATCAAGGGAAGTATTTTTTAAAAATAAATCAAAACTATTTTGCCCAAATTTGTCCAGAATACGGTTTTAGGGTTAAGCATGTACTCTGCTTTAGCAACAAACACGTCCGCATGTCTAGAATAGGCCGTCTAGACACCCCATCATTGAAATCGTCTGCAGGCGTGAGAGAAAAACAAACAAACAGCATTTCAAGGCTTGAACATTAAAGACTGCTTTATCATGATCCTCAAGCTAGTCTTCTATCTACCTGGTCGACATGAAAAGCAGTGTTAGGCTGATGTGAGGAAATATCTGAATCCGATAAGCTGGGGTTTTATGACTTTGACTGAAGTTTTAATAATACAGATACCCTTATTGCATTGCATTGCATTTATCTAACAGTGAAACCCAAGGGTTATGATATACAGTCCTTGATGCCACAGCCTGTTTTCATTCCTCGTCAAGCTTTGACTTTTATATGGCTGGATATCTTCTGCCGTTGGCTCTGTCACTGATCTGATTTCAAAACCAAAGGACTGATAATCGTTGCTGCTTATTATTATTATCTATTTTTCTTTTTTCTTTATTGCTTTAGAGGCAATATTGAGTTTTGGTTTTATGCTTGGCATTTTATGAAACATAAAAGTTTGTAATGTGACCATCTTGGAAATCTCCTTTTACTCTCTTTTAATGCAGCTTTTGGCGATGATCTGGCCTCAATCATGCTGTTAGTCAGCGTTTTGCAGCAGATGCAATCTGGACACATCAATATGTCCTGCAGCAGTACAAGTTTTCTATTTTCCCCCATCAATCAGTCCAAGCAGCCTGGTGTTCTCCAGTTCCTTTGTAGTGCTGTTCAATCATAAGCCCAGTATTCTGGTTGAACACACACAAATACATTGAGCCTTTGTGGACTTAATTACGCATCATTAGGGCCTGATGCACGGCATGGGTCTCTTTAGAGCGAGCCGCAGTTATTGTGTACTGTGATTTGGCCGAAATGTCAAATTAGGTCTTGTGTGGCCACAAAAAAAGCAACAAAGAAAAGCAAAACAGTAAGCCAGAAGAAATGAGTTTTTTGTGTAAATTGCTACATGCACCTTTCTAAATCTGGGGATCATCAGTTTGGCTTCATTTGCTGTTCATGTGTATTCAGAGTCAGTTGTCACGCACGTGTATGTCAATCTGGACTGATACTGGGGCTGTCGATGCTAAATTTAGATGCAGTTTATGGCCTGTGTTACATAAATGCATGTTTTGTGTCTTGATGGACACAACAGGTTTAAAACATTGATTAGTGGCTTGGTGGGTTGTGCATGTTCTCTAAAATGTTGCGTGATGGTGATGCAGCTTGTCATTGCCTAATACCACCTGCGTTTATGAAATAGATTAAAGGTTCAAAAGGTTTCTGCACAGTTGGCGGCAACAAACCAAATTGCAAATTTAATGGTTTTCAGGCAAATTCTTTTATTCCCAACCCTTTTTTACCTGTTTACCCCAAAGCCCCATCATTATAATTGATCATTATGTTAAAGGTACAATATGCAAGATTTCTAACCTCCTACAATAACAAAGGCATAAATTGTATATTTCGCATTAAGCGGAATTATGGATCTTGTCGTCAAGCAGATGGATCTTTAATGGATGGGTGAATACATTGATGTTTTAACATGACAGTGGAGTTAAGCTGGACGTGATTCTTAAACGTATACCAGCGCCACACGCAACGCGAGTCCCGGGGATATGAAGGAATAACGACATTTCGTTACCGAACTACACGCAAGTCCTGAATTGATTCTCACATATGTCAGTTTATTTGAGTATCTTGAGGTAACTCAGCGCTGCTTCACTTGCTCTAACAGTTACATTATCACACTAAATCACACTGGGTTTTGAGTGTATTGAATGTTGTTAGTTAGGTTGTTTGTTGGCTGAATGAGACTAAGATTAACATTAGGAAGTAACATACAGATCATATTCTAACTTTTGTTGAATTTTTCTGTTTCAAAGTACACATTTCGAGCTTTCTATAGATATATTTCTCTGGTGTGTGAGGCAAGTAGGCCTACTGTACCTTATACGCTGTGTTTCGGTTAATTTGTGACTCACGAGACGAGCTCCAGGCGCCGGCGCCGTGTCCTGATTATCTATTTTCTGTTATATATTTACTTCTTATTTATTAAATCCAGGCAATTGGTCACTGAAACATTTATTAAAATTAAGATACAATTAATACAAAAACAAAATTCACCTTAATGAAAGGATATGCATTATGTTTGATGTGAAAGTTTTAAAGCAGTCTTTCAGAGGCGCTTTCAGAGTGGTCAAGTCCGTAACAGGAACTGTCACGAAACATGATTTATCCCTCATAAATATGTACCCGAAAAATAAGACAAAATGAATATTTTATGTTCTGTGGAGATGAGCCAACTCTTCTTTCCAGTGGGTAGAATTACTTTTTGTACTTTTGCCACCTAAGTGAAAGATATGTTTTTTGTGTGTGTCACATTTGTAACGGATGTGTTTTTTTTTTTTTTTTTTAATATATATATAAAACTTTTTTCAAATGTTTAAAGGGGGTATGGTTAAGACGTTTCAATATAGGCTACTGGTATTAAATGCATTTTTGAGAATTAACATTTCAAGTTTGTGTTTTTTTTTTTTTTTTTTTTTTTTACCTCAAATCACGTCCATGCTGCAATATCCCATTTTTAAAGAATTTATGGTGTTTTGTGGTGTAGGTCTACGTATTTTTATAATGTTAACTTAAAATAATACTATAGTAATTTAAAGATGTGGTAGCATTAGATCTGGATGGGAAGTCTGAAGGGGTGTGTCGTGATTTTGCCTTCTCACACACATTTTTGTTTCATATCGCATGTCAGACAGCCATCATTTCTACTAAAGAAAATGACAAAAATAGTAACACACAGTAAATTGGATAAGTAACTTTAATCTGAATTCTGGTTTGGAAATAGTAACGTGTTAGATTACTTGTTACTGAAAAAAGTGTTCAGACTAGAGTAATGCGTTACCGGCATCAATTGTATATGTACATATGTTTTTCTAGTTTAATTGGGTTGGGGTGCCGTGGAAAAAAGAAAACTACAAAGGGGTGCCCTGCTTTCAAAAAGTTTGGGAACCACTGCTATAGAGTGTCATCCACACAAATTGCACACATTTTGGTTCCTTTCATTCAAAATGGAGAAAAAAACAAATCAAAATTGTTCATGAGTCATAACTAGGTTAACAAAAACAAATCCACAATCTGCGTACCACTTGAGGTACACGTATCCTCCTCCAGTTAAGAATCTCAGAAGGTAAAGACAGTATTGAACTCGAGACTAGTGCTGCTGATCCAGCAGAGGAATGTGTGGAATGAAGCCTGTTAAAATTATACAGCATCAGACAGCCTCTTCACCCTGAAGTTTTTACTATATTTTGGGAATTGGAAAAGCGCCCATCCCCCTCTCCCACTCCTTTAACTCACTCTTCTCTCTCTCTTTATCCATATGTTTGCAATCTCCAAGGTCCTTCTCTTTCTCTCTCATACACTTGCTTGTTCCCTCTCTCTCCCACACCTCACTCCATCATTCTGATTACATCCGAAGGGAGAACCAAGTGTTTTGCAATCAACCTCTCCGTTTAAAAAAAAGAAAAAAGAAAGAAACCTGTTGTATTTAGAATAGGAGGGGTGGTGTGGGAATCCATTATTTTGAGTGGAGTGTGACTACTCAGTCACTGAAAGCCCAATAGGAAACGCCAGCAGCCGGAGGAGGAAAATTAGCCCAATCCTTTTGGGCCCTGATATATGGCGCACATCTGGGCTGCCGTCCATTGTTTTCAATTACAACTTTAAGCATGGCCTCCTGCGTGCTGAGCAATGCTCCCCCTCTGTTTTTTGTTTTTTTTCCATAGCCCCCTTTCTCTCCCTCCCCGACCAATTACACAGTGGACAGGTGTCGTGTAGTGCTAACAGATTGGCCCACCCGCCTCTGTCTATTTTTCTCGCCTTGCTTCTGGAGCGCTCAGCATAAGCACTCCAGTGACGGTAACGACAACACTCCCCTCTCTCTCTCTCTCGTTGTCATCTGAGTGAATATGAGACATGAGGGTGAGAAGTTCATCATGCAGTCAGTCATGTCTAATGAACAGTTAGACCTGCTTCCAACACCCGTGATTTTGACAGGGATTTTGCATGTAATTATGTAGCGGGAATAACGGGGTGAATGTAAGTTATTAAAATGCAAGACCCTGCACAGCTCTAAAGATTTCCAAGTGTTTCTGTATATGCTGTACTGTATGTTGAATTTGCTATCATCACACATTTTCTGTAATTTTTATAATATTAATGTGGGCCTTGTTCGGAGTAAATTAGATGCCGCGTTTAAATACCCCAAATTTAAAGGTTTGTGGCTTTTAGTTCATGCCTGTTAGCTTTTATTTTATTTTATATTAGGGCTGTCAAACGATTGATCGCCATTAATCGCATCCAAAATAAAAGTTTGTGTTTACATAATATATGTGGATGCACTGTGTATAATTATTTTATATATATAAATACACAGACATGCTTGTATATATTTAAGAAATATTTTCATGCATATACTGTATATAGATTTATATATAATTTAGATTATGTATAAATATTTTATATATATAAATCATATTTTTTTCTTAAATATACATGCATGTGTGTGTATTTATATATACAAAATAATTATACACAGTGCACCCACATATATTATGTAAACACAAACTTTTATTTTGGATGCACTATTTTATATCTAATAAATATAATTATTTATATATAATAGTTTTGACTCAAATATATTTTTATATTTTTTAAATCTCTGACATTAACCAGAGTAGATGCCTTATTTAAAAGCCTTTGCTTTTTATTTTATTTTATATTGTATTCTATTTTCTTTTGTTTTAAATGTTTATTTTTTTTTTATTTAAATAAATGTATATAATTTTTTTCCCCGTCTTTTATAAATCTAAATGTGCATTACTGTGAACACCAGATGCTTGATGCAGTTTCCAATTATATCAACATCCAGTGATTTTTATTTATTTATTCGGAGCCACAAATGAAATAATTTGAAATGTTTTTTTTTAATAAATGACTTGCAATATAGCCCCAAAATTGGCCTAATATAGTTCCATCTCATTTGTTCATTTATTTGCATGCATTTCTTAGTTGACTTAACACATATCTTTATTTTATTTTATTTTTTTCAGATAACATAAAGCGAAAATTGCGACGGCGGCCGATTTGGGGGCGGGGCATCATCAGGAAGAAAAAGAGCTATAAAAAGGAAGAAGCAGAAGATGATGAAGATCCCGATGATGAACCCGAAGAGGGAGCGGATGACTCGGCTGCAATGGCGCAAGGTGACACCTGTCTCACTCAGGACGAGTCGTCCTGTGACGCAATGGAGCTCCATCCTGAGAAACAACCACTCCAGTCCAATGGACACATCCTCTCCACAGAGGAGGAAAACTCATGTGAGCCGACGGCCAATCAGGACCCTCAGGGCGAGGAGGAGGCCATCGAGACTCCCTCGGAGGAAGCTCCTAGCGTTAAGGAGCCATCAGAGGTCCCGACGGTCCCCGCTCCACAGGAGTGTGTGAATGGAAATGAATCTTTGGACAGTGTGTATAGTGATGCTCTAGATAAAGAAACAGAGGTAGACTCTATTAAAATAGATGCATTTGAAGAGAAACCAGGAGAGCATAAAGAACCTTCTGCCCCAGAATGCAATGCAGAGGAGAATGTGACCGCAGCGGAGGAAACGGCGTCTGATGGCGACCATGAAAAAGAAGGTATGGCGCGTTAGATTTTGCAAATACCAAAGTACTAGTTAAACATATTATTATACATATTTTCATATATTTAAAATGTGTATGCACTCAATTTAGAGATTTTAAAATGCAATAAAAATTGTTATATGTAATTAACCATTTTTAAGTAAATAACTGCCCAAAATAACTTAACAGATGTCCATAAAAGATGAAAAATTACAAGTTTTGATAGTCAGCTGTACGGTTATTCACAGTTTGGAGAAAAATACTCTGTACTTGGACTTCAAAACACCATCTGTTTGTGAGCGTTTTCCTGCCGAGAGTTAAATACACCAACAGAAACACCCTGAGGACTCGCCTCTTCTTAGACGGCTTCAGACATGCTTTTCCTTCACCAGGTGTTGTCCATTTCTCCTGTGCTCAGGTTTTTTCCCATAGTGTGACTTTTGTTTTGTTTTATAGGTTCATCAAAAGGGAAGAAACATGTCAAAGGTTCACCCGAACCCGAGTCAGAGGAGCTGGCCGTGCAACTTCCACCACCTCCTGCTCTCGTGGTTGACCACCAGCGCCTCGAGGTGCGATGGAAATTAATGTTTTATCATAATAGTTTTAAAACTAAATTGTACTGTTTTTTTTCCACCTCTGAAACCAGTATCATAACCCCCACCAAGTTAATGGGTTGGAAATGTGGTTTTCTGGTGTAACATTGTTCCACCAGAGGTAACATTCATAAGCACATCCCATAAGCTCTCTGTGCGCATTAGCATTACTGTAGCTGTGCTGTAATGCACTGATCTCAGAAGGAGGGAAATCACTCCAATCATCGACTCATTTAGGAAAAAAGTCATCACTGTGGAGACTGCTTCATCGTCATCATCATTAGACAATTTTGGAAGTGTTCATTCGCTGAGTCATTCATTTCCACTTAATTATTTGCCATCAAGTTCATCAAATTAGGGCAGCAATCTTCGATTTTGTTTCTCTTCTTAGAAGCACATTGAGCTTTAGTTCCAATCTGGAAAGCAACAACAAGTTCATATTCCTGAATGGGTTGCCGTGTCTTATACATACTTTTTAGAGTTGGCAAGCCTTGGGACATACCAAATCATCATAATTGAGCTTTTGACTGCTCTGTCGCTTAGTTTTGTGCGTCTTGTCACTGTTTAAACTGCTCTGCCAGTCATCTTGTCACTGTTAAAATCCTCCACATTCAATTTAATTTAATTTCCTACTTTATCTGAGAAAAATGTAGAAGCACGTTGAACTGCCAGTCTTGGGTCTTTCATGCGGAGAACTCTCCTCGTGTTTGCATAATGATGCATTTAAAAGTTAATTAGCAAATGTATCTTTATAAACAGTTCACAATGTGGATTTTTTGTGGTGACAAGAATTATTTTGATTTCATAAAACCAAAAATAAATATTTTATTAAAATAAAATTACTCATATCGTGATATTTTGGTCATATGGCCCACCCCTAGGTTAGATAGTGATTATTAATCTCGAGTCAAACCTTTCTACTTAACTGTTGGTCTTGAGCATCCGCCATGTTTGTTTTTTAGGTTTTTTTTAACTATTTTTATTCCCTACCCGTCTCTTCGAGTCTAACTGGAAATAGAAGACTATCCCGGTATCTTTCGAAAGCTCAATTCAGCATACTAAGATTTGGGACACACAATTCTAATTTCGAAAACTATTAAGGACGGATAGTATTGCCATTACTACGTTTGGATTGGAATACTAGCTTGCTTTTTTTATTTTTATTTATTTTAAATTGTATTATTGTTAATAATTATTACTATATTATTATATCATATATTTTTAAAAATGGTCTGTGAAACAGTATATTACTTTTTTTAACATGGTATACACAATGATAAACATTTTTATGTAGTATGCTATTTACTCTATCATTCAGTACACTGTAGAAGAGCCGCGATCGGATTGGGTTAAAGTTACTTAGTCATGGGTAGTAGGACGTCGATTAACAAAATGCTGAAATATATTTTTAAATATGTCAGTGAGCCTACGTCTTGTCTTTAATCGTCTTATTTTACTTATTTTAAAATATATGCATTATGACCAAAGAACCGCCATTATTTCCAAGCAAATGGGTGTTTTTGTTAATCCTGTCGACATTTAGTTGTGAATGGGTCTCTCACACTGCTTGATCACGCCCATCATTTCTCCTCTTGGCTTTTAGATTTTCGGGAAGGAAAACAATTCCACTCCCCTGTCCAAACTTTTAGGATACCGGGTATCAGATTTGCACAATCCATACGCACAATGCTTCAGCATGTTTCCCTCACTCGAAGGCTTGCTAGACCTCCTGCGGCTAGTTACGGTTGCTAAGACACGATTGGCCAGTGGCGCATTTCGGGCGTGGCTTAGCGAAGGGGCAATTGGTCGCATTTAATTACCCCGTTGGAATTAAATCTTGCAAAAATGTAAATTAAAATAAACAGTTCTAAACAACCTTCAATTTTGACAGTTTGCTCAAATAATGAATCAAAGGGCTATTAAAAAAAGTTTTTAAAATGCCATGAATCACGCTTAAAATGGCAGATCAAATAGCTTTGCATTTTGAGGTACAGTATTCCTTGCCGTGTGCAAATATAGCGTGTTGTCCTGCTATTCCATGCAAATAGTGAACAATATACACTACCGGTCAAAAGTTTTAGATCAGTAAGATTTTTTATGTTTTTAAATGAAGTCTCTTCTGCTCATCAAGGCTGCTTCATTTGATGAAAAAAAAAATGACAATAGGTAATATTGTGAAATATTATGACAATTTAAAATGACTGTTTTCTATTTCAATATATTTTAAAATGTAATTTGAAAGCTGAATTTTCAACATCATTACACATCAGTTTTCAGTGTCACATGATCTTTCAGATATCATTCTAATATGCTGAATTTATGCTCAAAAAACATAAATTATTATTTTCAATGTTGAAAACAGTAGTGCACCATTTCCCCCCCCACATTCTATGATGAATAGAATGTTCAAAAGAACAGCATTTATTTAAAATATAATCTTTTCTAACATTAAAAATGTCTTTACTGTAACTTTTGATCAATTTAACTCATCACTGATGAATAAAAGTATTTTCTAATTTCTTTCCCCCAAAAATACAAAATAAATTCTTACTGACCCCAAACTTTTGAATGGTAGTGATTAATCAGATCAATTCTGTTCTTTTGAACTTTCTATTCATCAAAGAATCCTGAAATAAAAATGTAAAAAACTGACATGGATGATAATCATAAATGTTTCTTGGGCATCATATCATAATAATTTCTGTAGGATCATGTGACACTGAAGACTGGAGTAATGATGCTGTAAATTCAGCTTTGATCACAGGAATAAATTACACTTAACTATATATTCACATAGAAAACCGCTGTTTGAAATTGTAATAATATTTCACAATTTTTCCTGTTTTTTTTTTTTTTTTTTTATCAAACAATTGCAGCCTTAGTGAGCAGAAGAAACTTCTTTTAAAAACATTAAAAAAAAATCTTAAACTTTTGACCAGTAGTGTATATACTGCACTTCTAGGAGTGGTATGTGAGGCTGCCATACGGAACACACCCTTTAATGTGACTTAATATTCTGCACATCCTGTTTACTAAATAGTGAGTGAAATATGTGCGAGACTTACACTTTCAAAACAGCAAATGGCAGTCGTGCTGAGTTTTCTTCTCACCAGTTCCAAAGTGCCAACTGTAGTGCTCAGACCGGCGACCGCCGCATCTGAAGAAGAAACAGCGCAGTCGGCTCTATCGCATGACGACACGCGACACACCCCACCGCCACATCATCTATCACACCATCATCATGAAAACCCCCCCCTGAGGACTCCTTACACGGATCGCCGGCCGCTGGGCTGTGCGATGCGATGGGGGGCGAGTGCCCGGAAGCACGCGTGGCACTAATCCTCTGGCTTATTTGTTCATTTACCGAGAAAAGGCTGATATCTTTAAGAAACAGATCGTGAAGTGATGGATGCTGTGAATAATTGCTTTTTCATCCCTGGCTTATGGAACAAATTGAATTGCCGTTGAAGTGGGGTGAGCGTTGCCGTTTAAGCAGGTATCTCCTCTTTGGGGTGGCAAAATGCCTGACACATATTAGGAATGAAAAGTGGGCTGTTTTCTTGTGCTTCATTCATATTCATTGACTGGAGATGCGCTCATTACTATTGACATTTTTGCTGCGCTGCACGGCCCTCATACATTTGAAATTAAAGGGCCGTCACCGCAAACTGTGTGTTTCATCTTGCCTTGGTGTTTTGTGCATCGCAAGAAGCCAGCATCACATCATGTGTCAGTGTTTGGATGCATAATAATGCTGAATTTAAAAAACCACACAAGTTGAGATCCTGGAGATTTGGAAAGGTTATCTTCTCCCTTGATGACATCCCTGGGTCTTTACCCTGATCATGGCCATATGGCACCATCGCTCAACAAGAAGATATGCTTGTCTAAATCCGTCTTTGCCTCGGACACAGTAAAAGGTTTTGTCCTCTTGTTTAATGTTTTCTTAAAAGCATGCTTATTATAGCATGTCAAGCTTCATGTCTGCTGTTCTCATGACCAAAGAAATTGGCCGGTTTTCAGTCGAAGATGTTCCCTGTTTGTTTTTCGAGCTGGGGGATTCTCACAAAACAAGACGGGCTCACATTTCACCACAACATCAAAAGAACAAATTGTATTATGTTTCAATAAAATTAAGCATATTTGTTAAAGGAGTAGTCAACTTTTGCTGATAATTTACTCACCCTCATGTCATCCAAGATGTCCATGTTTTTCTTTCTTCAGTCAAAAAGAAATTAAGGTTTTTGATGAAAACATTCCGGGATTTTTGGATGGACTTCAATGGGAACCAAACGGTTCAAGGTCCAAAAGACAGTTTCAGCGCAAACTGTTCAAAGGGCTTTAAATGATTCTAGATGATGAATAAGGGTCTTATCAAGCGAAACGATTAAGTTTAAGTTTTATAAGCTCAAATGGTCGCCTTGCTCTGTTGTGTAATGAGCTTTCGTGACTATCCTGTTTGAACTCGTTTATTAAAATGAACGAATCTTTTTTCGTGTCATTTGGTTGATTCAACAAACAAAATGAACGAATTGACTCGGAAAAAGATTTGTTCGTTTTGATGAACGAGTTCGAACTGGAGAGTCACGAACGCTCATCACAGAACAGAGCAAGGCGAGCATTTGAGCTTATAAAACTAAAAACTTAATCGTTTCGCTTGATAAGACCCTTATTCATCATCTGGAATCATTTAAAGCCCTGTGAACAGTTTGCAGTTTGCACTGAAACTGTCTTTTGGACCTTGAACCGTTTGGTTCCCATTAAAGTCCATCCAAAAATCCCGAAATGTTTTCATTAAAACCCTTAATTTATTTTCGACTGAAGAAAGAAAGACATGGACATCTTGGATGACATGGGGGTGAGTAAATTATCAGCAAAAGTTTTTTTTTTTGTTTTTTTTTTAAAGTGAACTACTCCTTTAAGGATTATTTAAACTTCGCACTTTCCCCCCTTTCCGATTTATTATATTATGTACTATTTGAGTTAAGTTTTTATACATCATAGTAGCATTTGTATGCTTTTTTATGCTATTTATATAGGGGGTGGGCTGTATAAACGAGCAGAATGTCTAAACGAGCTCAGTACTGTCAACGTGATTCATTCAGCTAAATATGATAATTGGATCTATTTATATTTTCCTGATTTCAGCGGTTTTCATAAAGCGTTTTCAGTCATTTCTTTCTCCTGCTCTCAGCAGCACTGAATGTTTAAGTGTGAAGAGAGCTGAAATAAATTATCTCTTGACTAAACTGATGGAAAACACATGCCAGGAAATACATCATGCCAACCTGCAACACGTACTTTGCTACGGTTCAGCGCTAGCCAAACATAAATGTGCGTTATGCTAGGGTACCGTTCGCCCAAACTTAAACGTGCTTGTGCATATATTTGATGGATTTAGCCAAACTTGCCAAGCTGAGAACAGCCCTCTATCCAGACGGTTGGAAAAGGCGTTTATTGAACATCTGTCTTAGTATGTGAGAAATTATACTTGTCATCTCTGTTTAGACACAGGAACAGCGATGACGAGGCATTACGCCATTTATGTGCTAATGAGCCGTGTTGGTTTCGTTGTTTTGATGCATCGTAGTTTGCAAAAATAGATGCACGGCCATTACAACGAAACCAAATGTAAATGTCATGCCAGTTTGACACTATCCTTGCTTTACTGCTGCTGTCACTGGAGATGTAATTGGTTCTGATCGGCCAAACCCCAACTCTCGTTAAAACCAGAGTTGCAGATTTGACATTTTAGACAGCACATCAGACTTCATAAGACATTCTTACACGTGGCGGTTCAAACCTTAAGTTTGTGTTTTTAAACTTGTTTTTAAACTTTGTTTGATATGCGTCACATTAAGCCCAGAGGCAATTGATTTTAAGTCGTACCCATCAGTTGACGATGTCAAGCTAATGACATTTATGCTTTTTCGGCTGAATTCAATATTTTTAATGTGTTCATATTTTAGTTTGTGATGTGCATGTTGGTCATTTTGACTAAACTTGCATTAGATACATTAGAACCAATGTTGTTTGCAGTCCATTTTGGTCTGTTTCTAACACAAAACTACATACTATATAGACTTTGAATACATTGCATATGTTTTTGGTCTGCTTTTATGGTGCTTTTTTTCTTTTCATTTTCTGGTGAACTATTATTTTAATATCTGTGGTCTAATATAGAAAAAATATATATTTTCCATTTCAGTGTGAAATAGTAATATTACCCAGTGCAGTGCAATACGGCCTAATCTCGAAGGTTTGATTTACACAGTTCATCTTGTGGATCTTCCACAACAGTTGCATCACTTGTTCCACTTTTCTAACTTGACCATTTCAGATTTCAGTTTGTCTTTGTAGAATATATTATACATGTTCTGCAGCTGGAGCGCACGAGAGATTTGTATTAACTTTAAAAACGTGGAAGTGCTCTTGGTTTGTTTTTTTTTTGTTTTTTTTCACTCAACGTTCTGCCTTAATCATGGCATGGCAATCTTTGAGCCTTTATAATGACATACTAACAAAATCTATAACTAAATTATTCAACAATTATAGCCCTCCGTAATAAGAACAGTAACAATGCTTTTAAACCTGATGGTCACTCACTAAGGATTAAGTGTTTCATTGTATAAAGTAAAAACTTTGTTCTGTGTGATGTAGCTTTTTGGCCTTTTGCTTTTGAAGCAAAGAGGTTTTGATAAACTACAAAGCAAGATACAATATGTCAGTGTATTGTGATATTTTGACCTTCCTCAAGCAGACTAACAGTTTACTTTCTCTTTTTTAATGTAGGTTTGTTTTTCATTCCTATATTGCAAAATATTAATTTATAACTTGCTGACCTTTTTGTAAATCTGTGTGCTTCATCCAGCAGTTATTGCAATATTTGTACTTTTAAATGAGATGCATCTCAGGGTGTTATTTGTATTTAGGAGAACCAGATTTTTTAGAATTTTTTTAGAATTTTTTTTCATAGAAAAAAAAGGATTTGAGGCTTTAAAGGAGTAGTTCACTTTAAAAGAAAAACTTTTGCTGATAATTTACTCACCCCCATGTCATCCAAGATATCCATCTCATTCTTTCTTCAGTTGAAAAGAAATTAAGTTTTTTTTTTATGAAAACATTCCAGGATTTTTCTCCATATAATGGACTTCAATGGGAACCCAATGGTTCAAGGTCCAAAAGACAGTTTCAGTGCAAACTGTTCAAAGGGCTTTAAATGACACCAGATGGTGAATAAGGGTCTTATCAAGCGAAACGATCGCTCATTTAAAAAAAAGTTTTATGAGCTCAAATGGTCGCCTTGCTCTGTTCTGTAATGTGCGTTCGTGACTCTCCTGTTCGAACTCGTTTATCAAAATGAACAAATCTTTTTTCGTGTCATTTGGTTCATTCAACGAACGAAATTAACGAGTTGACTCAGGAAAAGATTTGTTCATTTTGATGAACAAGTTCGAACAGGAGAGTCACGAACGCACATCACAGAACAGAGCAAGGCGAGTATTTGAGTTTATAAAACTTAAACTTTGTTATTTATTTTTTAAATGAGCGATCGTTTCGCGGTCGTTTATTCATCGTCTGAAATCGTTTAAAGCCCTTTGAACAGTTTGCAGTTTGCACTAAAAGTGTCTTTTGGACCTTGAACCGTTTGGTTCCCATTGACATCCATTATATGGAGAAAAATCCTGGAATGTTTTCATCAAAATCCTTAATTTCTTTTCAACTGAAGAAAGAAAGACATGGACATCTTGGATGACATGGGGGTGAGTAAATTATCAGCAAGTTTTTTAAAAAGTGAACTACTCCTTTAACCGTGTTGCTGTGAAATTTGAAATCTTCCTGTTAGTTGACCGGCTTGTGTTCTAAACCCATAATGCCTCTATCACTCCATCTGTGATATATATGGATAGGCTGGTTAGGTTATTACACGAAGAAAGTCTTCGAGCGAAAGTCAAATGGACTGTGTGAACAAGCCTTTTAAAGCTAGGATTACCTTTCTATTCAGGGTTGATGGAGGGCGTCTGCCATCCATGACCGTTCTCCCAGTCAGTGACACTGAGGAGGAACAACAGGGTCCACAGCTAATCCCTGTAATTGAAATGTTTTTATTTAGCATTTTGTCTCCTGCCATTCATTCATAATTTTACATTGCCAGAATACCATTGACTATTTTGGCAATAATGTCTTATACAATAACGACTGGCAATAACAACTTAAACATATATCAGAGATCAAAGTAATAAATAAATATAATAAGTTCAAAATAATGGTATTATGATATTATACATGTAGTTTACACTATTTATTCCATTTTTTTTATTTTTTATTTTGGAACTGACAATTCTGTCAGTTTCAGCCAAGTGAACACAATTATCTAACTAATATAGTCACTAATAAAATGGACTTTGGTTGTTTGCACGCTTGGGCTGAGCATGGAGTTGTTTACTGGTGTTGTTGCTATTCAGTATGTTGATATTTACCTTCAATGTCCTCCAGTGGTTTTTAATGAAGACGTTTGGTTGTTTTCATTGGTTGAGGGGCTGTCATCACACTGCAAAGATATGGGTTCAAACTTATCTGTAGGGGATGCTTTTTCTCATTAAATATCTCCTCAAAACCAAACCTGAAACCTCAATTACTGCTGTGTTTTTGCAATCTCGGTACACACTGCCTTGTGCTTGTGTGCTCTTTGTTCTTTCTGGCTCCAACCTTATCAGAAACTGGCACTGTTTAAGTTGACTCTGACCAATGCAGTCTGAGTAATAATTCGTTCCAGCGCGATTTGATTAGCTCACGATTGGCCGGAGGATCGTTGTGATGAACATGTCAATTTAAAGGCCACTGTGAATTCTGAGGCGTTTTAATTAAACCAAGTGCAAACAGTAAATACTTGCATTCTGGAGCTGCGCATGAAATGGATGGTAATTATGATGTGCCTTAATTAGCTGTCGCCGTGATCGTAATTGCTTTTGAAGATGGCTGACCTCTCTTTCTGAGTGTACGTGTTGGGGGCTCAGTGTTGTCAGAGTTGTTTCATTTGTAGGTGTTCATCTGGTCAAACTATTTTTTGGAGGTTACCTTCTCTGTAGATGTTCATTTATTTTCCCACTCAGTTTTATTCAGTTCTCATAAGTACATTTGACATTTAAACAGGGCTTCAGAGGAAGTTCATTAGAGCAGTTTCTTGAAATAAATTCCTCCTGAAAATTACGAAATAGAGCCATGTTACTGTCATCTCAAACATTCAAAGTTTATTAAATTTCGGAAATTTGAATATAACTAAGGCTGGGTCATATAGCTTAAAAAAAGTTCTGTTTTCAGCCGTTCATCGATGTTTAGTAAAAAAAACTTTTGCTAATAATTTACTCACCCCCATGTCATCCAAGATGTCCATGTCTTTCTTTCTTCAGTCGAAAAGAAATTAAGGTTTTTAATGAAAACATTCCAGCATTTTTCTCCATATAATGGACTTCAATGGGAACCAAACGGTTCAAGGTCCAAAAGACAGTTTCAGTGCAAACTGCAAACTCTTCAAAGGGCTTTAAACGAATTCAGACGATGAATAAGTCTTATCAAGCGAAACGATCACTCATTTAATAAATAAATAACACAGTTTAAGTTTTATAAGCTCAAATGCTCGCCTTGCTCTGTTCTGTGACGCACATTCGTGACTCTCCTGTTCGAACATGTTCATCAAAATAAACAAATCTTTTTCCGAGTCATTTGGTTCATTCAACGAATGAAATGAACAAAATGATTCGTTCATTTTGAAAAGACTTTCGCTCATCTTCGGAACACGAATGAAGATATTTTTGATGAAATCTGAGAGCTTTCTGTCTCTCCATTGACAGCTATGCAACCACTTTAAAGCTTAAAAAAAAATTGCAAAGAGATCGTAAAACTAGTCCATATGAATTGAGTGGTTTAGTCCAAACTTTTTTTTTGAAGAGACTCAATCGCTTTATTTGATGAACAGATTTAATTTAGCCTTTTATTCACATATAAACATTCAACTAACACATCAGATATGGAAAACAGAAGCGGGTTCGCTTGATGCGCGAGAACCAATGAGATTCATTCTCGTGTTACAAAGGAAGTCCGAACTTCGGCAAGAAGTTTGTTCTAATGTGTCAAGCAGGTTCAGTTGAGCTTTTGAGTTGTTTATATGTGGGAAAAAAAGCCTAAATTAAATCTGCTCACCATATACAAAGTGATCGAGTCACTTTAGAAAATTCGGACTAAACTACGGTAGTTAGCTGTCAAAGGGAAAGAAAGCTTTTGGATTTCATCAAAAGGATCTTCATCTGTGTTCTGAAGATGAATGAAAGTCTTACGGGTTAGGTACGACATGAGGTTGACCGAGTGAACTAACCCTTTAAATTAATTGGTATTAATAAACAACAGTGTTAATCTGCATGTTTATTTTACATCAAAATGTTTGTCCACAGATAGACAGACTGCATTAGCTGTCAGCTCCCACTGCATGTTTGTAGCTAGATATCCGTAAACTTAAACAATGTCATTAAACTTCAACTTCAAATTAAGCCTCTTCCAAACACCGCAGCCATTTTCCACTACAGCACAGCAAACCGCAGGACGCACGTTCATCAGCGGCTTTAATGCTTGACTGAAATGTTATGTGTTAGCAGGTGCAGGTCCAACATCCCCAAGAAAATCCGAATGAGAGACTGTGCCTCTCATATGTCACCCTGAACCTTACAAAACTGCTTGATGCGTGTGTATTTGAGGACTATATGTGATTCATTCATGACCTCACTTCCAGATGCCTCCTTTAGAGCCAGATCTTACTTAAGCAAAAATGACTCATTTAAGTGTAAGAGCTTTTCTCTCTGAAAAAAAGGAAAACCAAAGCATTATTCCTGCCATTAACGAATCAAATACTATTAAGCATCCAAGCTAAGAACATTACTTCTGCTTTGGCAAATCTGACCATACTCATCAAAGTGGTCTTTCTTTACTTCTCTAATGTGGTTCCAAACTCAAGGAGCACAACAGAAGAAATTTTAAAGGCTTTTAGTGGTTTTCCATGCAATTATAATTACGATTTCAAGCAAAAAACGGATACAAAAGCACTATAAAATTGGTTCAGAAATAGTCTTCTGAAGCGTTTGTCTGATGAACAGACTGAAAATGAAGTTGTTTTTCCACCACTGCAAAGGGATGAAGTCAGTGAGTTGATTCACTGTCCAATTCAAATGAATTATTCAGACTGGTTTTGTAAACTGAATCAATCAACTTATTAGAAAGATTTGACTTAAAAGAAAGATTTGTTCTCTCAGGGTGTTTTCAGACCTGCCGATCGTTTGCTTTGTTCTGAAACAGGGATTTAATGTTGCATTTTCTACTCTTTTCGGTTCGCTTTCACAAGGCAACATTTCAAAGCATACCAAAAGGTGTTTATGCAAGTCACAAGTGAGTAAAACGGTCAGAGTTTAATCTGTTGACTCCACAGGCTTATTGTGCATTTATCTGTAGCTGTCGTGACACGCAAACACTTAAACGTGATTCCCATTATGTCTAATAAATTATATATATATATATATATATATATATATATATATATATATAATGAAGAGTTCAGATGCAAAAGCCTCTAAGTGCCATTTGAAATTTTCTTCTAGAATGATCATTTTTATCAAACTTGTATATTTAAGTTCAGTGATTTCACTTAAATGGCAATGATAATTACCTATTAATTGTTATTTAAGTGAAATTACTGAACTTAAATATACAAGTTTGATAAAAATCATCATTAAAGAAGAAAATTTCAATGGCGTTTAGAGGCTTTTGCATCTGAACTCTTCATATATAATTATATTTAAAATTCTATATTTCTAATTTATGCTGTTAGAGTCAGTGTTTCATCTGAGCAATTGCACTTGGTTCGTTGGGTCTGGATTGCTTTCTCACGCTCCAGGGTTTGTTTTCAATTGGACCAAGACCACCTCGCTCAGGTGATCTCAGAGCGATTGTTTTGGTGTGGATTTGAACACGATTGACGTGTTCATATTTGCCTAAACAAACCGAATTAATGGAGAAAGCGCACCGTGTTTGAAACAAACGCTCCAAAACGAGCCAGGTCCTGAAACCTTAATTGTAATTGCATGGAAAAGAGCTTTAAAAACAGTGTTCAAAATTTCTGTCGCACAGGTTTAGAATAACATGAACATACTGATGTAAAGGAAAGAAATTTATGTTGAATCGTGTTTTATTTTCCTCTGTTTCAGGCTCTGTTGGAGCAGGTGGTTGTGAAATGTGAGGGCTTCAGTGTGGATCATCTGGAGAGAGTTTACTCGGTGCTCAGCCAGTGTATTTACCAGCACCGCAGAGACTACGACAAGACCCATCTGATAGAGGTTGAGTGACACACACACACACCCACCCACACGTGAAATATGATGTTCAATGACTTTATGGCCCTACTGGTTGTGCAATTTATCAAATTACATGTGTGCTTCATGGGCACAAGCAAAAAGATTGGACATACCCATATTTAAGAGAGGCTTTTGTGTGGTAATTGTACCACATAATAGCATGCCACACACTTTCACTAGATAATATTTTATTAGCTTTATGTGATTTGATATACACTACCGGTCCAAAGTTTTAGATCGGTAAGAGTCTCTTCTGCTCACCAAGGCTGCAATTATTTGATGAAAAATACAAAAACAAAACAGTAATATTGTGAAATATTATTACAATTTAAAACAGCGGTTTTCTATGTGAATATATAGTGAAGTGCAATTTATTCCTGTGATCAAAGCTGAATTTACAGCATCATTACTCCAGTCTTCAGTGTCACATGATCCTACAGAAATTATTATAATATACGTACAAGTATCTTTAAAAAGGTACTAGTACCTAAAGAATAAACACTAGTATCTAAAGAATAAGCACTAGTAGCTATTGAATAAGTACTTGTACTTAATGGAATAGATACTAGTATCTAAAAAAATAAGTACTAGTGGCATGAAAATAGAGAGTAGTAGGTTTAAATGATTAAATGTTAAAACGGCTTGCCATAGTACGTCTAATCATGAACGCGATGACACAACGGATTATTCTGATACACAGAAGATGAATGTAGACCAAATATTCTCATAAAAATCTCCGCTCATATTTTAATTTGTCTGAGAAATAAGTGTGTTGCAGGTCTGTGTTTCTTTGGTTGTTTTCTCTCCTCTTTCCACCCTCTACACTCCCACTTTTCCACAGCTTCACACGTCCTTGTCTTTTTCAAAGCTGAGGTGTAAATGATGGCTAAAACGGGGGTTTCATGACACTTTAAATACGGGTTCACAATAAAGTACTCTCGTTTTATTTTGTGTTCTGATTTCAAAATTATAAATAAATCATTGGGTTTTATATTTTTACAGTTTGTTTGATTGTATGGGCATTTTTTTTTAAACTTTCGTGCTATAATTTTATTTTATGTGCTTATTTATTTCTGAAGCAAAACCTGCTAAAAATACTGGATTAGACCATAAATATATGTTTTAGTACCTCTGTATTTTCATTAGGGGAGCACGGGGCTAGTTGTAACACATGCTAGCATGACGAAACTTGGTGTATTTACTAGTTGCCATTTTAACACTATATAGAGAAAAAATTGTGCCAAAATTTTGAAATCTTTGTAAGATATCACTGAATATTTATTTAACTATAGCAAAAGTTCATTTCTTACTTAAGTTAATTTTCATCTCTATTTTTTGTGTTTATTTAAATTTAGACAAATCTGATATTATTTCAATCTCCAATCTGTTGTTTAACAGTTAATATAGTTCTTTAATGCTTCGCTAACTAGCAGAAGACACTAGCAGGGTTTAAACCCCAGTTGTGCAGTTGGGGCATGTCGTCACACTGTGTTACAATTAGAAATATGCTATTATATTCTATACTTTTATGAATTCTATTGAGAAAACAAGAGAAACATGTAAATAAAGACTGAGAGTCAATGTTCAGAAATTATTCATTATTATTTTATTTTGAACTATGCTGTATAGCTGTTTTCCGGGGTGTTTGTCGTCAAACTCAAACATTTCTATATTATTAATTATTAAAAATGCCATTATTTTATATGAAGAAGTGAATAATTTTATTTTATTAAGAAAATATTTTGGTTTGACTTGTATATTTTTTTTATTAGATCAGATAGCATTTATAAGCTGTTATGTCTATGGGGCATGTTGTCACATTTCACTTCCATTCTTTCAGGTTAAATCAAGAAAAAAGTATACACTGTATTAATAAAACAAAATCACATAATTGTACTTGACATGTGGAAAATTAATGTGGGGGAAAATAAATACTCTAAACCCTAAGTAGATCTACACAAATTAACAAAGTCAAAAAGTGTTGCGTTGTGCCCCGCTCTCCCCTATAAATGATGACTTCATAGTTTTATCTATGTCTATCTATTTTTAGTAGTAGTTATAATACAAAATAGAAAAAAACCTTATTAACTAGTAGCTTTATCCTGTCTAATGACTCATAATGTTCAGTTCAGTCATGTGTCGTGTGTGTGACAGCGGCTCAGAGGAGATGGATACACAGTGATTGAACATGGCACACCGAACAGCTGCTGTGTGTCTAAATTAAGCTGGCGCGCCAATGGTAGAGAGCTCTCGCACGTCCTCCTGGGAAATTATGTGCGCTGTTCTCAAATACAATAGTAATGGTAGCTGCCCAGCAGAAACAGATTAGTATTGCTCCAAGGAATTATGGCCGGCTTGACTGAAGGCTAATTTGCATGTTGTTGTACCAATTCCTCTTTGAGAGCACCCTAATGGACTCATATTTATTTATTCCAGGATGATTCGAGATCGAGACCATCTGGAAAAGCCGTGTGTGTTTAGATTTTAATCCGCCGTTCTCTGTCATATCGTTGGATCTTTTGCAGCCGGTGGACCGGAGCTGAGATCCACAGAGGATAGCAGAAATTGGACGTGGTTTTGTTAATTGTTTACGCATTGTCCTGCGCCGTATACTTTGACCTCAACCGGAATTACCATGTCAGATGAAGAGTTGTATTAAACCCATGTCTGTTTTTAAAGAACGGAAAGTGACATACACGACACAGTGTCATCAATTTGATGGCTTGATTATGTTTTTTTTTTCATCATTATTGTTTCCCCATACTATCTTAGCCCCGCCCACAGCGGAACCTCATTGGTCTAAAATTCTGCTTTTCATAGTTGCGTTTTAAAGGTATAGTTCACCCAAAAATGTGCGTTCTGTCATCATTAACTCACTCTCATGTCTTATCAAAACCTGTATGATTTTGACGTTGTAAAAGCACAAAAGAAAATGTATTTATTTTGCTCTAAACTATTTTCTGTGAATGTTCGAGACGTCCCGTTTTAGGTAAATTGCTAGTAGAAAGTGCAGTAAACGGTAATCATCCAGGATTTTCACACTGCTTTTTTCATAATGAAACTTTCTATAGCTGTCGAGGTAGTCTGGATTATTTATGAACTATATCTTAATTTTTAAGGTCTGTTTCTAACACACAGTTTTATGGACTACATTTATGGTGCTCCTTTTTGGAGCTTAACAACTTCTGGTCACATTTCACTTTCATTGTATGGAAGAGAGCAGCTCAAGATACTAAATGTCCCCTTTTGCCGAAGTCATACCATTTTTGAAAGACATGCGGGTGAGTAAATGATGACAGAATTTATATTTTGGGGTAACTATCAGTTTATATGGCAATTATTATTTTTTGAATTTGTCAATGTTGGTAAAAAACGTCCCATCGTTAGGATGTTATAAAAATAGTCCAAAAACTTCCTTCTAAACCAAACTCTGATAGCTTTTTAGTCCCCTTTTACATGAAATGTCCTCATGATATTTTGGAGCTATCATACCCATAATGCCACACACTACTGTAGATGGATCAATAAAATAAATCATTAAGGGTCCTAAATTTCTATAAAAATATATACTTCCATTCTAAAATTTGGAGTCTGTTTTCTTTATTGTAATATTTTTAATCAGCAAGGATGCATTAGATTTTTCAAAAATGCTGTTCTTTTGAATACTCTTAAAAAAAAAACTTAAAAATTGTGCCGCTTAACATGTTTGTGGAAACAGTTTTCAACATTGAAAATAATATTAAATGTTTCTTGACAAGCATATTAGAATGATTTCTGAAGGATCATGTGACACTGAAGACTGGAGTAATGATGCTGAAAAACATTCAGCTTTGACATTACATTTCAAAATATATTCAAATGCAAAAGATGTGTTTAAATGATTAAATTGTAATAGTTTCACTGTAATACGGTTTTTACTAGATTTCATAAAATAAATTAAAAAATGTTAAAATAGACCCCAAACTTTTGAATGGCAGTGTATAATGAAACATAATGTAATAATAAAATAAGTTATGTTTATGTAGTTCTGTACATATAACACTATATTGTAGTTCAAATAATTACCTACAGAAATGAGCAAAATTTTGGTGAAATGTCACTCATCTTGGTTTCGTTTATACATTATCCATTAAAATAGTATATATTAATGACATATATAAATGGTTATACTTGAATACAATGTATAGAGGGTATGCGCGTGACATCACCGTTGGCCGGAGTGCCTGCAGTTACTCACAGACAGTGAGTGGCAAAAAGACTGAGCGGCTGTATTTGTTTTCAGCGTGAATGCCACGAAAAACACACACAACACATATAAAGTGGGAAAGAGCTTTGCGACTGACTGTACAACTAGATTTGAGGTATATTTTTACAGACTGCTATAGAATGGATCGCTGCAATTCACAGAAACAACTGGACTCCAGTCAGCGAAAGGTGGATTTGCAGTTATCATTTTGTGTCAATATGCAGAATTTAGGTGTAAAACCATACCCATATATTTTGTATTTAAATATTAACAACTCATCAGTTAAATATTTATCATTGCATATTCTGCATTATTGGATGTTTTTTAATGAACACTGACCAAAAAAAAAAAAAACTATAAAGTTTTGTGGCTGGACGATATGAGGATATATAGGCTATATATAACACTGATCACCTGGATTTAGACCTACCTATATTCTATTTATATAAAGCGTTCACAGGCAAATTTGCTTTATGTTTAGGTCTATATTGCTTTTATGTCCCCGGTGTTGAAATCAGGCAAACATAATATCCATGGATCACTGGGTCTTTAAAAAGTTGTAAGGAACACTATATTGAGTCCAACATTTAGTTTAAATTGATCAAACTGTTCATTTTAGTCGCATTTTCGAAGTTTCCCCTCTTAAATCCAATCACGCAGCAGATCTTTTGCCACTCAGTTAGGCTGAGGGGGGTTGCTCCGGCGGGAAAGTGACGTCAATGCATTCCCGAAATTCACATTTAATGAAACATGCCATTCATTTCCTTTATGTTTCTGTCTGTTGATTTGCAGGCGATGGAGAGGCAACTTGAGCATTTTCGAGACATTCCTGTGATGAATAGAGGGCTTTCAGAGAGAAATGTGATTGGAGACTCTTTTGACAGAAGAGGGAGAGGCCAGCACTCGGATGCGAGTCCTTAACATGGAGCAGGACGCCTCGGGCTTAAAGGAGGGAAAAAAGTGCAGACATTTGAAACAAAGGCGACCTTGGTGCTATCATCTCAGGTACCTGAAACAGAACCAAACACAAACTCCTGGAGGTTTCGTTTTTGCTCGTTTCTTTTTTTGTAAACTCTCATACATGCCAATTGCCGATGATTGTTCCTGGTGCTATTGGGTGCTATTGTTTTATTTTTTTTTTTTGTTTTGTTTTCATCTGCTGCTCCTTGTTCTCATAAGCAAGCAAACAAAACACAAACAAACACAGTACAAAATAAAAGATTGCGTGATGTCACAAAGCAACCTCGGCCTCTGTCTACTGGAAACAAACACACACACACACACACACAGATTCTCACCAGCAGTGGAAAACTGTATACGGATGGTGTGATGCCCCACAGCTCGAGTCAGTTTGGTCATTTACTGTGGAAATAAACTACATCTCCCTCTTTCTACGTCCGCTCCTGTGATGTCACACCATTGAGATTATTGAGAAAACACTTTTTAGCCACATAGATATTCCCGCTGGAAAAAACATCAACACATTTTGTAGGGACGTCTAGTGACGAGTTGTTTTCTACTGGATGTTAATTGTAAGTTTTGCAAGGCCTCTGTATTGTAAACCAACTTTACCCTGTGAACAACGAGACTGTGTTCTCCTATTCCCACTATAATTTTTTATACAAAACAAACAAACAAAAAAAGAAATGGACAGATTTTTGGCTCAAATAGATTCTTTAGGAGAGGAATGGTAGTGTTTTAGACCCCTCACATATTTCTCCCTTGGGAGTAGCTCATGGGCTTTATTGTTTATTTATTTGGGCATTTTTCTGGTTTTCTGGATTTACGAGCAGATTATGTGGAGATTGCACTGCCTAGCGTGTGCCTTAAACTTTGAAATAGTATCCCACGGTGCTTGTGGACAAGCCACAGCGCTACAAACCCTTTCCGGATGTTTTAAGAGACTTGTTGTATGTTGTAATGAATTGTTTGCCAATCTCTTCTCGAGTCACCAACTCAAACATCTTCATGGTTTGTGGGTTGCTCCATCAAACATTTTCCATCCATTTATATTGTAATATCACAAATTTGGAGTACAAATAGCGATGTTTTTGATGTGCAAATCGGCTACAGTGGCAGTCTAGGCAGTGCTGAATTTTTTGAACGTAAAGCATTATACTATATTTTTTTGTTTATAGTGTTTCCATTGTGCTAATATTGTGCTAATCCTTGTTTCTTAGCTGTTGCATTAATATCTCAATTTTGGTGTTGTGTAAGTATCATTAACTCCCCCCCCCCCCCTCCCCCTCTCAAACGTGTGTTAAAGGGATACTCCACTTTTTTTGGAAATAGGCTCATTTTACAACTCCCCCAGAGTTAAACAGTCGGGTTTTACCGTTTTCCAATCCATTTAGCTGATTTTCTGATATTTCGAAGTATATCAGTAACCGAACAGTTTTTGGTCTCGTTGACCAAAAATATACTATGGAAGTCAATGAGACCAGAAACTAATTGTCTGGTTACTGATATTTTTCTAAAAATCAGAAAATCGTCTGAATGGATTCGAAAACGGTAAAACTCAACTGTTTAACTCTGGGGGAGTGGTAAAATGAGCCTATTTCCAAAAAAAGTGGAGTATCCCTTTAAATCTCAGCTTTCAACGCTTTGTAAAGAACGTTGATCCAGGTTCAGGAGTCGCTGTGACCTTGTCTCGGATTCGGTGCTATAAACAAAATGGAAAAAAGAGGGGGGAAAAACACTTTTTAAGACATATGCAAAAGAAAGGAAAAAAACTAGAAGTTAGCTTTGGACTACTGCAGTGTGTGTGTGTGAGAGACAGAAGCACAGCTACCTCAGCAAGTTGTTTTCATGCGAAGAGACACACAAGTAATGACCTGTTTACTGACGAACAGTATTTGTTGACCTCTGTAATATCACTGCGCCCTTCAGAAATTCAAGCTAAGGTACGTGAGAGCACGTCATGTAATCCTCGGGTTTGTTTCGTTTTTGGGTTGTCCTGCTTTTGAGCCGAGAAAAGAAATGGCGTTGTGATATCGGTGAAATGTTATATACTGTATATTTCAGTTTTTCTACATGTGCATCCCATGATTTTTATATTAGCGGCCATGTTTCTACCTTCAGTCCGTTTCATGTTTTTTTAATTTCCCTCAAACTTCGCAGTCACGTTTTCTTCAGTGCTATTGCCTGTCCATTTGTTATTTATTCAATGATTTAACATTTTGTTCAACCAAAACTAATTGGAAACATTGTTACACGAAATTTGTAGCACGTTTTTGTAGCAGGTGTTGCACGACGTTCAGAAACGGGGTTTACTGGTCTCAGGTCTCTGCTGCATTAATATTTATTCCATAAGGGTGGATATGATGATGATGATGATGATGGTGGTTAGGCTTCTTTTTCATTTTCAAATATTACTGTTGAGGATGAAGGGGACGTTCATGTGGCTGATGTGTGTTTTCGGGTCCCTCTCCATCACCTGTAGTGTCATCAACATGGTGGAGCATTGGATGAAACTACTGTAATGCTGACCACGTGTGTTTATCACACAAATGCATCTGGATTCAGTTGATGCCAATTCACAAGACGCCCTATTTGCGTAGCTAATGTAATTGGCCCTGAATCGAAATCAAATCTTGGTCAGCACATTATGTGGAAAGGAAATGTCACATTTAGAAGCTCCACTAATATATTTTTTAGAGAATCAACTCTTAAATCCTGCATTAAACATGTTACAATGTGGGCATGAAAGTCTATGTAGTTCTATGCGTTTGACCAGAGTTTAATTCAGATTGTTTAACTGAAAGTAGGAAGTCCATAGAACAATAGCATGTAGGTAAATATGACCCACTAAACCCAGTTGTGTTCAGTTTTGATACGTTTAAGTCAATGCTTTATGTTGGAGAAGTTTATCTTGTTTGCAAATAATGGTTTATGTTTAGTTCATTTCATTTAATCAGTAGATGTATACCCCTTTAAGGATTTACAAGGTTGAGGGAATGTTATTTTTGTTGAGTTGAACCAGAATTTGTTCCTTTTGTATGTACTTTTATGAAGCAAATCAAAATCACACATATTGTCCTGTCCTTCCTTGCAGTCCTTCTTTTGTGAAATGATATATTTACTGTAATTTCTGAAATAAACTGCTGTGATATACTTGAATAAAAGGTGCAAATTGAACTCTCTCTAGGTGTTGTCATTTTAATCCGAGTCCTGTCTTGAGTTGTAATGAGGGTTACAGCACATTTTGGGCCGTGTGCTGCGTTCGTACTGTAAATTGGAAAGCAAATAAAAAAAAGCAATTTGTTGACTTCTAAAAGTCTCCAGCTTTTGCGACAAGTCTCTGGCTTCACTCATTTATCAGGGATTTTAAAGGCACACATTTTTTAAATTTTACGGAAAAGACAGTTCCTTCTATTGAGATTTAATCAGTAAGAACTTGCTTTTCATAAGGGCATGCTGTAAAAGTTAGCCACAAATTACAACATTAAAGGGTTAGTCCTGCCAAAAGTGATCCATCCATCATAAAAGTTATCCAGTGGGTTAATAAATGCCTTATGAAGGGATGCATTTTTGCAAGAAAAATATGACTGATGAAAAAAAAAAAACACTGTTTGGCTGAAAGAAGAAAGTAATATCAGGGTGGCTGTGGGTCATTAAAAAGTATTGAATCAATTTTCCTAAAAATAAGGCCTTAAAAAGTATTAAATTGTCTTAAATTCAGATTGTATAGGTCTTAAATATTTTAGTCATGTCACCGCAAAGATGCAGGCAAAGGCAATCGGTTTGCCAGCCAGGTCAAATATTTTCTACAAGGTAACCTGTGTGTGAGACACGCGGGTGCGATCAAACAGTGGAGTCATGAAAAACATCCGTCATTTTGTTCATACAGGACAACATTCAGTCTACAAAGTGTTTACTTATATTTGTAGGCCTATACTCGCATTAAAACACACTTTTAAAGGGTTAGTTCACCCAAAAAAGGAAAATTCTGTCAGTATTTACTCACCCTCATGTTGTTCCAACCCCGTAAGACCTTCGTTCATCTTCGGAACACAAATTAAGATATTTAAGATATTAAGATCGCTCCTGCATACAGTCCATAGGCTTCTTGAGGGACTGGCTCTTGCCGTCCCCGAAAAGTCATAAAAGACATCGTTAAAATAGTCCAAGTGACTACAGGGGCTCAATCTTAAGTTTATCAAACAACGAGAACACTTTTGTGCGAAAAAAAAACAACAAAAATAACGACTTTATTTCAACTATTCGTTTATTTCTCCCTCTGCGCGAGTCAGGTTACTAGTTTAATAGCGTAAGCTTCTGTTATTGTACGTCACACGCATCACACACACATGACCAGCGTCGGCCAATAGTGAGCCTACGTGTGACGTAGCTCTACGCAATCACACTACGTTAACGGACTATTTTCTTATGGAGAAGGAAGTGAATAGTTGAAATAAAGTCGTTATTTTTGTTGTTTTTTTGCGCACAAAAGTGTTCTCGTCGTTTGATAAACTTAAGATTGAGCCCCTGTAGTCACTTGGACTATTTTAACGATGTCTTCAATTACTTTTCGAGGACAGCAAGAGCCAGTCCCTCAAGAAGCCTATGGACTGGATGCAGGAGCGATTTTAATATCCTAAATATCTTAATTTGTGTTCCGAAGATGAACGAAGGTCTTACGGGGTTGGAACAACATGAGGGTGAGTAAATACTGATAGAATTTTCATTTTTGGGTGAACTAACCCTTTAAAAGCAAAACATATGTATCCAACCCCTGTTTGAAACAGTCTGTCAGAGTTTGAGGTCCAAGAAGAAGAATAGGAAAGACAGTGCAAACCAACTGGTTGTTCCACGAGTCCTTTTATAGTTGCTTTCTTTCAGTTAAGCACACTCTTCACATACATGTCGAAAGAGCGGATGTTAACAGGTTAAAGGCATATCAACGTGTCATGAACACTACTGAACACTAGGTGGCCATTACAGAGTTCCATCTTTTGGACATTTATCATACCGCATTGGTTTTCATTTCTTGTCCTCAAAATAGGGCACTCATCTGTTTATTTTTAAGTAGTATTATTTTATACGGAAATCAATTATTTATAATTATTAGTTTAATTAACAAACTAATTATATGAAACTATTATCAGTACATTACAAATAAACAGAATCCAGAGTCTAGAGCCTCCATTTTTGCACTCAGGTCTAAGTCTCATGGCCCTCTATCGGAATCCAGAGTTTCAAGAAGATCAGAGAAACTCACAATTTCGACCCCTAAAAAAAAATGACAGTGGTACCCCTGTCGTTTTTTTTCCGGTGCGAAAAAATAAGTTTCTCCAATCTTCTTGAAACTCTGGATTCTGATAGAGGGTCATGAGACTTAGACCTGAGTGCAAAAATGGAGGCTCTAGACCCTTCCAGAGCTCAGATATTGAGATTTTTATAGTGGCATAAATGCTACGTGGGATCTCAATATCTCAGCTCTGGAAGGGTCTAGAGCAGTGGTTTTCAATAGGTGAGGCGCCAAAGAGCGATGTGGGAGGCGCGAGTCAGTTTTTAATACGGGACTTTGTTGTTTTTTTTTGTTGTTGTTTTTTTTTTTAAATCTGACAAGCAACTTTTTTACATCTCAGTTGCTGATACGGATTAGCCCACATAAGCAGAGAGCAGTCTGGTTGTTTTTTTTTCGTTTTGAATGATTCTGTTTTAAAGTATAAAAGGTTGTCCAAAAGGTTTTCTCAATCTCCAATACATTGATTGACACTGTCTGCTCCCAGCTATACCCAATCAGTGCAATCAAGTGGCGTAGGCTAATTCGTCAAAACATCCAGCCGAATTCGGCAATTTCAGCGTTATGGAGGAGATCCATAATTCCCCCGACAATTAAATATTTTAATAAATGTAATCCTACCCACCGGATGAAGAAGGGTTGACTCTCCCCAGAACATAAAATCATTTTATTTTATTTTCCGTGTTTGCATTTATGAGGAAAAAATGCAGGCGTGACCGTTCTCTGAAGCAGCAAACTTTCACAGAGCCTAAACAGAAAGCACAAAGCCTTTCTTTAAAGTGAATTTCGTTTTGAAATAATTTTATCTTTATTTAAATCGATGTTTCATCAACCAATTACCAGGATTTATTTAATAATAAGAAATAAATATTGCAGACAATGGCCTAATCACGACACGGCGGCGGCGGCGGCACGTGAACTAGGTAGCCTAAAGCTTGTCTTATGAACCGAAAGTCAGCGTATAAGGTATCTACTTGCCTCACAGACCTAAGAAATATATATATATATATATATATATATATATATATATATATATGAAGAGTTCAGACAGCAAAAGCCTCTAAATGCCATTTGAAATTTTCTTCTAAAATGACCATTTTTATCAAGCTTGTATATTTAAGTTCAGTAATCTCACTTAAATGACAATTAATAAGTAATCTTCATTCTTCAGCCTGGTTAAATCGCATTATATTAATTTATTTGGTCACATTAAGCTATAAAATAAATAGTTTATCCCTCAAAATGGATTTTGAAACATAAAAAAAAAAAAAAAATTAAAGGCGATTTTCTCAGGTTTTCAATTGGAAACAAGGGCAGACGACCAGAATTCGATTCTTTACAACCATTCAAGGTATGACTTTGACTAAGATATCATTTGAAAGCATATGGTGTCCTCTTTCCATTAATACCAAAATCTCAATTTTTAAATTTGGGTCACTGTGACTCATTTTGCTGGATCAGGTCACATTGTCTCGCGATAATTGGCAACTCTGGGCGCGACACGGGAATAAAAAAAATAACTGTAGCCTATGCAGCCATTTTGATATCGGTAAATTTGTGTATTAGCTTTAAAAATTAAAATGCATCGTTTCCTTGTCCCAAGTCAACAGAAGAAAGTATTAAGGGAGGAGACAGTCACAGGACCCAGCAAAAAACGTAGGAAATATGATCCTGAGTATTTAAAGTTAGGTTTTACCTGGTCGGGGTCCGAGGCTGCACCTCTGCCGCAGTGTGTGGTCTGCAAGGAGGTGCTAGCAAATGATAACATGAGACCATGTAAACTTCGGTGTCACATTGACACTAAGCACACGAATTTAGTGAACAAGCCAGTTGAGTTTTTTGAGAGGAAGCGTGATGATTTGCAGTCTCAAAAAAGCGTAATAAAGTCGTTTGGTACTGTTAACATGAAGGCGACAGAAGCTTCTTATCGTGTCGCGCTACGTGTAGCGAAGGCAGGTAAACCCCATAACATCGGCGAAACATTGCTGCTCCCTGCAGCTAGAGATATGTGTTCAGTGATGCTGGGAGAAGCAGCTGCTGCTAAACTTGACGCGATCCCTATCTCTGATAATACCATCCAGCGACGAATATCAGACATGGCTTGTGATGTCAAAGAGCAGGTCCTGGACTGTGTTCGTGAAAGCCCCTTTCACGCCATTCAGCTGGATGAGTCCACTGACGTCGCACACTGTGCTCAATTGATGGTGTACGTTCGCTTTATCAAAGAGCACAGTGTGCAGGAAGATTTTTTGTTTTGCGTTTCTCTACCCGCCCGCACAACAGCTGACGAACTTTTCAAGGCCTTGAATAACTTTTACCAGGCTAATTGCCTTGACTGGGGCCGATGTTGCGGGATTTGCACTGATGGGGCAAGAGCAATGACTGGCTGTCACAGCGGTCTAGTAAAACAAGTGCAGGCAGTTGCCCCTGCGGCTGTCTGGAAGCACTGCATTATCCATCGACAGGCTTTAGCAACAAAAAGGATGCCCCAAATATTGCGTGCCGTTCTTGATGAGGCTGTCAAACTTAATTAAATCGCGTGCCTTAAACGCCCGTCTGTTCTCAATTCTCTGCAATGAGATGGGCGCTCAATTCCAGCAGCTGCTCCTGCACTCCGAGGTCAGGTGGCTCTCTCGGGGCAAAGTCCTCACCAGGCTGTGCGATTTGCGCGAAGAAGTCCTCCTCTTCCTCACTGAGATTAACTCCCCACTGGCAAAACATCTAGCAGACATGAACTGGCTTGCTCGGTTGGCCTATCTCTCCAACATCTTCGACAGATTCAACTCCCTCAACACCTCTCTCCAGGGCAAAGAGTGCCACATCTTTTCGGCACACGACCAAGTGTCTGGGGTTCAGGAAAAAGCTGGACTTGTGGTGTGCTCGTGTTGAACGAGGTTCGTTGGAAATGTTCCCAACCCTGGAGGATGTTGTGAAGAAGACAGGGCTGCCTCTTAACTCTGTCCAAACAGTCATCACTGCGCATTTGAATGGGTTGCGTGACCAGTTTGGCGAGTATTTTGTAGAGGACGCATTGGGAAATCAGTGGGTGAGAAATCCGTTCTCTTTCCCAGCCACACCCTGTGATGGACTGAGCCTACAGGAAGAGGAGGCCCTGGTTGAGCTCAGCTCAAATATAAACTTGAAGCAGCGACTGGAAGAAATTCCGATCACGCGTTTCTGGTTTTCTGTGGAGAGCGAGTTCCCCCAGATCTCCAGTAAGGCTACGAAAGTCCTTATCCCCTTCACCTCCACCTACTTGTGTGAGTGTGGGTTTTCCGCACTGACCCTGATTAAAAACAAATACAGATCAAGGCTGTTAAATGTTGTGTTCCGTGAACAAACAGCGTTGTCGTTCATTGATCAAGTAGAGCTGTCCATTGTGCTGATTTTGTTCGAGACGCTTTTCAGCCGTCACGTGTCGGAGAATGGAGTCTCTAGACCCTTCCAGAGCTGAGATATTGAGATCCCACGTAGCATTTATGCCACTATAAAAATCTCAATATCTGAGCTCTGGAAGGGTCTAGAGACTCCATTTTTGCACTCAGGTCTAAGTCTCATGGCCCTCTATCAGAATACAGAGTTTTAAGAAGATTGGAGAAACTTTTTTTTCGCACCGAAAAAAAAAACGACAGGGGTACCACTGTCGTTTTTTTTAGGGGTCAAAATTTTGAGTTTCTCTGATCTTCTTGAAGTTTTTTTTTTTTTGAGCAAAAATTAAGTTTCCCCAATCTTCTCAAAACTCTGGATTATGATAGAGGGCCATGAGACTTAGACCTGAGTGCAAAAATGGAGGCATTAGACCCTTCCAGAGCTGAGATATCGAAACTCAAAATTTCGACCAGAAAAAAAAACGACAGTGTTACCCCTTAAGTTTTTTTGGGGGGGTGAAAAATTAAGTATCCACAATCTTCTCAAAACTCTGGATTCTGATAGAGGGCCATGAGACTTAGACCTGAGTGCAAAAATGGAGGCTCTAGACCCTTCCAGAGCTGAGATATCGAAACTCAAAAATTCGACCCGGAAAAAAAACGACAGTGGTACCCCTTTCGTTTTTTTTTTTGGGCGGAAAATTAAATTTCTCCAATCTTCTCAAAACTCTGGATTCCGATAAAGGGCCATGAGACTTAAACCTGAGTGCAAAAATGGAGGCTCTAGACCCTTCCAGAGCTGAGATATCGAAACTCAAAAATTCGACAAGAAAAAAAAACGACAGTGGTACCCCTTACGTTTTTTTCTTTTTCGGGCGAAAAATTAAGTTTCTCCAATCTTCTCAAAACTCTGGATTCTGATAGAGGGCCATGAGACTTAGACCTGAGTGCAAAAATGGAGGCTCTAGACCCTTTCAGAGCTGAGATATCGAAACTCAAAAATTCGACCCGAAAAAAAAAACGACAGTGGTACCCCTTACGTTTTTTTTTTTTTTGGGGTGAAAAATTAAGTTTCTCCAATCTTCTCAAAACTCTGGATTCTGATAGAGGGCCATGAGACTTAGACCTGAGTGCAAAAATGGAGGCTCTAGACCCTTCCAGAGCTGAGATATCAAAATTCAAAATTTTGACCCGAAAAAAAAAACGACAGTGTTACCCCTTTCGTTTTTTTCCGTTTTTGGGCGAAAAATTAAGTTTCTCCAATCTTCTCAAAACACTGAATTATGATAGAGGGCTGTGAGACTTTGACCTGAGTGCAAAAATGGAGGCTCTAGACCCTTCCAGAGCTGAGATATTGAAACTCAAAAATTCGAACCGAAAAAAAAAACGACAGTGGTACCCCTTGCGTTTTTTTCTTTTTTGGGCGAAAAATTAAGTTTCTCCAATCTTCTCAAAACTCTGGATTCTGATAGAGGGCCATGAGACTTAGACCTGAGTGCAAAAATGGAGGCTCTAGACCCTTCCAGAGCTGAGATATCAAAATTCAAAATTTTGACCCGAAAAAAAAAACGACAGTGTTACCCCTTTCGTTTTTTTCCGTTTTTGGGCGAAAAATTAAGTTTCTCCAATCTTCTCAAAACTCTGAATTATGATAGAGGGCTGTGAGACTTTGACCTGAGTGCAAAAATGGAGGCTCTAGACCCTTCCAGAGCTGAGATATCGAAATTCAAAATTTCGACCCGAAAAAAAAACGACAGTGTTACCCCTTTCGTTTTTTTTCGTTTTCGGGCGAAAAATTAAGTTTCTCCAATCTTCTCAAAACTCTGGATTCTGATAGAGGGCCATGAGACTTAGACCTGAGTGCAAAAATGGAGGCTCTAGACCCTTCCAGAGCTGAGATATCGAAATTCAAAATTTCGACCCGAAAAAAAAACGACAGTGTTACCCCTTTCGTTTTTTTTTTTTCATTTTCGGGCGAAAAATTAAGTTTCTCCAATCTTCTCAAAACTCTGGATTCTGATAGAGGGCCACGAGACTTTGACCTGAGTGCAAAAATGGAGGCTCTAGACCCTTCCAGAGCTGAGATATCAAAATTCAAAATTTTGACCCGAAAAAAAAACGACAGTGTTACCCCTTTCGTTTTTTTTCGTTTTTGGGTGAAAAATTAAGTTTCTCCAATCTTCTCAAAACTCTGGATTATGATAGAGGGCTGTGAGACTTTGACCTGAGTGCAAAAATGGAGGCTCTAGACCCTTCCAGAGCTGAGATATCGAAATTCAAAATTTCGACCAGAAAAAAAACGACAGTGTTACCCCTTTCGTTTTTTTCATTTTTGGGCGAAAAATTAAGTTTCTCCAATCTTCTCAAAACTCTGGATTCTGATAGAGGGCCACGAAACTTTGACCTGAGTGCAAAAATGGAGGCTCTAGACCCTTTCAGAGCTGAGATATCAAAATTCAAAATTTTGACCCGAAAAAAAAAACGACAGTGTTACCCCTTTCGTTTTTTTCCGTTTTTGGGCGAAAAATTAAGTTTCTCCAATCTTCTCAAAACTCTGGATTATGATAGAGGGCTGTGAGACTTTGACCTGAGTGCAAAAATGGAGGCTCTAGACCCTTCCAGAGCTGAGATATCAAAATTCAAAATTTTGACCCGAAAAAAAAACGACAGTGTTACCCCTTTAGTTTTTTTCCGTTTTCGGGCAAAAAATTAAGTTTCTCCAATCTTCTCAAAACTCTGGATTCTGATAGAGGGCCACGAAACTTTGACCTGAGTGCAAAAATGGAGGCTCTAGACCCTTTCAGAGCTGAGATATCAAAATTTTGAAGCGAAAAAAAAACGACAGTGTTACCCCTTTCGTTTTTTTCCATTTTTGGGCGAAAAATTAAGTTTCTCCAATCTTCTCAAAACTCTGAATTATGATAGAGGGCTGTGAGACTTTGACCTGAGTGCAAAAATGGAGGCTCTAGACCCTTCCAGAGCTGAGATATCAAAATTCAAAATTTTGACCCGAAAAAAAAAACGACAGTGTTACCCCTTTCGTTTTTTTCCGTTTTCGGGCAAAAAATAAAGTTTCTCCAATCTTCTCAAAACTCTGGATTATGATAGAGGGCTGTGAGACTTTGACCTGAGTGCAAAAATGGAGGCTCTAGACCCTTCCAGAGCTGAGATATCAAAATTAAAAAATTTTACCCGAAAAAAAAAACGACAGTGTTTTCGTTTTTTTGCGTTTTTGGGCGAAAAATTAAGTTTCTCCAATCTTCTCAAAACACTGAATTATGATAGAGGGCCACGAAACTTTGACCTGAGTGCAAAAATGGAGGCTCTAGACCCTTTCAGAGCTGAGATATCAAAATTCAAAATTTTGACCCGAAAAAAAAAACGACAGTGTTACCCCTTTCGTTTTTTTCCGTTTTTGGGCGAAAAATTAAGTTTCTCCAATCTTCTCAAAACTCTGGATTATGATAGAGGGCTGTGAGACTTTGACCTGAGTGCAAAAATGGAGGCTCTAGACCCTTCCAGAGCTGAGATATCAAAATTCAAAATTTTGACCCGAAAAAAAAAACGACAGTGTTACCCCTTTCGTTTTTTTCCGTTTTCTGGCAAAAAATAAAGTTTCTCCAATCTTCTCAAAACTCTTAATTATGATAGAGGGCCATGAGACTTAAACCTGAGTGCAAAAATGGAGGCTCTAGACCCTTCCAGAGCTGAGATATCAAAATTCAAAATTTCGACCCGAAAAAAAAACGACAGTGTTACCCCTTTCGTTTTTTTCCGTTTTTGGGCGAAAAATTAAGTTTCTCCAATCTTCTCAAAACTCTGAATTATGATAGAGGGCTGTGAGACTTTGACCTGAGTGCAAAAATGGAGGCTCTAGACCCTTCCAGAGCTGAGATATCAAAATTAAAAATTTTGACCCGAAAAAAAAAACGACAGTGTTACCCCTTTCGTTTTTTTGCGTTTTTGGGCGAAAAATTAAGTTTCTCCAATCTTCTCAAAACTCTGAATTATGATAGAGGGCCATGAGACTTAAACCTGAGTGCAAAAATGGAGGCTCTAGACCCTTCCAGAGCTGAGATATCAAAATTCAAAATTTCGACCCGAAAAAAAAACGACAGTGTTACCCCTTTCGTTTTTTTCCGTTTTCGGGCAAAAAATAAAGTTTCTCCAATCTTCTCAAAACTCTGGATTCTGATAGAGGGCCACGAAACTTTGACCTGAGTGCAAAAATGGAGGCTCTAGACCCTTTCAGAGCTGAGATATCAAAATTCAAAATTTTGACCCGAAAAAAAAACGACAGTGTTACCCCTTTCGTTTTTTTTCCGTTTTTGGCGAAAAATTAAGTTTCTCCAATCTTCTCAAAACTCTGGATTCTGATAGAGGGCCTCGAAACTTTGACCTGAGTGCAAAAATGGAGGCTCTAGACCCTTCCAGAGCTGAGATATCAAAATTAAAAATTTCGACCCGAAAAAAAAACGACAGTGTTACCCCTTTCGTTTTTTTTCGTTTTTGGGCGAAAAATTAAGTTTCTCCAATCTTCTCAAAACTCTGGATTATGATAGAGGCCATGAGACTTTGACCTGAGTGCAAAAATGGAGGCTCTAGACCCTTCCAGAGCTGAGATATCAAAATTCAAAATTTCGACCCGAAAAAAAAAACGACAGTGTTACCCCTTTCGTTTTTTTTCGTTTTTGGGCGAAAAATTAAGTTTCTCCAATCTTCTCAAAACTCTGGATTATGATAGAGGGCTGTGAGACTTTGACCTGAGTGCAAAAATGGAGGCTCTAGACCCTTCCAGAGCTGAGATATCGAAATTCAAAATTTCGACCCGAAAAAAAAACGACAGTGTTACCCCTTTCGTTTTTTTCTTTTTTGGGCGAAAAATTAAGTTTCTCCAATCTTCTCAAAACTCTGGATTCTGATAGAGGGCCATGAGACTTAGACCTGAGTGCAAAAATGGAGGCTCTAGACCCTTCCAGAGCTGAGATATCGAAATTCAAAATTTGACCCGAAAAAAAAAACGACAGTGTTACCCCTTTCGTTTTTTTCATTTTTGGGCGAAAAATTAAGTTTCTCCAATCTTCTCAAAACTCTGGATTATGATAGAGGGCTGTGAGACTTTGACCTGAGTGCAAAAAATGGAGGCTCTAGACCCTTCCAGAGCTGAGATATCGAAATTCAAAATTCGACCCGAAAAAAAAACGACAGTGTACCCCTTTCGTTTTTTTCGTTTTCGGGCGAAAATTAAGTTTCTCCAATCTTCTCAAAACTCTGGATTCTGATAGAGGGCCATGAGACTTTGACCTGAGTGCAAAAATGGAGGCTCTAGACCCTTCCAGAGCTGAGATATCGAAATCAAAATTTCGACCCGAAAAAAAAACGACAGTGTTACCCCTTCGTTTTTTTTTTTCATTTTTGGGCGAAAAATTAAGTTTCTCCAATCTTCTCAAAACTCTGGATTCTGATAGAGGGCCACGAGAAACTTTGACCTGAGTGCAAAAATGGAGGCTCTAGACCCTTCCAGAGCTGAGATATCAAATTCTAAATTTTGACCCGAAAAAAAAAACGACAGTGTTACCCCTCGTTTTTTTCCG
>NW_024121377.1:5486688-5506661 GCF_016745375.1 Pimephales promelas | reverse complement strand
TTCTCTTGGGAATGACCCTGTTCCCCAATACGCCTTGTGAGTGCTACAAAGTTGCCTCTGAATACATCTGTGATGGGTCTTGTTTCTCAGAGAGCTTCACTAGTTATTTCAGCGGGTTTGACTGGAGAGGCATGATCTCATCTATAGTGTGTGTGGACTCTCTCTTTTATTAATACTGTAGGTTTGGCTTTTTCAGTAATGGTCACCAGGATTTTTCCAAGTAAGGCATGTTCTGGATCAACATTCCTGCCAAAAAGTAGTCCTTACCCATCCTAACCCAACTATAACTTTTCCCTAAAATCACAAACTCTAAATTGCTTCAACCCTAATTTGGGTCAAATATGGACAAACCCAAATGTTGGGGTAAAAATGTAATTAATGTAACCCAATGGCTGAGTTTGTCCATATTTGACCTAAAGGTGGGTTAAAAACAACCCAGCATTTTTTAGAGCGTACACTAAAAAATGCTGGATTGCTTCAACCCATTTGGGTCAATATGGACAAACCCCAAATATTGGGTTAAAAATGTAATTTAAACATGTAACCCAATGGCTGAGTTTGTCCATATTTGACCCAAAGATGGGTTAAAACAACCCAGCATTTTTTAGAGCGTACACTAAAAAATGCTGGATTGCTTCAACCCAAATTTGGGTCAAATATGGACAAACCCAAATATTGGGTTAAAAATGCAATTAAAAAATGTACAGGTTGAAAGTGAAAGTTGAAGTTGGGTTAAAATTTGAAAATACATTTTTAACCCAACATCTGGGTTTGTCCATATTTGACCCAGTATTGTTTAGAGTGTGTAGAGGGTCACCGGGATTTTTCCAAGTAAGGCATGTTGCTGGATCAACATTCCTGTCCCAAAATGTAGTCCTTACCCAATCCCTAACCCCTAAACCTAACCCAACCTATAACTTTTCCCTAAAATCACAAACTCTAAATAATGCTGGATTGTTTTAACCCAAATTTGGGTCAAATAAAAATGTTAACCCAACTTTCACAACTGTAAATTTCATTTTTAACCCAACATTTGAGTTTGTCATAGTTGACCCAAATTTGGGTTAAAACAACCCAGTATTTTTTAGAGTGTAGGGTAATGCGCGGTGAATTAGCACTGACGTTTAAGTCTAAACTTGGCATAAACTGTAAACTTGTCCCTCAGATCTGATTGGTTGATTGGAAAGTTGATCCAGAATCAACAAAGATGTGGTACTTGGTGAAATCACGTTCAGCCCCTATGGATCCCTCAACAACAGTCTGATCTCACTGATGCTCTTGTGTCTTCTTGAACATTAACATCCAAACACATCAATCATTCTTTTCTGGGAAGCTTTTCCACTAGATATTGAAAAATATTGTAGGAATTTGCTTCAATTTAGACACATAGCATCAACAGGTAGGTTTCAATCCATATTTTTTCACGAAAGCTTAAAAATTACGTGTTTTCATTATAGTTTATGCACGTTTTATTGAATAAAAGTTGGCAAGTTTTAAATATAAATTTCTAGAAAGATTAAAGAAAGCTGAGATGTTCAGTGTAACCGTACCGGTATTATGCATACGCACTTAACTTAATAATGGAATTATTACACACTCTAAAAATGCTGGGTTATTTTAACCCAAAATTGGGTAAAATATGGATGGACAAACCCAAATGTTGGGTTAAAAATGAAATTTCAAATTTTAACCCAACTTCAACTTTCACTTTCAACAGTACATTTTTTAATTGCATTTTTAACCCAACATTTGGGTTTGTCCATATTTGATCCAAATTTGGGTTGAAACAACCCAGCATTTTTTAAAGTGCAATAACCCTAAAGGATGTGCTGTTTTGTTTTCCTCTAAACATTTCTAAAGCAATTTGAAGTTCTTTATTATATTTAGGAAAGGAGTCACAATGACTTCCCCAGTGGATGCAGCTTTCATTTCCTTTTCTATTTTGTCCATCAGTTTCCTCAGAAGTGAGGATTTTCTTATAGGATGGAAATGCTGCTTTATTCCAAAACATTTTTGGTGATATTTAGATGGCTCCAATTCATCCCAAAGGTTTACTCTGACACCAGAGTCAGTAAATCATTTTCATACAGACCTCACTTTGGGTCACTGTCGTGTCGAAAAATGGTTGCTACAAAGTTGAATGCACACAATTCTCTAGTATGCCATTGAGTGGTGTAGAATTAAAAATTAAATCTCTGTCATTAATAATTACTCTCCCTCATGTCGTTCCAAACCCGTAAGACTTTCGTTCACCTTCAGGAACACAAATTAAGATATTTTTGATGAAATCTGAGAGAAATCTGTCCCTATATTGGCTACACAACCACCACTTTGACAATTCAAAAAGTTCATAAAGAGATCGCAAAACTTTTCGCTTTATATGATGAACAGATTTAATTTAGCCTTTAATTCACATATAAACATTCAGCTCACACATCAGTTAAGATAACCCTTGCTAACCCTTTATGATTTGTCCTCCTCACAGGAATTAGAAGAATAATCAGACCTATAATTGAAGGGGCTGTCCACATATTTTTGGAGCAGGAATCAAATATTGGCTCTCAAGCATATGCTGTCCATCACACATCCCATTATGAGATACTGACCTGAATCCAAGTTAGTTTAGTTGGTCTATCATCTCAGCCTGCCTCCCTGTGTGTGTATATATATATATTAGAGCCAGACCGATATATCGGCAGGCCGATATTATCGGCCGATATTAGGCATTTTCTAAAATATCGGTATCGGCAGTTATAATGGCCGATAAATGAATATTTCAAAAATAAAATAAAAACGGACGAATCACACTTCAACTGTCATGAGTGTTGTCAAAATGTTCAGGTAAAGGGATAAGCAAGCTGACATTGTAATTATAAGGTAGCTTATAACTATAAGGCAATGTAGGAACTAATTATTATTTTATTTGTCAGAACTTTAACATATTTTGATGTTCCTCTGTTCTGTTGAGACAATAGAAACAAGTTTCTTTTTAAAATGCATTATCATATTATTTTAGTTAAAACTCATAAATAACTACAAATAATTAATGTTAGGGAAATCTGTTAATATTTTGTTGTGCGTTTCTGAAATAAGAATAATAATATCGGCCGATTTATCGGAATATCGGATTTTAAAACCAACAAATATTTGTATCGGTATCGGCCTTCAAAATCCTTTATCGGTCTGGCTCTATTATATATATGAAGAGTTCAGATGCAAAAGCCTCTAAATGCCATTTGAAATTTTCTTCATTAATGATGATTTTTATCAAACTTGTATATTTAAGTTCAGTAATTTCACTTAAATAACAATTAATAGGTAATTATCATTGCCATTTAAGTGAAATCACTGAACTTAAACATACAAGCTTCATAAAAATCATCATTAAAGAAGAAAATTTCAAATGGCATTTAGAGGCTTTTGCATCTGAACTCTTCATATATATTATATATATATATATATAGAGAGAGAGAGAGAGAGAAGAGAGAGAAGTGGAATAAACCGAATCCTTGCAAGATCATTGCTTTGTTTTGGAAGTATTAAAAACAAAATCCTCATTTTAAATTTATCTGGGATAGTGTAATAATGAAGTGACTGTTTTGCCCATAAAAATAAAAGCAATATTTCCCTGAGGATGAATTTTGCCTTTTCCAACTTCCCCAAATTGAAAGGAAATAAACTGTACAAATTGCCACACGAATCAACTGGTTTCCAAGCCAGAATAGATGATATTCTTGCAGCTTAGTTTAAATAGGTTTCAGTCTGAAGTGTGTGACAGATAGGTTCAGAATCTCTTTTATCAGCTTTATTGACATTGGCGAGTCCCACTGGTGGTTTATCTGAAGGCCAGTAATTGAATCGCTCTATTATGTGTTTGTTTATAAGCCGCTCTCAGAGGAAAAGGCTTTTGTATGTTCAGATATGACACCCTGTGATAATACTGCTTGAATGGCAATGAATTCATCGGTAATATAATAGGCTAAGAAATCAAAAATGATTGATGTTGCACAATAATTCAAAAACCCACAGGTTGTGACCACAAATACTGACAAAATACAAACAGACAGTCCAATTAGAAACTACATTGCATGCCGTTAATGCAACATATGCACATCGTGCTGCTAATGCGCCACAGAGAAGCTCATTTCATCTGATGGTACCAGACAGAAATGATCCCTAGTGCAGTTTTACAGCCGTGGACCAAAAATGGGTCACAATATTCTAGTCACAGGAGGGTTGTGACCCATTTCAGTGGCGGACATCAGAAAAACAGTAGTAGAATAGCTATAAATAAACCATAAATAAACAATCTTATTAACTTTTAAAAGGAAGAAAAACACATATTCATAGCTGTCAACATTGAACATTGAAAATAAGGGAGATTTCCTGGAATCCATCGCCAAAATAAGGGATTTTTTTTTACATTATTAAGAGATGAAAAATGAAAAAAAAAAAAAGATATTTTATTCCTATGTTATGCTACAACCTCAGTAGTGGACACCAGGACTCGATTGTTTAAAAAAAATGACATGAAAATATATATAGGCAAAAATAATGGAAATTTTTGACATATAAACATCGTTTTGTTTTTCTTGCCTGGAAACGCTTCCGACACGCTTGCGTGTCGCGTGAAAAAAAGGTATCGCTGGTTCTATTTCTAGCATGCACGCGTTTTGCGCGCGTCACAGGCAGTGTGCAAGCTCTAATCTGTTAATATGGGAGCCGAAATAAAAACCATAGACGGTAAAATAAAAACGCAGTGTGTCTCCGGCCAAATCCGAGTACACTGTAAAAACGAATATGCTTTATCTAATCAATAAAATTGGGGCAACAGATTACAAGCAATATTATTTATTAAATCGAACAAATTAGAATTGAGCAATAGTTAATCAAATTAACATTCTAATTAATTCTAATTTGTACAATTAAATTAATAATATTGTTTGTAATATGTTGCCACAATTTTATTGATTAGATAAAGCATATTATTTTTTTTCAGTGTACGAACGACTTCAAGCCGAATAGGTCCGAGCTTGTACGTCTCACACAATCAGAGCGGAAAAATACGGGATATTTTACGGGAAGACAGCGGGAACAGAGATAAAATACGCGAGAAACCCGGAAAAAACTGGAGGGTTGACAGCTATGCATATATTAGTTGATACGCCGTCTTGTATGCACAGCCTGACACAAGCAAAACACACAAGGTACACAGGTTTTAAAGTGTCTCCTAAAATAAAGAATCGATTCTGAGCCACTGAAACGGGTCGTCAGTAATTCCAGTCTCACTTCCTGTTACATATTTGCACAATGGTAGCCTAAAAATTAAATTAGTGCTGAAAAGGGGATTTTTTGCGGCTGAGCTTATTGCATATGCATTTGTAGAGGTTTCAGTATTCATGGGAGGAGGAGAGTATTAAAATGAATCATGCAAGGTGATTTACTAAGGTTTGCGCTTGCCAATTTACTGCTATTTGCGGGATTATTTACCACCCAAAAAGCGCACGTCTTAAATAAATCAGATGCTAATTTGCATTGCTCTTGGTAGATTGTGCTGGTCACTGTGAAAATTTAATTTGAACTCTCCACTCCCATCTTTGCTCTTTTTGAATCTCACGCTCCTGAAGCAAACCCAGTGGCTGCTGGTTAATGTGGAGACATGAGCAGAACGGTTCATAATGGATTCCAATCTGGCAACATCCTCGTGCTTGTCACTGCCTGGGGTGAGTCCAGCGCGAGGACGCTAATGGAACGGGCTCTTTTGATTATCCTGCTCAAACAAGCTGGAAATACTCTTCCCGTGTGGAAACCAGGCTGACCATGAGTCGGTATTGATGGAACAGATCTAAACAGCATTTGCTTTCTGAAACGATGTTCAATCAGTGAGCATCAAGCTTCAGCATCACACCGAACTTCATTCAAAATTAATACTTTGACCTTGTTTGATGACATTTACAAGCACTAACAATGATTCAATTAAAAAAAGGTTATATGCCACAACATATCATGACATTCACAGAATAATCATCAATATATCAATGCTACACTGAAAACAAGTTTGCAAGTCAAATCAAGCCATGAGAGACATTACATTTCTAGACACAATGCAACAGCAATATGATAAATGATGCCAGTGTTCAATGAATTAAAATGTTTAATGATCCCAATAAACACATTTTCTCCCAAGTAATATAGTTCATTAGTTTGACTGTATCTGTTTATGCTTGACATGCAATGCAGTGAATGAATGTGTGAGTATTTCACAATGAGCTTTATAAGAAAATTAAAGGAACACTCCGACTTTTTGGGACTTTAGCTTATTCACCATATCCCCTAGAGTTCGGTGAGTCCATGCATACCTTTTTCATCTCCGTGCGTGCCGTAACTCTGTTTGATGCACCCACCGATAGCCTAGCTTAGCACAAAGGCTGGATGTAAATGGATACAGCTAGCATAGTACGCATTTAACTATTTACATGTGATTTGTATATGCATTTACTATCTAGTAATTGCTGACTCTATACTCCAACTCTGAACGAACTCTCTGCTCCTCACCACGGTGCGTCTCGGTGCTGCGGTAATCACTCCGCCCAAGTGGCAGTGCTTCGCCTACTGAGAATATAGTTCCCAATATTAATGCGGTTAAAGGATGGCTGTTTCCTTGTTATTTGCACACTCTGTGACTATACAAATCACAACATGTAAATAGGTAAATGTTTTGTCACTTATTTGGGATTCGTATGCTAGCTGTATCCATTTACATCCAGTCTTTGTGCTAAGCTAGGCTAGCAGTGGGTGCGTCAGACAGAGTCACAGAGATGAAAAAGGTATGTATGGACTTATCTAACTCTGGGGGATATGATGAATGAGCTAAAGTCCCAAAAAGTCGCAGTGTTACAGCTGTTCATTAAAGCAAAATAAACCACAACAGGGAGAGCTGGAACCAAGATACAAAGCAAATATGCCACTTACCTGTATAGTAAGTCTTAACAAATAAATTAATAATAGGACATATTTTCAACTCCAATTTATATTTGTGTTTTATTATGCGAGAACAAAGAGAGTGTGGACTAGGGCTGTTCGATATTTATTAGAAAAAAATTAAATCTTCAATATTAATTATAAAAACAGATTTTGGGAATAAATAAAACAAATGTCACGGGACCCCTAAAATTAAAAGGAAGCTTAGCAAAATGTTGTTTGCATTCATTCTCAAGGTCTATCAAACATGTTTGAATTAAATAAATTTAAAATGTAGGAAATTATTTACCTGAGAAAAGTACTGAAAATATCTGATCATATTATGTCATGATTGACCAGACACATGGTACTATAAGATATAATGAACATCATCGTCATGATTTTCTGTAAAGCAGCAATGCGTGTATGGTTAATAGTGCAGAATCAGATATTCCCGTCAGTAGAATCTAAGATTCTTTGACTTTCTCTCAAGCTAAAGCTCTTATTCAGGTGAGAGCAGAGTTAGTGGAGCGTGCAGATCAGCATGTCATCACATCTGACATCTCTGCCAGCGTAGCAGGACGTCCTCCAGGGCCAGTGGCTCTTCTGCAGGCACAAACAGAGGAAAGCAGAACCCCACAGAGATGATGGCACCTGCTATCAGTGGGTTTCAGTCTGTGAGAAGGTTCTACAGCGACCCAAATCTGCTTACGTGCATTTAAAGATTAGAAGCAGCCCTGCTGGAAGAGCATGATAACTGCTGCTCCAATCCTGCACCTGAACTAAACCCGGTTGCACGCGGGAGGCTTTTCCAGGTCGAGACAGCTGGACCTGTACATAAAGATGGCCTGAGCCATCCAGTAAAGTACACTAGTGAAGTTTTGGTAGTGCATACTGGACTTGTGCAAACACAATGCTGGTGTGCGCGTCTTTTTGCATTGTTTTTAACCTTGGTTACTTACTACAGAAGAACTGAAAGGAACTATTAAAGTTTATGAAAGTAACTAAGCATTTACTAAGTGACTATTTACACTGCATCTTTAAGTAAAAGCAAAATATATATATATATACATTTACATGTAGTAGGGTATGTTTACACCAATAGTAGGGTTGTGCGCCCACCTAACAACCACCCAGAACACACTAACAACCAACTATAACACTCTTACATCCACCCACAACACCCTAACAACTACCCACAACACTCTAACAACCACCCCCAACACCCTAGCAACAACCCTCAACACCCTAACAACCACCCCCAACACCCTAACAACCAACTACAACACTCTTACATCCACACACAACTTGGCATGTGCCGGAATCAAATTTTCATGCTGCGGTTAATTGATTGAGCTTTTATCACGGTATACGGTATTTTCGCGGTATTTTAATGAAATTATATTTTAATGCTCAAGCAAAACAGATTCATTGTGGGTCTCTAAAAAAAACCTCAACTAGCATCACAATGTATAATTGTGATTTTTAAAACATATGGTAACTAAACCAAATTGTTTAAAGTTTAGTGACAACATGTTACAATGTTTACATGGGACATGACTGGTAGGTTACGGTTTGTATTATTCAATTAAATTCTTGGATTTGATTTCAGTCTTAATTCAATATTGACTCATTTGGATAAATATTAGGTAGGCCACAGTCTGTTAATGTTTTTTTTTAAGAAAAAAAAATCTCACATACTGCTGTAAACATACAGAGAGAAATTAAATATAATATTTAGCAAAATAGTCCTTGCTATTTTTTCCTAGTCAACTAATGTGCTGGTCATTAAATGGCTTTCAAAAACTAACACCCAGCCAAAACACCCTAATAACCACACACAACACCCAAACAACCACCCACAGCACCCTAACAACAGCCCACAACACCCTAACAACTACCCACAACACTAACAACCACACACAATACCCTAAAAACCACCCACAACACCCTAACATCCACCAATAACACTCCAACATCCACCCACAACACCCTAACAACCACCCACAACACCCTAACAACAGCCCACAACACCCTAACATCTACCCACAACACCCTAACATCTACCCACAACACCATAACAACAGCCCACAACACCCTAACATCTACCCACAACACCCTAACATCTACCCACAACACCCTAACATCTACCCACAACACCATAACATCCACCCACAACACCCTAACCACCCACAACACCATAACATCCACCCACAACACCCTAACAACAGCCCACAACACCCTAACATCTACCCACAACACCCTAACAACAGCCCACAACACCCTAACATCTACCCACAACACCCTAACATCTACCCACAACACCATAACATCCACCCACAACACCCTAACAACAGCCCACAACACCCTAACATCTACCCACAACACCCTAACATCTACCCACAACACCATAACAACAGCCCACAACACCCTAACATCTACCCACAACACCCTAACATCTACCCACAACACCATAACATCCACCCACAACACCCTAACAACCACCCACAACACCCTAACAACAGCCCACAACACCCTAACATCCACCCAAAAAACTAACACCCACCCAAAACATCCTAACAACCACACACAACACCCAAACAACTACCCACAGCACCCTAACAACAGCCCACAACACCCTAACTACCCACAACACTATAACAACCACACACAATACCCTAACAACCACCCACAAACTAACATCCACCAATAACACTCCAACATCCACCCACAACACCCTAACAACCACCCACAACACCCTAACAACCACCCACAACACCCTAACAACCACCCACAACACTCTAACAACCACACACAAGACCCTAACAACCACCCAACACTCCAACATCCACCCACATTACCCTAACAACCACCCACAACATCCTAACATCCACCCACAACACCCTAACAACCACCCTCAACACCCTAACAACCAACTAAAACACTAACAACCACCCAGAACACTTTACCATCCACCCACAACAACCAACTACAACACTCTAACATCCACACACAACACACTAATAACCAACTACAACACTCTTACATCCACCCACAACACCCTAGGCAGCAGGTTCTGCACAGGCAAACACCACTCACACTCTAAAATAAGTAAAAGTCTGGCAATATACAGAATACTTAGCATTTTAATTTGAGAACACTTGCAAAGAAGCTCAATAATCAGTCAGGAAACTACAAGGCAGAAAACAAGAATAAGTAAACAGGTCACATTAATTCAAGAAGCCAAAGCGGAGGAAGATAATAGTGCAGAATGAAATGGCATCAGTCCTGCTGCTGGCACTGAGATAATGCTGCTTTATAGGACAGAATCTCCCCCACTGTATTGACCCGGTGCACGATCGGGGAGATGGATGCTCAGGCCCGGCAGGCAAAATATCACACTGAAATGACCCTCACCAATAAGGCTGTTTTCTGCATCTATGTGTCTAACGATTGTGCTTAATTACTCTGTGTGTGTGTGTGTGTGTGTGTGTGTGTGCTGTGGCCTGGAACAGCTGTGTGAAGGTCGGTTTGTGCTGTACCTTCTCTCTTTAAATACATGTTTGTTCATCACAGCCGCTTGCATCCAGTGAGTCATTTCGTTCATTTCGTTCGTTGAATCAACCAAATGATTTTGATGGACGAGTTCGAGCAGGAGAGTCACGAATGAGCATTTGAGCTTATAAAACTTAAACTTTTTTATTTATTTTTGACATGAGCGATCGTTGCGCTTGATAAGACCCTTATTCATCGTCTGGAATCGTTTAAAGCCCTTTGAAGCTGCACTGAAACTCTCATTTGGACCTTGAACCGTTTGGTTCCCATTGAAGTCCATTATATGGAGAAAAATCCTGGAATGTTTTCATCAAAAACCTTAATTTCTTTTCGACTGAAGAAAGAATGACATGGATATCTTGGATGACATGGGGGTGAGTAAATTATCAGCAAAAGTTTTTTTTAAGTGAACTGTTAGGGGTTAACAGTTAAAAGACCCAGAACCAGATATGAAGAATGAAGACCCGGAGTCGGAATTATAAAAATTAAAGAAAGTTTTACTGAACATAGTTTGCCATTTCATCAGCAGAAGTCAGCTTCAAGACTCACTCAGGAGTTCGTAGGCCGCCCCTTACAGTTACAACAATCACAGCAGTTATACTGTTTTCAAGGTCTAAGCTACGTCATTGCTTACACGTTGAATGATTCTCATTGGCTAAGATATAGATAAACACAGTAATTTTCCACACATATACAGATAGACGAAACATATCTCCATCGATGAGGCACGTCATGACCTTCCAGGTCACAGATTTGGGTTGCTGGCGCCAGTGTGTCCAGAACAACAACTCATTCAATCTCCAATAATGGCAGTGGTTCCTTAACCTGCAACCAAGAAGACTAACACTAAACTTTAGTCTAACTGGAGTAAGACTTTAACAAAGAAATAGTGCCTTAAACTGTTGGCTTCAATGACCCCTTTATGTTTTAACACTCAAACATAAACCAAATCCCTATTTCCCTATTATTTTCACTGTTACTGCATTCACATAGGACACTAGCAAATAGGAGCTCCCATCAAGGCTGAAGAGAGTCTGAGCGTCTTATTATCAGTTAAGTGTACCAAAACATAATGGTAAAACATTCACTCGTTTGGGAGAAAAACAGATAACATTTGCTCCTCAGAAAGCAAATATAATAGAAAGAATACATTTTAATATAAATGATTAAGTAACAATGAATATACTTAATTATTGATTTTATAAAAGAAATACATAATCATTCAAGAGGATATTATGATATATATATATATGCTGAAGAGGCAAGGGATTTTGACCACCCCTTCAGTCCCCCGTTTTAGACCAATGTGGGGTCCAATACCGCCACGTCTGGTCTAACCAGTGAGGTCACTACGGAAGGGGGAGTGGTGACGCATGATCCCCTGACGGGTCACACTTGTCTCTTCACCTCGTCACGGACATGCTGGATACTAAAAATTCCAGTCCCCATTAAGAGGCTCTCCCACCTTCCACTCACCACAGGACATCAATGTCATTCTTCCTCAGTTTATCAGTCAGGTTAACATTTTTATAAAACACATAACCGATTACGAAACAAGTACATATTTATCCTCTGGAAGCCGGGCTAAATAAAACAAGCACCGTTGCTGTATTCCTAGCATGGGCTAGACCCGCAGTCACTAGTCAGATCCTAAATAAGGACATTCTATAACCATGAATACCAGAATATAAGCACTATTTTTCATTCATTTATTTAAAACCATAATTTTCAAATCCTTTTATCATAAACAATGTTGGATAGTTAATCCATTATTCACTACCCCCTTTATAGACCCTTTAGGTTCAAAACACAATGGTTGTCTAACAAAAATATAACAACAAAAAATAAAATATTAATAAGATCACTGATAATCGATTCAAGCATTTTTAAGTCTTCTGAAATTTTCAATTAGTTTACGGTCACATAGCATGTATCAGTTTAATTGTATAACATCTTACACCTGTTTTATTATTATTGTTTCAAAAATAGAAATAAAATAAAACAAATCCACATCATCAGTTTAATTATTATTTTACCACTAAAATACAGAATTTTCCCCATTCTGCTTAATAAAGCTTTTGTCCATTCCTTATCTTTATATCACGTTAAACCCTGTTAATCATACAATGCCTTATTTTTATTCTGAAACATTTCATACCATTTAAACTTAATTTAACCTATATTTCTTCCATCTTTACCTATTTACCATGCCAGTTCCTTCTGCATCCTTTCCTTCCTTTTCTCTGCCTCATCTAACCAGTACATAATTGTTTGCTTACAATCCACACAAACATATCTCACAAAACAACCTTTTTGTTTTTCACTTCCCTCTTCCAACAAGTCTCTCACCTCTGTCAGCCTAGTGACACTTAGAGTTCCCTCGTTATAGGGAAATTACTTAATTAATTCTTCAAAACCCTTGGTTTCTTATCATTAATTTCAACTTTATTTTTCCTTATAACTACTTTTCACAGTATTTGTCTATCAAATGGTTAGTCTAAAGAATATTAGAAAAATAGAAGTCCAAAAATATTAATAGTATCGTCTCAGTCCCACTTATCTTTACACTTTTACAGAAACGAAAATATTATCTTACTCACATCGCAACCTCTAAGACAGCCATAAAGCTGCTTTCTCATTTAACCTTCATTAACTAAATTGTAGTTTTCTTAGACATCTAATGTCAAACATCCATTCAATGGATTGAGAAATAACAGTTTTTTTCAGAAGTTATATTCACTCCTTTGTTCGCCCACCGGCCTTTCATAAAAAAATGAGGGAGCTCACTCTGGATAATTTGGATAGTGACTCAGCCAATGTGTCACTTTTTCTCTCTGCCGTCAAGTCTATAATTTATTTTATTTACGTTTATCATTAAGATCCCACATAGTCGTCTATTTAAATGTAGACCCTCAGTTGAATTTAGAGAAGAGTTTTTACCCCATAATGGACGGCAATCTTCAACTTTACAATTCCAGTTTATTTAACATACTAATCCAGAGAGTAATTCAGAACAATATCATAAATGACAAAAGTATTCATAATTACCAATAGCAGACAGAGCTGGAAAACCACTCCAATTAAAGCTCGTCCCATGTTCTGTATTGTCTTTTCATCAGATTGACTCAGAAATGTCAACTTTTTAAAAGTTTGTCATTCCACTTAACCCATCTGTAATGTTAAAACACTCATTCCAGAGGTTAATGGCACAATATCCTCAAAATCAGGAAATAATAGTCCCCAAACCAACACATATAAAACATAAAGTGCCGTCACCAAAAATATACACACATTCATACACTGTAAAAAAATATTTTCAAGATTTGTTATCACAACATATTTTCTTTTGTCAAATCAACTTTATAATAATTTATTTAGTTGAGATAACTTATTATTTTGAGTTTCTGAGGATTAAATTAATCTCCTTCATTGTATTAACTCACTTTTTCCAGTTCAATCAACTTAAAATTTTAAGGCAACCCAGGTTACTTACTTTTTTAAGTTAAACCAACAATATTTTTTTACAGTTTAGTTATCACCACATTTTTTTCTTGTAGCTTTTATTTAATTGTTTATGGTCTCTAAACCAGTTTCAAAGCATGCCTGCTATTATTCATTTACTTTTAGACAGTCAGCTGGATTGTTTTGGTTCATTAACATTTCTTTGTTTAAGCTTCCTTTAGCAGGCCAAAACAGAAAGTCAGACACAGTTTCCATCCCTTCCTCCACTCAAGTCTCTCTCACTATAACAAAATAATCTTTTTAACAGCCTCCTAATACTGTAACTTTTAGACAACATTTAAACTCATTACAATATCCTTTGACCATTCACCTTTGTTATCTAGACTCTTCTTAAATCTTCAAAAGCTGATTTATACTTCGTATATTTCATTATAGAGGCAGCAGCTATAATAGGTGTGTGTGTCGGGAAGGGGCAACATATTCAACTTTTGCACAAGAAAAAAACACCACTGATGTTTTCTTCAGACAATGTAAAGATCTACTTCTCCCTTTCATTCTGCAATTCTGCCCATTTTTCTCTTTCAGTTTCTTTCGCTCTCAAATGAACCACAATCCCATATACCGACATACAGTAATGGCTTCTATTTAAATCAAACTGGCATCAGTGATCAATGGGAGGTCAGACGTCCACCAGAGTCTCTCTCTGATGAGCAGCCAATGCAGTCAGTGCAGCCGTCTCACGTCTCAAAGCTTTACATATACAGAGAGTAAAACACTCACATTAAAGCGGCCCCAGAAACATATACAGCAAAAATGACTGGGCTGAATTGCATACTAGCATATTACTCATACTATTTATATACGTGGTGTACTGACTGTACTTAGTAGAGTTTACAGCGGAGCTTATAATACTGAACCCTGCGATCAAATGTGCTTTTTCAATCCGATTAGACTGCCGATGCACTATATATGTTAATTGTGTTTGAAATGTATCGCCAAATATGTTTCACAGGTCGTTACAGATTCAACAATAAAATAAAAAATAATAAATGATAAAGTAGCTGCTGTTTCAAACGTGTATCATTGCATTGCATTCACATACTGTTACATGAGCACATTTTATCCCATGAGTCGGAAGTTACCAACTATATTTGCAATACAAAATGCCAATTTCCAAGTGTAACCAAGAGCAGTACCAGACTTGGCATCCCGGATGACTCAAATCAACAGATTTTCTGAAAGCGCCACAGAGTCGGTTGTTTACATCTCCAGGGAGTCAAACTACCATAGTTGTCTGCAGTGAAAGTATTTTAGCATTGAAATATTACACATGGCATCTTTAATCTCCGGCTCTACACATCCAGTTAAACACACGCAGGAAGTGGTGGAGTAGAGCTGATGGATTGGAGACCTTCGTTTCCTCATGGCACACAGTAATTAGTCCTGTGATGTGAAATCAATCAGCTCAAGTGGTGAGCCCAGCAGATACACCTCCTAAAACACACACACACACACACTAATGCCTCACTCACTACTGCCTACATAGACAGCTGCCTTCTAAGGGAGCATATAACTGAAGTGAACCCTTGATTTGGAGCACTTGGAGCGTTACATAACTCTGGGTGCGTCACTGAGATACTGTTATAGTTTTTTTAAATATATATATATATATATATATAATTTAAAATTATATTTTATTATAAAATATAAAAAAAATATAAAATTATTAATTTTTTATTGTATTCCCATTTTATTTATTTTAGGTTTTTTGTTTTTTCTAGTTTCAGCCTGACGCAATTATCATTTTCCCGTCCTGCATTTTCATGCTATGCCTTTGTTTAAATAGCATTTGCGCCCATTTGTGCGCCATGGACTGCTGGTCTGAAAATGAGGTGTGTGTTCAGGCACATTGATGGCGCGTTGCTATTTTGAGGAACTGAAATAGACTGAGCCATTGACCAACTGAAACCTGGTCTAAAGTCAATGGCACAATATTTTTTTGTCATTTAAAGGTTCTCTAAGCGATGTGGGGCCAAAACATTTTTTGTCACATACATCAAACGTCTCCTCACTATCAGCTAGCTGCCTGTCACCTAAACACACTGTAAAAAAACGCGGTCTCTGTTAGGGCTGGGCGATATGGCCAAAAAATCATATCTCGATATTTTTTGGTCAAATGGCGATATACGATATATATCTCGGTACTTTCTACGTTTTCTATTTAGATAAAGAAAATCTTTATATTTAAAAATATATATATATATATATATATATATATATATATATATATATTCACATTCGGCCCAATGATATCCTACAAACAATGTTGATATTGAAGGATATGGAAACAAATATAATATAGGCTATGCAATATATTATGTGCAAAAAGCTTTTGTTTTTATATTGACTAAAAGCTAAACTAAAAATGAAAATAAAAACAAAAACAAAAGCACAAACTAATTATATTAGCCTGCATTTGATTACCCCATTATAATCACTTTCACTTTCATTAAAAATATATACTTGTAGGTTTAAAATTCCACATATGGCACATTTATTTTCTCCAACAACAAATAGTTTAGCAATATGTTTATTTTAGTCAGAATTATTGCGTACTACGTAGTACTATTCACGCGCATGCGCGCGCCGGCGCTCGTTCAAGGAAGCATGAATTTTAGCGGAGATTCACTTGCAGAAGCTCGTCCTCTTCTGACATGGACATATTTGTTGTGAAATGGACATATTTGCTTTACTTTCTAACATTTACAGATGGAGAATATGTGAAATGTAAGTTGAGCACTGAGGAAAGCACATCTCAAACGCATTAAACAGCGCAAGTATATCTGTCAGTCAGCAACAGTGTCTGTCAGAGCATTTGACAGGGCGGCAAGCTGCCTTAAACTTGTTAACTATATCAAAGTGATTTTGACGCAATTAATATAAGCTTGTGTCATGTTTAGGACAAATTGTACTACGTAGCCTAGCTACTTTCACTGCAGCAGCTCACACTGCAACCTCCGCTATTTTTCAGATGTGCTCATATCAAACTACTGTATCGATATAAACGGTATTGCCTCATTCCATATCGTTTCAAAAAATATAACGATACATCGTACATATTCGATATATCGCCCAGCCCTAGTCTCTGTAGACATCACAGGCTCCACAAACGGCAACAAAAACAATCATGTCTCACCCGGACCACGAAACCTAACAAACAGTGTTCCAGCCAATCACTGGCAAGAAGTATTTGAGGGTGGGTCTGGGGGGTTAGTGCGCGTGCACATGAAGGGTGTGTGTGTGTGAAGGAGAGCGAAGCATTAGAGGGAAGTTTGAAAAATGGCCGACACACGACCAAAGACACGTCGTTCTGAAGAACAAATTAAAAAGAAGGAGTCGGATAAAGAACGTGCGAAGTACCGAATTTACATCAGTAGCAAAGCTTTTGAACGATGGCGAGAACTCCGGCGGCAGAATGGCTTCCAGTCCGACATTCAGGTTGCTCTGTTTTTGCTTGACAGGTGGGTAACGTTAAATTTTTTTTTTCTTCTAAATTGACGCTTTATGTTCGCCAAACCCACACAAGGATATAATTAGCTAGAACTATGCACGTTCACAATTATTTCAGGAAGCACGGAAGGGAGGGGGAGGAGATGAGATGCGGAGGAGGGAGGGTCTAGCTAGCCTACGATTTGTTTGAAAATATTCTGAACGTCAACACCACCCAGGATCGCTTAGAGAACCTTTAAAGGGCGCATTAGTAACATGCACCTATAGGCGGATCCACAACATGCTTACACTCTGCTTATTACACACACACTCTGCATATTACACACACAGGGATGCGCTGCAGCACACAAACATGCAAAATATTAAAAATAAAAGGATTCCAATGAAAAAAAATTATTATTGTGTACATAAATATATGGTGGAATCTAGTGCCGTAGATGGTCTGCTTGAGCCCAAAACACACACTTAACTCACTGAGAGAATAGGGACGACCCTTTTAGATAGTGATGCACGATATATCGACCAGCATATCGGTATCGGCCGATATTTGTTAATTTTTATGTTATCGTTATCGGCTCGATAATAAAATTTGGTTGATGTATTAAAGCTGATAAATAATGAATTATTTCCTTCAGCACTTGACACCTGAGACTCTTCGGATGCGCACTGTTCAACATGATTGATCTTAATTGCTTGAAATATGATTGGAATCAAAAAGGAAAATATAGTTTAGTGCAAAATGTGCCGTCAAATCGGCTACATGAAATTATAATGAGAATGGATTTTAATTGTGAGACTTTTGTTTTTGCAATCAGGCTCTCAAAAATTACATTTCGATTTATCGGCCGATATATCGGTTTTCAAATATAAAGAATTATCGGTTATCGGTATCGGCCAAAATGTTCACGTCGGTGCATCCCTACTTTAAGATCATGCCGACCATTTTTCCCGTCATTAAACTAGCAAAAGTGGATTCGGACATGTAATAGCGAACGTGAACATGCACCGTGCGCTTTAGACCATGAGCTTAAATTGTTAAAACAAGGCCCAACATTTTACGTTTTGTAATATAGACGTAGACTTACTCGCTCACAGCAGTGTGTCGTGTGTGTATTGGCAATAGCAAGTCCTGTATTTGCTCTAGCAGCAGCAATAGCAGATCTACTCCAGCAAGCCATCTTCATATCCATTAGCATGCCAAACACTCTGAGAGTCGCCATGACTCAATTATGGCTAAAGGTATTCAGAGATTTAGAGACACACCAGTAAGTAAATACAGTTGTCGATCCCAAAAAATGTACTTTGAATGTAGCCATACTATTGCTCAAACTTGGGGTTGGTGATTTAAACAAAGCCCAGGCATAAAACATTAAAAATCACCCGGACTTACGTTGAAGGAAGGGCCGATGCCATTTCTAGAGAGCAGAATATCTAAGAGACTTGTGTGGTGTGTGAGAAAGCATCTGTCTGGTGTGTGTGTGTGTGTGTGTGTGTGCACATATCTTATCCTCAATTGTTATTGATTTTATCTTTCCAATTACTGAGTCCTCCGGCTGAACGAGAAACAGGGAAACAGTGGCAAGAGGTGAAGAGCGTGAGCTTTTCTGTGCTGAACGAACACAAGCACATAGAAACATCTTGGGTTCAGTCAGCAGGGAATTCACTAAGAAGAAATTCTCTCTTATTAGAATGGGTTTTTTAAGCACCTGATTTAAAGATCCATCCATCCATCCATAAAATAATGACATTCCTCATATTTCCTTACTATATAGTACATCAGACTAGTGTTGTCACGGTACCAAAATTTCAGTATTCGGTACCGATACCAGTTAAAATTCACGGTTCTCGGTACCAAAGCTTAGTTTAAATGTACATATATTTAAGTGTTTATCACGGTTACAAGTATGGAAACTGTACATTTGTATTATAAACACTTTAGAAAAAGATTAGATAAAATGACCTAAAATAAACAATAGTATACACTAACACATTTTTAAAGTTGTTTGTAAAGTTTTAATCCATTATTTATTTAATGCACAATGAATTAAGTGAACAAACATGAACAATCAGGTGTTTGTAATAAATAACATTTTCAAACATTAATTAATGTTGTAAAAATATATTGTTCACTCAATGTGTTGATAACTAAGTAATGTGTATGAATGGTATCTTTGTAGCATTACCATAAAACATGTTTTATTTGACTTGACTGTCCTTTTATTAATCTAAAACTGCATTCATATTTAATTTTAAAAAGGCTTTTTAAACCTGCTGAGTTATAAAGGCAAGAATACGCCTAGAACTGGCACTGACATTAAATGACAATACTAATACCATAGTACTCTGGTGTCGGGTAGATACTACTGTGCTCATGTACTCGTAAAACTACCCCGAAAGCACTTTAGAGGCCGTTCACATGTCGCGCGTGTTTTTTAATTATATTTTTGCGCGTGCTTATTCTTTCCAAAGCGCTTGCTCTCACGCGG